>OZ012662.1:32467970-33067970 GCA_963942545.1 Oxycera nigricornis | reverse complement strand
TCTTTACGTAATCAATTGACGCTCGCGTAGATGTTACGATTAATATTAAGTCATTCCAATAACTTTTATGAGAGGTACATTTTTCCATAATTATTATTGTGTTTAATATTTTTAATATTTATGTAAATATTCCTGGGAAGTTGTACGTGTGGACCTCAAGGTTATCAGTAGGATAGGATTTTTTGAGTTCCGTCTGTGTGAAAGTTCGGAGTGGAAAATTAGTTAATATTCATATTGAATAAAAAAAATTCTAGTTTCAATTACTGTTTGACTGTTGTTTGCCAAGAATTTACTTTGTTTTTGGTGAGTTGGTCTAATTAGAATTATGTTGTTAGGTTTTTGATAAAATTTCAATAAACGCAATAATTTTCAACATCAGATTACAAGAAACAAAATCAAATGACGATTGATGTTAATGTTTCTTGAATTTGTGGCTATAGTTTTAGTTTTAACTGATAATGTCTACTTAGTTTAATCAGTTTCTTATAAAGTTAATAAGATTATGGCGAATAAAGAACTATAAGTACATACTGCGATATTCGAAATTTTATGGAAAATTTACGAAAGCTCTTTCTATTTAGTATCTAGTTCATTAAAAATAAATTCAACTCTACTGCCGAACAGTAAGTAAAAGTAAATTTTACCAAATTTAAGAAGTGTTAGTTAGCAAATAAATCCAGTCCACGCGTTCTCATCCTTAAAAGTAAAATACTAATTTTTTTGAATATCTGCTGATTGGTTACAGTAAGTATTTTAACTTCGTTGTTCACTTTCGGTACTTAAAAAGAAATTCGCAGTGGCTGTTCTTTTGAAACAGTTTTTTGAAACAGTTTCTTTTTCAGAAGAAACAGTTCGTTTTGGTTTTTGCAAAGTAGCAGAAACGCCCACCACCTGAGTTAGAGCCAGGAACTCCAAAAAATATATTTCTTCTTTTAGGCCTTTTAAAAATATCTTGAAAACGGTCATACATACAAAACGATACAGTCGAAATAACTTCGTTTGAATATCGGCATAGATTTTAGATTTTATCCTGTCACATTTTTCTTTACATTCTTCGTTTTTACAATAGAATTTACCTTTCGAAGAAACACCAGTCCGCTCATCACTTTTTTCATTGTTTGCCTCACCTCCTTCTTTCATCTCATAACATCTAATCTTTTCAGTTTATAAGGGCCTTGAGGAATCAGTGGCTGGTGTATCTTATATTGCTGAAAAGGGTATCGCCACTTTGATAACTAGTGAAGCTAGAAGCTAGTGAAGCAAGTAATGGCGGCAAAGGCTGCAGCCTCACAGCAATTGAACCCTTTTTGGTTCGGACTATCTGCAGAAAAAACTACACTAGGAAAGACAGAAAAGCAACTGCTATTAAGGGGCAATCTCATGATCTAGAACGTTCGAGATGTTATAAGGAAGCGCTTAAGGAGCTATAGCCCTCAGGCCCAATTTTTTTCTTCGATTTATTGTGTATTGACTGAAGTAATATAAAAATTCCAGAATGGTAGCACTGCTCTGCTAATAACATTTGTATTCCCCTTCTGATAATTACATATGTTTTAGGTACATAGACTGAGTGATGCTGAATTTAAATCTTACCACATATATTTTTACGGATTTTTTTTTGCATTTAAGAGCTTCATAGTAGGAAAGAAATTTTTGGGTAATTTCCTGAAAGCTCTCTGTTTTGTGGTTTTCAAGAAAATTATGACACACATGTAGAGCAGGTAACAGTCCAACCAATTTTATGCGCCAAGACTACGCAAGAGAGACTGTTCTTGGGTGAAAGTTACATAAAAATTCTTTTTTAGATTCACCACGTTGATATAATTATTTTAAAACCATTTCTATTTGGAAACAAGGGGAATCAACAAAAAATAATTTTTTGAAACAATTTTTTGCTTGGAAACCAACGAGCGTTGAGTCAAGCCGCCAAAAGCTTAGCGTCGAAAAATCGAACAGACACTCTTAAGTACCTTACATCGTACAGAAAAGAAACTAAGAAGGCTAAATTACATCTTGGAAGGGAAGGTGAAAGGCGAAAAATTCAAAACCATGTTGGTCTTCTAGTCTAGTCAACGACTTTCTCTTCTAGTGTGCTTTTGGTTTAGCTACTTGCTAACACTCTTATTGCACATTAATGGAGGTTCTTGTTTCCAGGTTTTTGGCCGGTACCATTATTAAACACACCAGAAGACGAAGTTGTTGACTAGACTAGGAGGTTCTAACCCATGATAAAAAACTGAATATAGAATAGCGACGTAGGCATATATACGAACCAATTGACAGTCGTTATACTTCGCAGATACAAATATTAAAAAAAGTTGAAATATAACGAGCTTAACCCATCAACAAGCCTAACCGTGTTCGTGCTGTCTGGTGGCGGATGGTAAATGACAGCACCTGACGCCATCCGTCATCCCGAAACCACACTTCCCATTTAAATATGTGTTTAAGAACATTGTGTATGACTGAAAAAACCAAAATTTGTGTCGAAACGCAATGTTAATGAACATTTTGGATAATACCCATTGTAAATTTTATGTTCCGTTTATTTGAAACATCCAAGAATAGATAGAGTCCCACTTGTGAATAATTACCATTCTTTTATATTGTTGTGTACACTCAACAGAGAATTTCGAAAAGCATAAAATATTTTAATGACCATGAATAGACTTGTGGATAAAACTTACCTGAATATTACTAAATTTTCGAAATGAAAGGGATGGCAAAACACTAAATTTTTAAAGAAAATATATTTTTTGTTTAAAACATTTTACATCTATATACATGTATCACATTACACATCCAAACCAACATTTACACTTTCGGCGCTTCAAAACTATCATTTCTTAATATCTCCAGCTCCTCTGGCAGTGCATAGATTCGCAGCTGCTTTTCGATCATCAAATCTTGCATTTGTGCCAGCTCTTGAGGAACGTAAACGGTTCCATCCAAATACAAAGTCTAAAAACAATAAATTTTAACTGACAACTCGTCTTGATCGTCTTTGCTACTTACCTTATGCCACGGACATTCATCCAAAGCTGACAATAATATATTATTACTCCTTTCAAACGTAGCCTGAATATCGCATAAGCTTCTCAAATAGAGTCGCCAAAGTATTGAATTCTTCCTCAAATACGAGTTTTTCTCAATAGAATCCTTAAGAATATTGGCGACTCGTCTCTTGTAGATCATTTCGTTTCCGTCAATGTTCGACGTCAGATCTTTCAGATCGTCTGTTTCTTTGTAGCTTTGGAGCTTTACAAATTTGTGCCGGGCTGCGGCAATCAAAAATATGATTCCGAGAGGCAAATTGGTTCCCGTAAGAATCTTTCGTATCTTATACCAAGGATGGTTATCCAAAGTTGCGCACATCTGCAACATAAACAAGTTTTCGGGAAATTCATTCAAGGCTCTTGTCAGAGTTTCATAGACCAGCAGATTGGAAACGTAGCAATTTCGATCCGGATACTGCATTATTTTCAGGTAGAGTTCATAAATATTTTCCCGGATGAAAGTATGGCGCGGATTCTTTTCGACAAAATGCCGGAGAAGATTGTCGAGTGAAGCCATTGCCTCTAGTTTTGACTTCAAAAGGATTTGATAATAGATCTTTGCCTTGAGGAGACTTATTAAATAGTCGGGCAGAAAGTATTGCTCGAGTTCCATAATCTGTACATTCTTTTCGATGAATACCAAATCACTTAGGCGCTCTGTTAATTTCTTCAAAGATAGTAATTTTCGCGGCTCACTAAGCACGTCACCTTCCAATTCCTCAAGGGAAATATCCAAAGCGAAACATGTGAGGACTTTTAAGGCTTTTATGTTGTCTCGTTGTTTTATTAGAACCTCAGCGAAGGTGACATGTGCGTGACAAAAATCTGATTTGGCGACATCTGATCCACCCTCGCTTATGGACGTCACGAAAATATTTTCCACAACATGCCAATTTTCCAGCTCGCACTCGATCAACGCGTATTCGGTGTAGAAATTCAATACATTTCGGTTTTCGTCCTTCTTTAGAACATTCTTAACTTTCGACTTTATCTTTTTTATTCGGTCGTTTGACAACTTCTGCGTAATCTTCTCAATTATCAATAGAATTCTTTCAAACTTGAGCCATAAAAGCACAAATATCGTTCGCTTCCTCTCATCGCTCTGATAGCATTCTGAACAAATCGTAAGGATATCGAGAATCGTCTGTAAGTAGATTTCATGACCAATATTTGCACTCAGGAAAGACGGTCCCGAAATCATCTCCTTGACTAGCTCATAAAGAGTCAGATCGAAATTTAAGGAGTTGACAAATAGACTCGTTGTCTGATGTAAACACACAGCAAGGACATCTTCGATGGCATCGAATTCGTTCAAGTTTTGCGTTTCATTGAATAGGAAGCGATTGCGGAGACTTGACGTCGACAGAAAAGGAATCTTCAAAAGTCTCAAGATGATTATAATCAAAGCAAAGCAGTTCTCTTTATTTGCCAATGGATAAATAAAGTAGCAAATGTCTTCATTGAAAACGATACGTTGCGGATCGCTGCAGGTGCTTGAGCTGGGACACGGCAGAAAATTGTAATTTTGGCGTAGTTTTTCGATACGAAGCCAAATTTCATTCATCGGCAGTCCTGACTTTAGGATTACTTCCTCGTATTCTATGAGCGTTTGTTGATCTTTTTCATCGGGTTGTATCGAATTGAATTTGTCCACGGAAACATTTAGTTCCAGTGCGAGTTTGATTAGTGCGAAAAATTGTTCGCTAAGGCCGGATTGCCGGAGAAATAGGGCACAACTGTTGAATAACTCTGTAATAAAGTTTTTTTAAAAAAAAATTAAGCACTTTTTGCGAAATAAAATGCATTTTAAAAATTGAGTCTGTGATCGAAATTTGTCAGATGTTTCTCTTAAAATTTATAAAACGTTAACAGACTATATTGACTATATTTTGGGTGCAGTTTGTTCGCATCGCTGATTCGCTTTTCAGCCAAATATAAGCGTTTTTGAATATGTACTGAAAAAACTTTTTAATTTTCATCCCCCTTTTTAACTTTCCAGTATATTGGGGAAATAAATTCAGTACAGCTATGTTTTTATTTAATAAAACAAATTGCAAAATTACGCTGTTTTTTTTAAACCCACCTGATTTGCACGTTTAGCTTTCAATGCTTGTATAAATCAGATGTTCTAAACAGTTTTTACTAAAAAAAATAAACGTAATAACATTTGTATGATTTGGGCGGATTTTTAATAATTTTAGTACAACTATTTTCTATTTATATAAAAAACTTATCAATTAAAAAATTTCAAATTTGGACTTGTGAAAATCATTGCCTTTATTGCCCTAAACCCGTGTTTGACACTTTGTGCCTCAAACGGTTTTCAAACTGAAATCAAATGAGATTTTAGTACGGGCGCATATTGAGATTGCAATTTATGTAGAAATGCATATACTCATACAGTGCAGAATTCAAAAGAGCTTGTGTCTACGTACTTTAATGGTGGTAATTCTCTAAAATTAGAAACGTGTTTTCGTGTTTAGTGGCACTGTATGCCCCAACACATGACTCTATTCAAAGTTGATCGTCTGTTGTCTTTTACGGTACATAAATGTAATGAGGAAGATAATTTTAACATATAGTGTTTAACTAGTCGCTACAAACGGTTGTACAGTGAATTGTATACTAAAATATAGAATATTGAAAAAATGGATTTAATTTTGAAGTTGCTAAATGATGCCTTGAACCGTGGACTCTCTTCAGAAGAAAGGGATCTCCTTCGAAGAAATCTGGATATTTTCATGCAGAGCGAAAACGATGAAGAAGAAAATATTCCAGTTGATGGTACGAATTCCTGTGAGGTTTGTGATGGTAATATCGCAATAGAGCCCAACAGGGGGATGCGGTACAAAGCACAAAACATGGATTTCAAGGAGATCTGGTGGTCAGCTCCAAACGCGAGTAAAACGAGGACGGTTATTTCCAGAAAAAATAGAAGAAACCATGTGGTCTCGTGCAGCGAAATATTTTCAACGAAAGCAGATGCTTTCAAAAGTCTTCTTACACCTTGGAAAGTAGAAGTTATTTTATTGGAAACAAATAGAAAAACTAGGCGAAAAATTGAAAAGAACCAACGTTTGGAACAGCCAAACCAAACGCGAAAATGGTATGACACTGACAAAGAAGAAATTTATGCTATTCTGCTTTATGCTGGAGCAGAAAACTCATCTAGGGTTGAAGCGAAATACCTTTTCCATGTTTCACATATGCTATTTTACAGAGCATGTATGTCATTAGAACGATTTGAGCAGCTTAGCAGGTTTATCCGTTTTGATGATGAGGCAATTTTGTCTACAGGATGACGAATTGGTAGCAAAAAATGTAGGATATGATATAGTACTACGTTTATGTAACCGTTACCTAGATGTCGGTTACAACGTTACAATAGACAATTTTTCACTGGGACACCTTTGGCAGTGGAAATGCATAAAAGAAATACAACTATTATCGGCACAATAAGATTCAACAAACCTCAGTTACCGAAACAGTTTGTGGATTCATTGGAAGTAAAACGTCGTGAAGCATATTCTTCAATTTTTTTCGGATTGCAAGAGTTTGGTGACCTACGTATCAAATACGAAAAAAACGTTTTACTTTTGTCAACAGCGCATATTGATGAAGCAATAGATCCTGCAATGAAGATGCCTCAGATAATAATGGACTACAATTGTAATAAAGGCGGCGTTGATACGCTCGACCAGATTAAATGCATCTACACTTGGAGGCGAAAAACTAACCGTTGGCCCATGACTTTATTTGTCAATGTAATCGATGCAGCAGCTTTAGGTACCCATCGAATTCTTACAATAAATAACCCTTCCACAAGTGCAAATAAAAAAAAACAAAGTAAGATCTTCTTGAAGGAGTTATCCACTGAAGCAGTCACATTGAAAACAGATGTAAACGGGGTATATCGAAAAATTTAGTAAAGAAAGCTTTGGCATTGGTTGGTTATCTTGCATCAATTTCGAAAGAAATTCCTGAAATAAGAACAAAGCAAAAAAGGGAAAGATGTAATCCTTGCAAAAGTGATCGCAAAGGAAAAACGAGCGATATAAAAACTGCATCTGATCGCGATCTTTGTATCCCTCCTACCTGCTTAAAGCACTACATTCGAGAATGTCAGTCATGCTATACTCAAAAGGCAGAATCAATCAGCAACAGCGAGACAGAGGAGGAAGAAAGTTATAAACAATCAAGAATTTCGACTACTTCTGACTCATATAGCTTTCCAAAGCTTAACGAGTACATTCGTTGTTGTTTTTATTTTGAGTGAATTCGTAATACAATTAACTTAGCTTACTTTAATTAAGCGAAAAGACATTGCGCCATGGAAAGTATACCGGGGGGCAGTGTTCAGTACAACACGAAAACTATCATTTTCTATTAACACGGTTCTATGGTTAAAAGATCAGCTGTTATAAAGATTTCTTATTAAGGTACCAGTCCATTTTAGAAGGCGAAAAATGTCTGTTTCTCAGAAACCTTATTATATATTGGCATAAATCTTTTTTTATAGTATTATTTCATATTCGAGTAATACAAAAAAAAACTTTTATTAACTTTTTATTATTTATTATTCTCTTTTATAGAGGGCGCTGAAATTAAGCTCTGAAAAAATCGTTTCTCCACAACAGGGAGATAATCTATGGATAGATAGATCTGAAACAAAAAATTTTAACGGCACTTTAAAAAGAAAGATCTCTTACACCGTAATCCACCACGGTTTTCAACGAAATCAGTTTAAAAAAATGGCGGACTTGTTTAAAAAAAATGTCAAAAATCGACCTTTTTTCGTAGTTTTTTTAACGCCAAAATTTTTTTCTATTTTTTGCTCATATTCTGGTGGATTACGGTGTAATATACTCTAACAAATAAAACACATCAAAGTTTTTGAAAATCGTTTCGATAGAGCCGGAGATTATTTTTATGCCATGTTAAAAAACGTTATTTTGCGTAAAACGCGTTTAAAATTTTTGTTCCATTTTGCTGGTAAATTTTGTTTGAAAAATGAGAAATTAGACATTTTTCAAAAACACACAATTTATATTTAGAAGTCTTAATTAGCACAAAGCACAGGTAAAACAGCCGCAAATATAATGTATAAAAGAGAAACCGGTATTTTAGAGAAGGGGAATGAAAGAGAGTCTACGCGGCCGACAACTGATCGAACATCGACAAAGGGCCGTACCCACTTAAAGTTGCTATTTATATATTAAACTTTCGAATTTCGAAAAGATATTTCTGGATATTTTTGAAGTTCTAAGGAGTCGAAATATGCCAAAAAATTCCATTTTTTGAAATTCGGACTTAAGTGGATCTCAAACAAAAAATCATCTATTCACAAAATCAATCATATATGATTGAAAAACATATTTATGAAAAAAAAACAATGATTATTTATAATGAATAAGTCGTTGATACGAAAAATATTATCTAATTTCACTTACGCGAGAATGACGAGGTTGTGACATCGATCAATGCGGGTTATCATCTATATGGTTTGCTATGATTTTCAATAAATTCAGCGTAGATGTTTTTTAATTTAATAAAAAATCTACAAAAACTTAAATTATCTTTTCAAAAACAATTCTATCAAATTTGCATTTCTGCTAATTAACTCTTTATAAAATCAGATGCTTTAAAGATTTTTCATCAAATAAAAATCAAGGTTGTTTTTTCACTTCCAAAAAATATTCATGTAAAAATAATAAACAGTGAATATTTATAATGAATAAAAAGCGTTAATAGCGTAAGGATCTTTTGCGAGATTTTTGAGTTCATTCATTGTAAGAGTTTGTAAGATTTCAGTCACTTCTTCCTCTATCATACGTAAGATTTTATATGTTTTATCTATAATCAGACACCTAATTTATACTACATATTATATGCGAAATATGGTTAGGTTATTAGTCTTTCAAAGGTAAGATGGTGAAATAATACAAAAACAATGAAATTTGATCGCAACTGTGAACCTCAAGGGTCGAACCTCGCGGCTTGTTTTGATAATATTTTGCCGCCTTAATTCATTCTACTATAGGCATGTACACGGTGTGCATTGCAAATAAATTTTCAATATGTTTCCAAATTTCCTATAGATTCTAGCGTTTCTAGAATCTATTACTCTATTATTTCCAACGATTTTCGAAGGATTGCTAAACAATTCAATTTTCAAGCTATGTCGGCTCAATAAGTTTCAACTCAATATTATATCAACTGTTCTTTCTCGTCTCCCATTTCAAAATCAATCAGTAATTTTGTGGATGAATCTGAATATATTCAACGAATTTTAATGTGTGCTTGATGGGGGGCTGAAGTATTGGGGATGTAAAACATCATTCACTACCGGCTGACCACACACCGTCGCACTTGGCTGTTGAGCAAATGAAACATTGTAACTGAATTCCGATATCCAGAGGCGTATTCAGGATAATAATCCTTTTGCAATCAATTTTCAACTCTACTTGTAGCAATGAAATTCTGATTGCACCAAAAATTAATGCCAAGCATTATTATTGCAACCTTTTTTGTATAGACGTACGTGCGTATAAATTGGTTGATTATCAATTCGATGGAATAAAAAAATTTAAACGACTTTAAATAATAATTTATTTAAATGAAAGCTTTTTGAATGATTGCGATGTAAAAGGATAATCTGGTCTTTTGTTGCGAGACAATTAGTGGCTTGCATTCTACATCCCTGAATGGAAACAAGACTTTAATGGGACTTTTAGGTTACAATTTTTTTAAAAAAATCGAAAAAAATTTTTTATTGATTTTAGTTCTAAATACAATTAAATATACGATGTAAAAGTTTTTAGAGCGATATAAAAATTTTAAACTAGTTTTTAAGGGCCTAGGGCGAAACGCGGCGTAAGCGCATTTTTCAACTCTCCAGCGTATTTCATCGTTCTCGCCTCCCCACTTGTTTTGAAACATCTGCTTCGGTTTATAATTGTTTTTTTTTTGATTTGCACGTTAGAAAAGATTATTTAGAAGGGTCAAGGAAGGAAAAAAGAATATAATGCAGCAAAAAAACAAAAAAAGTGAATCGAAAACAATTCCAAAAAAAGCAAATACTGAAAAATCATCGAAATTAACTAACAAATCAATGAAAAATTTGTCGACTTATTATGGTTTGGTAATAAGACGTAATTCCGATTCCAAGGTAAAAATGCGAAAAGAAATGTGGGCAGCGTTTTACCACAAAATTTCTACCGATGAAAATCCACGGCACACTTATTGTCCAGCTGGTGCTGACTCTTGGTGCAATTATAGTAACGCTGAGGCGGCTGAATTAAAAAACTATAAACATGACGAAAAATTGAAGCTTCAGGAGAAGTACAAGGAAGAGGAAGGACTAATGTATTGCGCAGGTATGACAAAATAAAAGTACGTGACATTCACTTTGAAAAATTATCTGAAAAAAACGTTAAATGTTAATTTCTCGGAATCGCGTTTTTTGAGTTGGCGGACATGATTTAAAGAAAACTATTGGGCCGATCATACTGAATTTTTAATATGTTGTTAATGACATGTCTGGCTATAGCGTGAACTTGGATCATGTTGAACAAAAATATTTTTTTTGATTTCCAGCCGATTTTCTAACCTTAAAAACCAATTTTTCTTTCAAATAGCCATTTTGTTATTTTTCGGCAGAAAATAATCACGCGATAGCCATTTAAACAAGGATTAATTTTTGATTTAATTTCTCTCTCAGATGTTGCAGACTAGAATAATCATGTCCACCATCAATTTCGGGCATTTTTTTGAAAAATTCGTAAAATCCAAAAAACAGTTTCAAAAATTTTGACAATCTTTTTTTTTTGTATATTTGAAATGTTAGTTAATATTTGTGAGAAATTTCAGAACGATATCTTTTTTCCTTTCATGAAAAAAAATTATCGAAAAAACGTGTTTTGTGAAAATCGTAACCTAAAAGTCCCCTTAATATTATAAAATATAATAGTGTTGAAAGCGGTGGGACTGTGGGACTTATGTTTAAATTTATTTTTCTTTGCTCACTAGAAAATAATCAAGCATAAATTTTTATCAATTCATAAAATGCTCCATGCATTCTTCATCTACAGGAAACGAAGAAAGTTTAGTTCGCTTTTCGTACCAGTAGAATATTTATTTCGGAGTAAGTATTAAGTTAAGTCTTCAGAGAATTTGCTTCGAAATTTGCGTCTTCGGTTCGCTGAAAAAGCTTTTTCGAAACATTATCTGACGTAATTTAGTCTTCCAGTTTTTATGAAGTTTATGAAATGAAACCACGAAAACTACTTTTTTGTTTTATTTTAATAACTGAATGTCGCTTTATTCAAATCAACTTTTTTTTCAGAACACGAACATTCCTGTGAAAAAGGACCAGATTGATTTTTTTGAAGTCTTCGAGAAGAATTTAGACTTTAAGTAAGGAAGTAAATTGTTTTCTAAATAGCGACAGATCCGTGTACGTTGGTGTATCCATAAATAGAGTAGTAAAAAATTGAAGAATTGTAAATCCAAAGGAACTAAGTGCCGAACCTGTTTTTATTTCGAGGTAGTAGACTCAATACATTCTAAAATTCAGATGCAGTAACAATCAAAACGGATAACGTGAAAATCTGTGATCTATTAGTAGCTACAGTGCTGCGTCGAATTGCTCGATCATGTGTGCCTATTTGGCTGATGCAATTTTGAATTAACTAGCAGTTCAGATCTTTCGTGTTTGAGAAAAAAATAACGAGTTTACTTATGTGGAGAAGAGAGTAAGGCTTCATCGCGTGAAACTTACAATTGCCATGTAAGACGGTTTTATATAAACTTTACCAGTTTTTCTTGGCATTTCCTTTGGAACCTACACCAATTTGATTTTTAAGTAAGAAAAATTAGCGTATCTAGAGGTATTTCTTAAGCTGTTAAGGGTATCTAATTGATGGTGAGGTATAATTGGGATTTTGGAGTATCACAAATGAAAGAACTAAAAACTATTTACCAACCTTGAAGCAATCAACCGTGGTAACACAACGATTCATGCTAAGATCGGAAGCGTTAGTATCTACATTTCAATGCTAATATGAAGATGATTTTCTTCCTGTTTACCTCATTTAGACTCTTTCTGAACAAAGCTTCCTAGGTATGAGAAAGTTCGATCCAATTGAAAAATTTTAATCCAAAAATTATTTACTAAATATTTTGTAGATAGCTATTAAACTATTCTCAATTGACCATTCTAGGTTAAATTATTTATTTTCAGCAATTCCTATTTTTTATGCAAATCGAGTACTTTCTGGACTGAATATATCTTCTACAAAAATTACATACAGTGGATCAAAGTAAAACTCGGGCACTTTGATATTTATTCTTTATGAGGCGATTAATAGTGTAAGGAAAGAATTTGAACATAAGAGAATTTTTTTCATAAAGCTTTGTTCATGGTAATACAGAATCGGTAAAAACAACAGCTAAATTTATTCATATAAATTCTTTTAAATAAAAGTCTGCCTTCACCTAGTGTCAATCAGTTTATAACTGTAAAAAATTAAAAACAAACAAATATTTTTAACTTTCCAGTTCCCTATGGGAAGTTATTGTAATGGGGTCGATTTTGCGAATCCCAAATTTTGACATATCTCCACGTTTTAAGGTCTCTAGAATCCAAATCCATCGTTTTTAGAGAGAAGTCTGTGAGTGTGTATGTACGTATGTGTGTATGTGCGTATGTGCGTTCGGAATTATTTTTCGTCTCGATTATCTCGAGAACCAAAGATCGTATTGACGTGGGACCGGTTTCAAACGACGAAACTTAGAACTGAATGACTTTTCAGCAAAATCGGTTAAGCCGTTTTTTATTTAGGATGAAAAAATGAAAAAACGACCAAAAATTGCTTATTTTTAAACTGTTGAACCGCACTATTAATTCGTGCAGATACCAAATACCTTCATAGTAATGTTGTTATTATTGTCCGTTTTAGCCAAATTGTGATTAAATTTGTAAAAAATGTTATTTCAAAAAAATTAATTTATAAATCTCCAACCTTATAGTATATTATCAGGTTTGGGTGATTGGGAGTAGAGACGCTCATGCAGTTAATAATTGCATATTGTTATAAATAATTTAATATTGTTAATAACAATCAAATAATATTAGTTATAATTTGATATTGTATATATAAAGTCAATTATAATTATTCAGTAACGATCGAACATTCTTAATAACGAATGATTATTGTAAATAATAAATAAATACCCTCAATAATAGTTGTGGATTCCGAAGCCGAAGTGAAGAACGAGGTTGAGGACGAAGTGGAGGACAAGAAGGATGACGAGGACGAAGAGGACGAGGTTGCCGAGGCTTTGGTAGAGGATGAGCAGGTGGTGGAGACGTCTTTCTCTACCAAATCTTTTATGGTTGGATACAAAATTGATAAAAATAATAGAAGTAATTATATAAATTTAGAATAATAATGTTTAATAATAGTAATTATTAATAATAGTAATTATTAATAAAAGAAAATTATAGCATTTTTTTTCACCCCACTGGGAAGTTAGTCGTGTGGGCCTCAAGGGTCGCACTTAGACCACATTTTCCAGATTTTGTTTCACGTATTTATTAAGGATTTCTTACGCATTCGACACAAGTTCAATTATTTCGCTTCTACAGTTTTTGAAAAAACATTCAAAAGTGAGGCAGAAGAAGTCTGCGTTCACTTCTGATAGAAATAATAAAATAGAAAATAGTGAAACATATTTAAATTTGTTAGTAACTGGTGAGGTATCTGGTTCTTTATTACCTCTCGGAGCCTGTTCGGCATCGAATTGACGTGCTTTGCTGTCTCTTCAACATTTACATTCTCTCACTCTTCTGCGAGAACAGTTTTCACCATTTCTTCACTTGTTATTGGGTGTTGTCGAATTTTCTTCTCTAGCGAATCCTATAAGTGTTCGATGGGATTTAGGTCTGGTGATTGTGGGGGTTATGTTGCTATTGTGCGACATGATATAGTAACCAAAGCGTCACTATCTCGGCTGTATGCTTCGGATCACAATCATGTTGGAAGCAAAATTTAAACCGAGTTAAATGGCACTCTGCCTTAAATTATTTTTCAAAATGTTGGAATATGCAAATGTATCCATCGTGGATCCGATCAACTCCAACTTTCCAACGCCAGTACTCGCCATACACCCCCACACCATTACTCCACCATCACCATGTTTTACAGTGGATAAGATGTTTTCTTTTGGAGTGCTGTTCCAGACTTCCTCCACGTTAACTTGCGTCCTTTTACGCCAAAAACGCAATATTTACTTTTATCTGAAAATATTACATTCTTCCAAAACTCTATTTGCTCATTTATGTGCTGCTTGGCAAATGCAAGGCGCTTTTGTCGGTTGACCGGTGAAATGTAAGATTTCTTCCGAGCAACCCGTCCGTGGTATCTAGCCTTTTTGAGGGTTTTTCTTGCAGTATCCGGACAAATATTTTTGTTGAATGGTTCCTTGATTTCAGTTGTTATTTGGAATGCAGTCAGCCGTGGTTTTTTTTACTAGTGACACGATATGTCGTTTTTCCCTGCAGGACAACTATGATGGACGACCGGAACGAGGTGTGCATGTGTGTTCTCATGACGATTTAAAATTATTTGTAACCCTTTGGACTGACAAATATTGCCTTCTTACTATTTTTGCTGTATCTATGTAGCTGTCATCTTCTTTCCATAATTTTATGATGATTTTTCCTTCACTCACACTGATTTTTTTGCTTTTATCTTCCATTGCGAAAAAAAATTATTCACAACACAAACTCTGCAGGAAACTATTCAACCACTTGCTAGAATGGCTACTAATGAATAACAAATGCAATAAAATAATAGAAGAGTGTATTTGAAACGACTTATTCTGGGGAATCCCATAATTTATCAAGTGAACGCAGACTTTTTCCGCCTCGCTTTTGTATTTTTCTCAGAAAAGGGCCGTTATCACTAAAAACTGTAGAAGCGCAATAAATGAACTTACTTGCGTCGAATACGTAAGAAATTCTTAATAAATACGTGAAAGAAAATCTGGAAAATATTTGTTTGCTTTTGATTTTTTACAGTTATAAACCGATTGACACCAAGTGAACGCAGACTTGTTCTAGCAAGTGTGTATGCCCAGTAAAAGACACTTCCTTCCAAACAGCGGGTGAGATATGCAGGTAGTAGCAGGAAGTAAGGGCTTACACTTACGAAGGTCAATAGCTGAAGAGTTTGCTGCAGAGAGGCGTGGTATTAGTGTAAACTCTTTTCACTAGAATCTCCGCTTATTTGAATTTTTTGGCGAACACTCATTTTTTGTATTGAGAATCCTCTTACACTGGAACATTTACTTCAGACAAACAAATTGTATTTAAAAACTTACTCAACATCACTTCATCGTCCTGCGATTTGCGATACATTTTTTGCATACATTCCTCGTATAGCTTCAACACATCCGGCACAACACACCTAGCCATCGAACCTTGTGTCGCTTGTATTTGAGCATTCCACAAGAGATAGTTGGTGGGATCTAAATTGAAACGAAAATAATTCTCGTATTGTCGAGGTGCATATGCTTCAAGCGAAAATACCTTTTTCCAAAAGCTTATCAAGAAATTTGCTGACTTCAAACGAAGGATAAGTTGCGTCCAAGATCTCTACGTACAATTTGTAAAGCTTGTCGTTTCCGATATTGTGCACCAAAGCCTTTTCAATGATCTCCAGTTTCTTTTCGGCTAATTGCGTCTTGATTGTTCTCATTGGTATTCGTTCCTGATGATGCACATACTCGATCCATGCGTCAATATTCTTTGGATTATGCGAGAGTTTTTTGTTAAACTCTCTATTCTTTGCTGTGAATTGTTCTTCCGGCAAAACATCAATGATTGAGGATCGAAGGGACGACAGTTCTGGTTCAGTTTCCCAGTACTTCTTGGCAAAATAGCGGCTTCTTTTCTGCTTAGAATAGCGTTTGGAAAATCCAAGCTGTTTAAGTATTCTTCGATATCTGGGAATGGCATTTTAAGTTACTTTTAATAGAATTCTCCAAAAAAACATTAACAAAACTTACCTAGGACAGGCTGGCCTATGTAGAGTTTTAACCGACAGGTATCCTCGAATCGGTTCCTTGTCAACGTAATATTCTTCTTCTCCGGTGAAGTCTATAACTTTTTCTTCGATTTCCTTGTACGATTTCTTTTTCTTCTTTTTTTTCTTTCCTTTTTTACGCTTTTTAGCGTGGTGACCCGTATCTTCCTCATTTGATGTTTGAGTATTATCAGTTTCCGATGAGCCTCCAATTATTTCAATTGCTACATCGACGCAGGGTGACTCGATAGGCTCCGATTGAAAGGGAATGAAGCTCGAATTCGCTAGCCAAGATTTTGCTTCATCTGAAAATCAACAAATGCTTAAAATCAAGCAAAAATTCAGATAAGTTTTAGTTGCCTACAATTCTCGTCTCTTTTAGGATGTTCAGAAGTGGAACTCGAGCTGTTGTTATAAGCCGGAAATAAAGACATATTGAGGGCGAAAGTATGTTTTCTTATTCCGCCTTATTTGATCACAAATTACGGACTTCTTCAAATATATTTCACTATTTTTCGGCCTTAGATGTGTTTACACTAAATGAGCCTGACTGATGACAGTTCAACGATTGAAAACGTCATATTGACATACAAGTAATGAAAGTACTGCCAGCACAAAGGACACAAACCTACGATCAATTTTGAGTGACATATAAATGACATTTCTAATAATTACAATACTAAATGATTAACAAACAGCATCCATTAAAATTATTTCCACTATACATCAGAAACTTATTCTAGAGTTGTTGCAATCACAAATTGCAGGCGAAATTGAAACGAAACCTTTATTTGCTTTTCGAGAAAAAAGTTCCATGGGCATACGATATTATAAATACTCGTCTGACAGTGGCAAGCTCAAGTGATGACGTCATCTACTAATCCATTTGTTGCCGAAGCCGACTTGTAAACAAACAAACAATTTTGTGATTGTTCAGCTTTTTAACTGAAAAAACTGATTTCACTAATATGGCTACCCCTGAGAACGAAAGGATAGTTCATCGCAAGCCCAGAATCCATGTAAGATCTTCCAGTTCTCCCGAAGAATGGGCTGAAGGCTCGTCGAGTTACTCTTCGAACTCCTCTTATTCCGGGTCGTCTAGGTAAGGATCATGTAAAAACTTATCTGCCTAATATTTTTTCTATTTTTTTAATCAAATTATTTTCTTAGTGTGTATTTATCGTTGTAAGTCCATCGATACGGTGCAAGAATTAATTATTTTAGATTATTTCTTCAGTTTTCCTTTTGTCTTGATGTGCAGCGTCGGTAAAACAGTAAAAAGGTGTTGCGGGGCAATAGACAATTCACTGAAGGTCTGAATTTAAGATACGAAATGTATTTAAAGCTGAAAACCAATCCAACAAAAACTATGAAGCATCTCGCAGTAAAAATCATCATTCCACAATTTCACATTTCCAAAATACTGAGCACTCTTGATTTTTGCACCTACCAAAAACAGGACTTAGTTAGATTCGAACATAGAAGAAAAGTCAAACTGGATTTACGATTGCACATGCTGAAACTTAACACTTATTTTCCCACGATTAAACTTTCCAAAATAAAAGTGTGCAAGAAAAATTTCGTATTGACCGTTTAGTTCGTACAGCCCAGCTAGCTAATTCTATTTCGTTTTTGCTTTTTTATTCTCTCTGCTTCTGCAATTGAGAGAGATGAAATTTTTGGACATTTCGCCAAGTAAAAAAATGCGGGAATTTTTCGAAATTTCGTATAGATAAAATATATATCAGAATTTATCTGATGACAACAATTTTAATATGTTTTTTTGGTGTTCCATAGAATTTGAAATAATTCCACACCTTCATCGGAAAAGAATTATGTCTAGGGCTCAGTAGTGGCTCATGGGAATAAACTTTGACACAATTCTTTAATTTCCTTAGTTGAAATGTTTTCCTCTTCCTCTGACGACACATCTTCAATCGCTTCCTGCTGTTCTCTCTGTAGTTCTTGAAGTTCTTCAGTTGTCAACTCATTTCGGTGATCTTCAATCAACTCCTCCACATCATCACTGTCTATTTCCAAACCCATGGATTTTCCCAGGGACACAATTTCATTCACCACAAAAGCTTCCGTGGCAGTGTCTTCTAAGTCTTTCAGTGCCACACAGTCTGGCCACAGATTTCTCCAGGAGGATTTCAGTGTCCTCAAAGAAACTTCATTCCAGGCTTTGTCTATTATTCTCAAGCAATGGAGGATATCAAAATGGTTCTTCCAAAAGTCTCTGAGGGTGAGTTCTGTGTCAGAGGTCACTTCGAAACATCTTTGAAACAGTGCTTTTGTATAAAGTTTTTTTGAAGTTCGAAATGACCTGCTGATCCATGGGCTGGATAAGTGGAGTGCTGTTAGGGGGCAAAAATCTCACTTGAATGAAACTGTATTCACCGGTCAGATCTTCCTCCAAACCTGGAAGGTGAGCAGGAGCGTTGTCCAGTACGAAAAGAGCTTTGAGTGGTAATTTTTTTTGCTCTAGATACGTTTTCACACTTGGGGCAAACACTTCATACATCCACTCGGTGAAAAACTGTCTTGTTATCCAAGCTTTAGGATTATCCCACCACATTACACCCAGGTTACTTTTGATGACATGATTTTTCTTAAAAACTCTTGAATTTTCTGAGTGGTAGACTAGTAGCGGTTTTATTTTGAGGTCTCCAGTTGCGTAGGCATACAGCAAGAGAGTAAGCCTGTCTTTCATAGGCTTATGCACTGGCAATGATTTCTCCTCTTTTGTGATGTAGGTCCTCCTTGGCATCTTTTTCCAAAAGAGGCCAGTCTCATCACAATTAAAAACTTGGTCAGGAGAAAATGCCTCATTTTCTACAAAGATTTTAAATTCACCAACAAACTTTTCAGCAGCATCTTTATTTGAATTAGCAGCCTCCCAGTGCCGAACGACGCTATGAATTCCACTTCGCTTCTTAAATCGATCAAACCATCCCCTACTTGCTTTGAATACATCACTTTTTGTACCACTTGTTCCGGGAGTGTCTTGTTTTAGGTCGTCATGCAATTTTTCCGCTTTTTCGCAAATAATTGCTTCAGAAATGCTGTCACATGCAAGTTTCTTCTCGTTGATCCAAACTAACAAAAGTTTTTCCACTTGTTCAATTACAGGTGGTCTATTGACGGCAAGAACTGTCACTCCTTTTGCTACATTAGCTTCTTTTAATACGTTTTTAATTTTTTAATATAGACGATATTGTTGACTTAGCCATTCCATAGTGAGTAGCTAAGTCTGTCACACGAATCCCACCTTCAAACTTTGAAATGATTTCTTTTTTAACTTCAATCGTTCTTCTCACTGCTTTCCGTTTGGAAGAATCACTCTTTATTTTTGGATCCATAGCAACACTATTATTATTTTAAAAAAACAGCACAAAGGGTAGTGAGTACATACAAGACTGAACACGTGTTAAAGTAAACAGGAAGTGGCCAGCACAGCGAGGAGTGGCCGGTGCGGTGCAAAGTTGCGCGTGCACGCAGTCCGAATCGCGAAAAAGCGTACGAATGGCGATTTAAATTTTACTTGAACAAGTTGAACGAATAATGAGTTGTACGAGTAGAGAGGCGGACGAATAGCGAGGTTCCACTGTATGTGAATTTTACTCCTTCGAAGAGATATTACATGTAGCGCGTTAACCAATTTAAAATGATCGGTTTTTCCTAAAGTAGATTAGATGTATATTTTAAAAATAGAACATAGAATGCTGTCCGAAATATTTAGTGCGGTATGAATAGAGAAATCATTAAAACGATAAATGAATTATTTCAGTCGAATTCCTCAATTCAATCAAAGCAATGCAAAAACTGCTTTCAAACAAAACAAAAATAATGTTATCTTTAAAAAGGCAGCTTCAATCAACATCAATAAACATTTCTTCTTGATGTATCTCTCTAATCTATGAAAAGTTCTGTCACACAAAAACTTTATGACACGACTCATTTTCATTCATTTACAGGTGCACTCCGATTCACGACAGGGTTGTGTTTCGTGAAATGGTGACGTAGCTTCAAACGACTTAAAACGAGTCAAAGTAATCTGCAACAAGTTAATAACAAATACCAGCTTACGTACATATGAAATAAAAATCAAATTTACGGATAATATTTATATATTTTGAAGATTCAATAGGTTTATTGTACATTCCGATTAACGGCTACACAAATCTGTTCATAATATCCTCATAATCGTCATCAGAATTCTTTCTGAAATTAGATGATGATGGAACATCTTTACCTATATGTACTTGTCTTAATAAAGTAGAAATCGATGCACTGTTGCGTACAATATTTTGTTGTTGTATACAATTCCTTGTAGGGAAGAGCAGCATCATTTATTAGCTGCATAAATCTTTCACTTACGTCTTTGTTTGGAACCAACTCAAAGATCTCTTTGGCTTTATCTGAATATTCTAAGCCTTCCGGCAGTTTTTTTAAATGTTAGAGGACAATCATAGGAAGGAATCTGCTCAATTGTTTCCCTAACCTGAGAAACATCACCTTCGGCGTCTATTGAACCGTCTAAAAGTTGAATCAGCTCTTCAGCTGATATTTCCGCATTATGCGATTCCAATAGTTCTGACACATTTGCGTTGTCTACTTGGGAAATTCCTATTTGGTGAGCCAAATTCAAAATGTCCATTTGTATTTCGGTCAAATTCGTTGCCGTTGACTCGTTCATCACACATTCAGGCCAAACTTTCTTCCATGCTGCATTCATATTTGCTTTCGTCACTTCATTCCACGAATCTCGAATGTTTCTCACAGCTTTTAAAATATTAAAATTTCGCCAGACTTTTAACCGTTGAATTAGTGCTGTCGGTTTCCTCTTGATCTATTTCCTCTATCAATTTTCTAAAAGTTCACCGCAGAAAGTAAGCTTTAAAAGAAGCAATTACTCACAAACATCTATTTTTTTTCCAATGTTACTGATGTTCTATTTTTTTTTCAACCCCACACTTTTATCACTCATTTCAAATGCACACTATATATTCGCTTTCACCAATAAAAAACAATCGTCTTATTAAAATCCTAGGATGGAATGGTTTTTTGTTGTGAGCTATCCTTTTCTAATTTTCACTTATTTAAACAACATCGGAAATTTTTTGGTATTTACAGCTGTGTAAAAATGCCCAGGCCAAAATATGAGCCAATGAATGCATACTGTTCTGTTGCACATGTGGTGCAATAAAATTTATTTTCATTTGTTGTTTATTTATAATTTCGATACCTTCATGTAAATGATGCACGGTTTTGCTAAGTTGAGCTCAACTACAGATGCTGTCAGTTAATATTTTATTTAGGGATTTCCTCTTTTAAGTGAACAGGCCAGATTCTCATATTAATGAAAAAATGTGCTAGTTCAAAGTGTATAACATGTTTGCCATAGATGTCGTAAATGCGGAGCAAAATTGTCGTTAATCGAGTTACGTGGTAAGAATTGTGCAGCGGCTTAAGAGTGAAACTACTTAAATCCAAACGTCGTAAACCGGGGTACGCCTGTATTAGTACTGGCGGACTAATTTAGAGGTGGTCCGACCCGAGCCCCTGCTCTAGAGGCTCACCGAATCTCAAGAATTCTTTCTCAGTCAAACCTCAAAATGTGACCGAAATTTTAAGTTCATTAAGTTGCGGTTAGACTTATAAGACATAGTAATATAAACGTCAATATGAAGGTACCTATTATGAAATTGCTTATTTCATATCAGCCAATCAGATTTTCTTCTATTCTTCTCTTACTAACAGTTTTATGATAATAATGATAATAATAAAAAACATTCAAGAAGTTTATAAATAAGAATAAAACTTGCGATCTTTTGTATCACGGCACCTCATCAGATTTTGTACAGGTTTTCATCGACCTCACTGTTGAAGTTGTTCTAATTTTGTCGAAAATCTCGCGTATGTTTAGCTATTGTTTTCGTTTTCTTCAACGTCTTTGCATTGCGACTTTATGCCGTCGATTGGTCGTAATTCGGAGTAGTTATGGAGACTTACTGTCTTGTCTTGGGTATCAGGATGGTGCTGTTCTCCTCATAACACTTCATGGTCACTTAAGCGTAATGACTTGTAGCTAAACCATGTATTATATACTTTCGATACATCCTACTTATTGAATGAATGGCTTTAGACGCTTTTCCAAGCGCTCTTTTTTATGTACGGGTCAGTTGATTGTGCCTTTAAAAATCCATCGATCGTTGAACTTGCATATTTCCTGCCTAACCGTCTACTGATTAAAGAACTACCACATTTTCAAAGTCTTATATTTAGGGTTTATATCGCTATTTAGTTTGACAACTTATACGATTTATTTGCTTAATAACCGATACAAGTAAAATTTCAAATGAGTGTTTACATTATGTACACTTCTTCTAAATCATCTAGATATTTTGTTATCTTTTTTGCCGTTTTGCTCTGTTTGTTTATTCTTTGAAAATTGTGAAGTTCGCAATTAAGCCCTCTTACATTTGCTCTTGGTGCATCTTTTTAAATTTGTTTCACGTCGATTAGCATAATAATATTTTTTTAAAAATTATTTAGATGTCTTTTCATAATTCAAAAATTCGTTCAGCGAACCTCGCTTGTTTATTGCATTAAAATCGCCCAAAGATGTGTAGAAATAGTAAAATCCTATACAATGTAGACAAAAATCAGACGCTTAAAACACTGTATTTCATTATAATAGCATTATCCTCATCCTAAGCTTAATGAACTGCATCGCTCCGCTATTTCACCATTTTCATGTTTATGTCTAATAGTAATAGTAAGCTGATCGACATGCGCCATATTAGGTTGATATTATCTACAATAATAGCATCATATTAAACCTTTTTTTGCTTCAGTAGAAATTTGATCCAATATCCCATCATAAATGTACAACAGCATTCTTCATAGATTGAATTGGACATCTGTAATGTACTGCCACATCCTGAATGTGAAAAATATTTGACATGATCAGCCAACAATGTTTCGAATTCAGATTTACTATTCCCAGAAAGCTACGAGGGTGGGTCAATAAGTCCTTAGAAAGAGTTGAAAAAAAAACAAATTTTTGTTATTATTTTTTTATTTCTTAATATAAACTCCTTTTAGATCAATACACTTTTCTAGACGCCTCTCCAATTTTTGTAAGCTATTAGAAATATATGATTTTGAAAGTCCTTCAATATAGCCATTTTTTGTTTAAATGAGGCCGTTTTTCCTTTAATTTTTCACTCAATCGGCTCAAGAACGACACATAATAATCTCCGGTGATTGTTTTTCCTTTTTGCAAATAGTCCATAAAAATAATTCCACGTGCATTCCGAAAAACGGTGGCCATAACCTTGCCGGCCGATTTCAACGTCTTCGCCTTTTTGAAGCAAACGCGGCACCCATCTTGCCGAATTTTTTTTCGCATCTAATTTTTCATGTAAAATTTAAATGATGGTGTTTTTTGACACTCTCATGGCCTTAACTATTTTGCGCAATTTATTTTTTCTATCACTCAACACAATGTCATGGATTTTGTCGATCATTTCATGTGCACTCACTTCTATAGGACGTCCTGAACGATATTCGTCTTTTGTAGATGTACGGCCACGTTTAAATTCATTTATCCAGTTGTAAATAGTTGCAAACACAGGGAAAGATCCACCATAAACTGTATCTTACTCAGCTTTGATTTCTTTCGGTGTAAGACCTTCTAAATAGAAATGTTTTATCACCGCTCGGAGCTCACTTTTCTCCATTCTTATAAATAAATAAGAGTTGTTCATTTTGTTCAACGATAAAAACGAAACTACTTGATGGATCTGCCTTAAACTTTGGTAACACTGTAGTTATAAGTGACGCTTATTGTGGAAAAAATATTTTCTGATGCTTTGCATGTCATCTGAGATTTTCTAAGGACTTATTGACCCACCCTCGTAAAATTATGTGAATTCTCGAAAGATCCCCGAGTGGTTGTTCTTTTATTGCAAGTGATTTGTCAAGGGCAGCTATCCTGCGTAATTTTTTTCAATAAACGTAATTTTTTTTCATCAAGCTGTTCTATAGAAAGTTTATTTACCTGGCCATTAGCTATTCCTCAAGCTTTCGATTTATTGATAGAAGTTTTATGTCAATTAGAATTGCTATAAATTCTAATCGTTGCCAGTAGAAGCATTTGTTTGACTTGAATGCTAAAAATAACGAATAATAATAACGGCTTCGGAATAAATTAACCACGTGCGAAATCGAATGTCTCCATTTTTCGTAGAATTCTTAAACATTTTCTTGAACAAAACATTGTATTTTTATTATAAATATGCTGAGAATTTTCTAGACAAACGTAATAATTTTGTGGCGCCTCATTTAAAGCTTTGGTGTTCTATGTTGGGTTATTTAATTTTCCTACACATATAAAATTTTTATCAGATATTTTGTGGATGAAACACGTTACACAATACTGTGGAAATAATGTCTTTCATACATGAAAACGTTAGAATTCTTTTTTTCAGAAACCAATTAATTTTAATTTTTAGTCTTCTTAAAATTTTGGTGCTGATGGTCCAATCTTAAACTGATTTTTTCTCCCCTTTTATAAGAAAACATTTCTTGCAACATTTCGAATCTTTAGAATTTATGAAATCGAATGTTTATTCGAAGAACAATCCGTAATTTTTTCTGTTGCACTCTTTATACATAGTAAATTTGTCTAAAAGATTCCACACAGTTGTTGTAGAACATTGCGTTTTTAATGTAAATTACCAATACATTATTTTCCGAGTAGCTCGGGGCATAGTCTAAATATAACTAGTCTTTACGTCTAGAATAAAAAATGAACCATCAATTCTGAACCACCAACCACCGAATGCAGCGACCACGAGCATATGCTCTGCTCTGCTTGTATTTTTAAAAGTTTCATTTCCCGACCACGAGCTTTCCCACTGTCTTATTATAAACGCTTTGAATCTAGGGAGCTCTCTTTATGTTAGCGCCCGTGCCCGGTGAGCTTAGTCTACCACTGTTTATCAGTAAATCAATAATTAATTATCAATTTGTAACTTTGATCGTTTGTAATTCATAACTTCGTTTCCTTTTTTGTTCCATTATTCATAAATTTTTCCAAGCCTTCTAGTTTTTTTATAAAAAATAATCAGCATCTTGGCTTTTTAGCTGAGCAAAACATCATTTACCTTTTCATTCAAGTTGAATATTTCTTTAATAAATTTAGTGCAAACCATGCTGCCCGATTTTTGAATTTAGATTTTGAATTCACTGAAGCATCTTTCTGTCTCTACAAATATAATTTGGGTTGCTATATTTCTATTAACTTCCTCTTTTCTTAGAAAGATGGAAAAAATTAAAGAGCTGAGCAATAGAAGAAATGCTTGGAATCGTTAAGATCGAATATAGTACTGTTAACTCATTTTTTAAAATATCAGCATCACTAAGAGGACAATATTCTTCCAATACTTAAGAATATTCGCTGAGAAATGAGTAGAATTTGCTTCCTATCCATAACCGTCGCACCAGCACAGCCTATAGAATAAATCGAAATGAAGTATAACTTTGACAGAAAAAGTTGAAGCTAGTCTAAATAGAATTAAACGGACTCAATTTGGAACAGGATTGAAACTTTATCATAAACACATAACCATATAAAATTTCAACGGTTTTGAGAAACAACTGGTATAAAGTTGAGACGCTCAGACAAGACGTGGGTCTCAATGTACATAATTAGTACATCTGTAGATCACATGAAGTCATGGTCTCAAGAAGTCATACTACGAAACGAACTCGGAGTCGGATGACTAAGATTTTAGTAAAACGAAAATGAATTAATTGGAAAATAAGGAGGAATTATATCAAGTAAGTTAATATATATAGTAACTTTAGTTTAAATGTGTTCAAGTTAAATGGCCCTCTCACGGTCAGCATACCAGGATTTGATTAGGCAAGTTTTATGCATGTATATTGTCGCATTACTTATTCAATTTTCTAAAAGTATCATGCTTTTTGCGATGAGCCAAGTAATGTTGCGGTTGCCTTTCCACCTGTAAGAGCTTGAAGTTTTCGCATCATTTTGATTCGCTCCTAGTCGTGCCTATTCGTTCCACTCTTTACTCACTATGCGTATTATATAGTTATTATACTATGTTTAAAAAAATAGCTGGAAAAAATTAAAAACGAAAAATGAAAACCAAATCATATTTTTGTTTCTATACTGAGAATTAAATTCTAAGAAACATTTTATGCTGAGTGTGTTGATCTCTAAAATAATCCCAATTATTTGGCGTAATAACCAACAAACCCATTTTCTGTTTCAGCGAGGATAGCTACGTCGCTAATTGGGAAAATCACGTATGCGTCGATGGATCGTTATTCTATACAGAGTTCAGTTATCATGGAACCCATAAAATAAATTCCACCACAGGCGAAAATGCCTTGAATGTGATGAAGAGTGATTTTAGTCGAGCCTCAACCCGTCGCAGCACTAATAAAAAATCACTTGCTGCCAGGAAGTTGTCTAGACTAATTGGCAAAGCGGAAACAAAAAAGATCGATGAACAACAGCGAGCCGGACACAGCCATTCTTCCGGCGAAACAAGCAAAGTGACATTCAGTGAAGGTACCCAAGGGGAAGTGAAGGAAGTTGAAATGATCGTGAATCCTGAAAATCGTTTTAAATTTGGAAGAAGAGCATCGGCGTCTGAATCAATGTTAGGCGAGTAAATTTTCCTTTTGGCTAACTTTAAATCATAGCCATATAATCCTTTGTTCTTCTACAGGTATTTCTACATGTCCGTTTCCCGATGGAAATCGTGTAATGGTAGCTGGTTTTTTGGCAAACTCACAGATAGGAAATGAGAAATTTGTTAAAGTTGGGGATTGGTTTAAGACCATCAACAATGTTCAGATCACAGTTCACAACTTCGAAGAAATACTCAATCAATTCATACGACCAATGAAAGTTGTTTTAAGGTTTCAACGAACCTCTGGAGAGGAGCAGATTATACCGAATTCCAACACTATACATAAAATCGATAGCTTTGAGGTGTTTGCCAAACAAGCGAAACTGTTGTTGTGCTCCAGCTCCTTTGGCGAGCGTGTTCATAACCATACTACAAATGAGATGGTATTAAGTCTGATGATCCTTACGCTAGAGTTTTCGGATGCTGACATTGAAGCGAATGACGTTGTCTTCTGTTATCCAGAGAAGGAAGCGAATGGTAAAGACCTCCTGAATATATTTTGAATTGCGATATGTCTTATAATATTTGCAGTGCTGTTTGGTGTTCGAGGAAGCTTTCTAACGCTAAACTCCATCTTGAAGTCGGAGCTGAAATCGGAGCCTATCACATCTTCGGTAATCGTTGACGGACGTGAATATCACATTTGCTACCATTCGTATAACAAAAGTAAATGAAATTCACTTGGTTTGTTTGAAATGCCAAACTTACATTTGCTTTTAGTTCTTCTTTTATACGCAATATCGGCAAAATATTCAACTTTAAAGGAGTTAAGACTACGAACACAAGAGATCGCACAATACTTTCAATTTATGTATCTAGGTTTGGATATTGCATTCAGCGATTCGATTAAAAATGAAATACGACACGTTTGTGAAATAATCAAAGCACAGTTGCTCGAAAACAAAGGATTGCCTCGATTCGAAAGCATCCTACAAGAGTCACATTTGGTTCCACTGCCAAAGGAAGCACAGTTGAGAATTTATGATGCTATCAGTGAAATGGAAGCTATGGATTACAGAGAATGGAACGATGAGCCGCTGAGTTCGCATCGAGAGTTTTTTATATTTGGAAGTGCTCTTTACTTCAAATCATACTTGCTAGCAAGTCATCTACCGATAGCTCAGTTAGCAGGACTGGAGGCTTTTCTTCGATGTCGTGGAATTTTCAGTTTTATTGACAAACAAAATGTTCGCGATTTGGTCGTTTGGCAAGAAATTCCAATGATGGCTACCTCGAGTCGCTTCTTCGTGGCTATATCGAGTAGAAATCAACTACTGCTCGCGACAATCTTGCAGTCATTCGAAACCGCACAACGCGTCGCGGAAAGCGGAGCTATTGAGGAGAAAATAATCGGTCCATCGCTGTTCTACATCGAAGAGGTGCAGGAAACGTTGGACCACCTTCGTCATGGAGGAATTGAAGCGTTGGCTCGGGTGTGGATGACATCCAATAAACGCCCAGAAGTCGTTTTAGGTTCCAGTGGATCGCATAGCAAGGCTGTAAGTGCTCCATCGAAGCGTACAGAAGTAATATCGATTTTGAAACACCGCGCAACGTCCGCGGATGATGTTCGTGTTGGTTCATCAGCTGGCGGTTCTTCCGTGCAAAGTGAAGATTCCAACCATAAAGGTGATGAGTGTGATAGCGATTCGGATTGGGATGGATTTCCAGTAATGATCAATTTGAGAAAGAAATAATAATGTTAATACACTTTGTCATTGTAGGAGAGCCACAAGGGTTCAAGTGGATTCGATATATCAGAAATGAAAGATTCTTTCCTGAAGGAAGTTTCTGATATTATTCCCAGCAAGTATAATGGATTTGTGTTCCCCGAAATATCGTGCTACAAATAAAAATTGTTTTCCAGAATAACAGCTGGAAAAGAGAATGTCTTGTATCACTATGTCCATTTAGATATCGGCACCGGAATGATTCTTTCGCCGCCGGATGCAGGAATGGACACTTTGATGAAGAGTTTTAGAAATGCATGCTACTTGATACATGGGGTTCTGCAAAATACGAAAAAGTGAAAACACATACCATTTTCTATGCATTTATTAAAATTCAAATGTTTTTTTTTAAAGATTTCGACGACTGCTGGCACAAGAGTCTGTAAAACCAAATACTCATAAAAGTTTAGTTGCAATAAAGGAGCATGGAATTTTAATAACTGTGAAAGGTGAAAACGGAGCCGAAAACATCTTCTGGGTTGCTGGGTAAGTTTACTTTTCATTTAGCGATGTAACTGTAAACTGCATCAAAAATATTAAAATCGAGTTTTTCGTTTAGTTCCAGAAAAAATTTGGGATTCTTTTTTATCTTAACATTCATGTTCTTAAGTATATACGAAAGTCCGTTTGCTTGCAAACATAGTTTCAATAGTTTGCGCAGTGTAGCAGTTAAATAGCAATCTCTTCACATTGTTTAACTCCCCCCACAAACACACATAAATCCGTCGTTTTCTGCTACAACACCTAGATTCCTATCATCGTCGTGGTCTATCAAAAAAGCCACTGACTTATTTCAACGCTGCATGAGTGAGCAGAGCCCAGGCGTAAGTTCGGCCGATTTGTTGTTAATCATATACAAGTTTTCCATATCTCAAATTTTTGGTTCGGCTATACGCGAACTGTCCATTCGAATTCAGGAGAAACTTAAAAATTTATACGGGGTCCGCTAAAGCGCTCTCTGTGCGACGCCGGCCTAAGAGAGCATATCAAAATAATCTTGGATCAATGTTCTTTCGAACAATCCCTAACCCATTTACGTAAATTACAATACCTGGTTGTGAGACCTTTTTCAAGCCTCCTCTAAAAAGTTTGAATGTAGATTGGGCTGTTTTTGATACTAAACGCCTCATATATATGTATTGTCCATTCAATTCAGAGATGAATTTTTTCAAATTTTAATGAAGTAGGACTCTTGTATTCACTGTTCTATTTCTTCACAGGGTATACATTAATTATACTAAGTACGGTTATCTGATAATAGGTAGATAGGCTGTAGTGGCAGCCCTCCTACACAGAAATAACTCATTCCGATGTTTGTAGGCCCCTTGTCCACAGGAAGAAAAGACGGCACTAAAAATCTCGGTATTAAATTCTGAGAACCAGTTTGATTTCCTTGTAAAGCTGGCTACCCCGATGAGGTCCTCCAAGAAAAAGGAGCCAAGGGTTTGCATCCGTCTTATGGAAAATGTTGATCATACATACAAGAAACAATCAATTGTTTCCTCCTCTTCCTCCGACCATCAATAGCGGCAGAAGTCGTTGAAAGGAACGCTCTGCGTGCCTGTCCATTAAACAATGGTCTTCAATATTGAGATTGTGAGTTTTTAAAGTCTCACGATTCATATTAAGGAGAAGCTTGATACGTCTTGAGCTCAATGTGGGTCTTCTGCCTGTTTTTCTTCACGTATCTTTCTGATCGGAGCCTCTAAGTAATGCTGCTTTACGCGTAGCTTAGCGTTTTGCAGTTTCCCATTATATCACTGCGCCAAGGTACCCAACATGACGTTATTTCGGAATGTACGGCTAACTTATTTAAGAGTGTTCGGCATTCCGCAGCTGTTTTGTATGTATGATTGCAGAAGTAATTAATGGTTATCTATGCTCAGATTTCTGGAGGAAAATTCTTGGTTTAACAGCCAGTTTATCGTTTTTTATATATTACCATGTTTTCTGCATGTAATACTCCACAGGAAATGAGACGAAAAGATAGTCTTAGGCCTAGTTGTTCAGAAAATGCACCATACCTGACTTTTCATGTTTTCTGGTGAAAAACAATATTTCCGTTTTATGGGGATTAACCTTTAGGCGACATTTTGCGCTCCATCTAGAACGAATACCTGGAGCGAAGTTTAGTTTTTCTAAGGTGTTGAAATTCGTCGATATTACAACATCGCCCGCGTAGACTACGACTTTATAGCCTGTTGTTTCTGTGTTTGACAGGAGTTAGTCTACCACTAGATTCCAAAACAGAAGCGATTAGGCATCGGCGTGCAGAATGTCTCTGCAAATTCTCATTTTCAAGGAGCTATCCCCTAGTATGAAGTTGACGATTCTGCTGTTCAATATTTGGTTGATGAGCCCTCTTACGTTTTTGTGAACTTCATTATCACTAAGCGCCCTTTCAATTGCCTTATCACCGACATTATTGAAGGCGCTCCAAATATTAAGAAAATCTGTTTTCGTGAATTTCTTGTACTCTAGCGATTTTTCTATGTGAATGTGAGCGAAGCAAGAGCTGTTTCTTCCGTTCTTACTTCAGTCTCAATTTATAGGAAAACCAATGATTTGATCTGTTAGTTTGGTTGAAACAATTCCAACACTTCGTTTGCAGTTCCGCAATATCCATATTGCACTGAACTGGCTTAGGTTTCCTTCTGAGCTTCGTTGGATTACACGCAGATTTGGCTGGGTCGTTTAAGGAAAATGGATTTCCAGGTAATTTCTGTTTCCAGAAATCGTTGGTGATCCGCTTTCGAGCGATGATTTTAAACGTGGTATTTGACCCATTCTATCTTCATTTGATGTGTTTCGCTACCGCCGACTTGAAACCCTCAGTCCTACTTTTCTTTTTTGCCGCTGTTGCTTCGTCTAGATGTTGCCTCATTCTCGTGTTTACCAATCTTCTCGTTCGACCGATGTACACCTCCTGACACGTGGGGCACTCGATTCGATAAATACCCGATTTTTCATGTGGTTTTATCTTATCTTTGGTTGATTGAAAGATGGTCTTAAGTTGATTCCTGCTGCTTGTTTCACTGAGCCGAATCGATTTGCAGTGGTTCAAAGTCCTTTGGTTTTTTTAGTGACACCTTGATAGTAAGAAACGGCCTTCCAGTCAGAGCCAGTGCTTAGTAATGTTGATCTTTCATTAGTCTCTCGGGTTCTCCTGATCTTGTTCGCCATCCTAGTGATGGTTGATGGCTTGAATCCGTTTAATTTTGCAGTGTGTATGATGTACTGTATTTCTTTCTTCCTAGTATCCAAGTCTAATTTCAAATGTTACAAGCGATGGATCATTGATCTGTAGGGTGACACTTTAATCTGTTGGGTGTGGTTTGAAGAATTCGGAATCGTTCTTTCTGTGAGCGTGGTCTTCCTGTAAATGTCAAATTTTATGTTTCCCGCAATTTTTTCATCAATAGGTCCAGGAAGATTAAGTTTCCGCCGCTCATGTTTCGGTGGGCGTTGTTGAGGTCCATAAGTTTTTGCTGCAAGTTTCCCTTCTTGGCATAAGCGAAGACATCATCAACGTAGCGGAACCAACATCTCGGTAATTTTCCTCTCGATTTTAGTCCCTCTTCTAAATGTGACATAAATATTTCACTGAAGAATGGAGAAAGCGAATTTCCCATTGCTACTCCTCCTTTGGATTTAAAGAATTTCCCTTTAAAGGTAAAATAATTTTCCGTCATGCATGGTGTACAGAGTTGAAGGTATTGCCTCGTTTTTATATTTCATCGTAGCGAATTATCCTGTTTTAATAGCCACTCTTCGAAGTATCTCGAGAGTTTCCATCACTGGTACGCTGGGAAAAAGGGCCTTCACGTCGAATAAAACCATGATTTCATCATCTGCCGGAGGACCAAAATCCAGCAGTTTTTCCGTAAACTCTTTGCTGTTCTTTATTGAGCTGCTCATCATACTGTTCATCCCTTTAAATTCATTGGCTAGTTTCTGTGCGGGTGCATTCGTGGCTGAGATAATCTCTCTCATTTCATTACCTTCCTTGTGGATTTTCGGGAGACATTTGATCCTTGGTAGCGTCGGGTTAGTCACTCTTACTTTGAACAACTCACCGATTATCGGTTCGCAGCTTTTTATCGCCTTCTTAACTCGTTTAATCGATTCTTCCAAGGGATTCTGACGTAGCTTAAAGAAACTTTCGTTATTTAACTTTTGCATTACTGCTTCTTCGTATTTGGTTTTATCTATGGTCGCCACCGTGTTTCCTTTATCAGATTTTAAAAAATAGACTGGTTTATCCTTTAGTCCTAAAGATGTGGTTGTAAAACAAATTTTACACAAAATTAAAAGGAAAGTTTTTTCACATCAATATCAAAATATAGTCGTTGTGACGAGAGAGTAGGCCGAGAAGATCCGGAGTCATGCTGTGGTAGTTTATTTAGCGTTGTCCAGGATTCATCGAAAGAATATAGAAAAAAGCGTCAAATACAACAAATGGAAACTTTTACAGCAAAATCGTGTGAAACAGTATCCTACAAAAGAATTACAAAACAAAATTGTTGTCAATATAGATTAATGATCACATCTGGCATATATCACCACTAAAATTGAAAATTTTTCACCCGTAATTATTGTAATAATTTGGATTACTATCCTTTTTTAACTGCTAACTAAACGACTTATTTTTTCATTGCTCGAAATTCTATAGTTTATGCATCAAAATATGCTTTTAATTAGCATAGAGAAATTTAAAAAATGTATAACTGAACAATACATTAAACAATATATTTAAAAACTATTTCTGTAAAACCTATACAATAGTATCTACTATCTATTAAGTTAGTTGAAAAAACAATGCGGAAAATTTGAGAACTAAATGCTCAATGTATGGCATCTTCGAAATCCATGAAAAATATTTTCCAGTAATTGTAATTGCAACAAATAAAACAAATATTTAAAATATACTTCGAAACATTTAGACTTGCATTAAGCGATATTTGAACAATTTCTATAAATAGTTTAAAAAAATTAAAAACAATGTATTCACAAACAAACATCATTTCTATTCATGTTTTCCTCAAAAAATATCAAATCATATAAAATGCTGTTGATTTATTGCTACTCATTGAGTACAATTGTTGTTTCTATTTAGTTAATGTTTTTCGTTCAATTTTCTGTCCATAGACGACTGTTTACATCGCCAACAAGGGAGCTGTATGTTTGCCATCGCTCGGACATTCCCCAAAATTTGGTGGAAATCGCATTCCGATTGTCTTTCATCACTGCCGGTTAATCTTAGTAGTGCAATAAGTCTTCATTTTATGAAGATATACCCAGTAAGTTTCAAACATTCCACAACAAGCTCATTAAACTGTATTTTTACTCGAATATACGTACATCATTTTCAAAAATCAATTGTACTTTGTGCTTTACATTATCTCCTTAGCATTATAGATTAACAAAAATCGAAGGCAATTATTCCGAACCATTTAATAAATCTTTGATAACATTGGTTCATCGGAAGATACAATTGTCATGCGGGTGGAGTTTGTTGTACTTGTTACAACAATGTTTTTCTGGATTTAATTAGTCTGCGGGCTGAGTTCTCCATCGACCCGTAATAACTGATAGTCCATGCATGGCACATAGGAAGCTTGTTTGTGAATCACAGAATAGGACTTTGCACTGGGATCATCTGTTTCGTCATGGAACAGCTCACGGCAACGCCTCCACATGAACGTGCCATTAAATCCCAGAGTCCAGGGTGCAAACGGCGCAGCTCTGATGACTCCAATGGAATTATGTAATGCCGATAACAGATTCAAATGCATCACTGTTTGTAAGGAGAAGAGTTACTTGTAGAAGGCGCAGGGGCTAAAATGCACTTTGAGTAAATAGTCTCGAATCAGATTCTAGATAGAGTGGCCAAAGATTGTTTCTCGCCGCTGGTGTACATATTGTTGTGGTAACTTGATTATTCTTAACAACTGATAACATAATCTTGCCGGTCTCAGGCCACTCCGCTATTTATTTATTACCGCTGTGCTTTGGGGGAGTAGTATGTATCGAAAAAAAGCAGATAGTGTAATTGGCTCTAATTAACAAATTTGAATAAGTGTCTGTCTTGTAAATGACAGAAATTGTAAATAATAAACAGTTCTTCATGTGCCAAAAGTAATAGAATGTCGTTTAAAACTATCTTTTAAAAGATTCAATTTATTCAAGATCCACTGCAAAATTCAAGACGATCAAATTGGACATTTTTCTCGAAAAACTGTACAAAATATTCAATAATCTCTGTCATATTCACTCAGGGGAAATCGAAAACTAATAACTGATAACCGCTGGTCAAAGCACATAAATCTCGACTGGTTATTTAATTATATAGTCTGAACGTATCAGTCAGTCCGGTAGTATTGTTGGTGAAAGATAGAACAACTGATGTCGCTCGCAGTAGTTTTGTTTCCATTATAACGGGCTATCAAAAAATCGCTAGTTGCTAATTGTCTCTACAGTGAAACGCCAACTATTATCCCGTGAAATATTTACAACCAATGTTATCAACGTCAATCAAATCGATTTTGTTACGGTTTCGCAACTGTCTACGCTATTTCTCCCATCAGGCATCAGTATGTCGCGCTTCAGAGGGTCCCGCAATAGATAGCCTCGATTTTAAGACACAATTGCAAAAAAATGCATAATTGAATTTCAATCTTTAAAAAAATGTGATATTGATTAGAAACCGCCGTCTGCCGTGTATATGCTATCAGGGTCACACATTAAAAATATTTTTTTACCATTTTTATCGCGTGGAAAGTGTAAAAGCCATAAGTGTTTGATTTATTATGATTTAAATAAAAACATTGAGCTGCGAACGAAAATAATTATTATCAATTTACGTTTGTGAAAAAATATTGTATACTAAATGTAATGTATTTATTCCTTCGAGTGATTGTGCTGCATGTAGTGTAACTGGTGTTGGATATAGATAAATTTATAGTGTAAAAATGAGTGTGCATAAGATCGCGAATGGTAACGGGAACTTCTACAATGATATTGTAGAACTCGTACCGAAAACGACAATCCTAGTATTTTATATTAAGTCCATTTTTATCGGCATTTGGATACTCTTCAAATGGCTCATACATGTAGTGTGGAGCAGTGTGTACAAGACGAAGAACAGAAGTCAAAGGAATGCGGATTATTATGATGATTCCCATGATAAGCCGCCATTAATACTTGTTGATAACAAGATTGGAAGACACTCGTATGTAAAGTTAAAGGTTTGTTGTGTTCGGTACTTACTTTGCTTCCTTACATTTAATTTTAATGTTTTACAAACTGTACTAAAATGAAATCCAGTATGGTTGTCAATATTGCCTATTTTGGACGAAAAAAATGTTCATTGAACTCAAATATTCCTAATAATTAATGTACTTTGATTTATTCTGGTATATTAGTTGTTTATTTATTCAAGAAAATTTCAACTGCCATACAATAAAATATTCGAAATTTTGTGATGATATTTATAGAAGGCAATATATTGATGATATCAATAAATATCGACTATATAAACGAACAATATCGATATATGTACAATTGCTCTCAGCCAAAGCAGGAAACTCACAACAACAGTTCTGCTTTGTACTTACAGTAGGTGGCCATTGAATTAGAAACTTTGTGAAATTTCAATACTTTGGTTCATTTTACATTAAAAAGAAGTACTTGAGCTTAAATATTCATATTTATTGATAGTTTATACCATGTTCGTACAAAATACGTCTTTATAATTAATATTTTGTAACTCTCCCTTTAGCTTTGATTACTGCTTTTAAACGGTCGGGCATACTTTCAATGCATTTCTGAATAATGGATTCAATATCCTTGTCATTTCTCCAGATATCTTCGATTCTCTTTTTCAATACTTCAACTGTTGGATTTGAAAAGCTATAAACTTTCGTTTTTAGCATAGACCAACAGTTTTCTATTGGGTTTAAGTCCGGTGAGTTCCCACACCAGGGAAGTAAGGGAATTTCATGCTCCGCGAGATATTTTTTAATGGATTTTGCGGTGTGGCATGGAGTGCCATCTTGCATAAAAGTATATGACGCTTCTTGGGTGTTCAAACATTCAAAATGCGATCGGAAAGCAGTATGCAAAACCGTTTTGTATTGATCTTGCCACATTGTTCCCGTAACAAAATAGAGAGGACCCGGACCCATTCCTGATATGCAGCTCCAAATCATGATTGCTGGTGGATGCTTGACTCTTCACAATTCTCCTCGTACTTCTCTGAAGGTCTTCTTCAGACATAAAGATTCCCTTCCGTTACAGCTTCTAGATGGCTCTCATCACTGAAGATAACCTAAACGCTTATTAAATTTTCAAGATTTTTTATCAACTTTTAAAAAGGCACAAAAACTTGTTGCTAGACTGAATTGCTGAACCTACCTTTTTCCAATCGTATTATGTTGTTTCGCCCACTGCAATCGAGCCTTTTTCATTTTTGCTGTCAATTTCGGTTTTTTCGCCGGACGCCTGCATTTCAAATTTGCTTCGTACAAGCGACGTCGTAAGGTTCTGCCCGATATCTTTATTCCTTGTTCGGTGAGAGTATTTTTTAGCACTTTATATGATGCTCTGCGATGTAATAGAGCTGTTGCAATAATTTTTCGGTCCGTTCTTGTGGTAGTTTTTCTTTTTCTTCGGCAGTTTTGGCGACAACTCATAAGCGGAGGTATATTTTATTTAATATTTTGAAATATTTTGGACACCGCGGCACAAGAAACCTTCGCTATTTGGGCTATTTCTCGTTGTTTTAGTCCACCTTTCGTAAGTAAGGACGAAATCACTTCCTTTTTTTCACTGCTTATATCCTTTTTGCGACCCATTATACAAAAAACTATGTTCAATCTAAAGACCAACGCAAACGCTCCTTATCACTTGATTTTTTTCTTTTTTTTAAATTAAATTATTTAAGACAACACACTAAATACAAATCAACGCGTTCAACTAATGCAAACAGTGCAACAGCCGAATATCAACTGTTCAACTTAGTCCACAAAACTACTGTATGCACCACACATAAGGAACGGTATTTTTACCTACCTTCCTACACTCGAGTAAAAGGTTTACTGATACGCATTACTTAGCCAGGTACATGAATGGTATTTAAGTATACAAAGATTTGTTTTCGAAACTAAAGAAATTGAGAAAAATGTTCGGTATTGTAAAAATTACAATTTTTTGCGAAAGTTTCTAATTCAATGGCCACCTACTGTATATGAAATAATGCGAATTGCAATAAAAACAAATATTAAAATAATAGAACTATTTCACTATAATATTCATAAGAATTGGCGCTGAATTATTTGTACACAAGATGACATATATAATTTGATATAAGCCAATTAATAATGTTCCACTGCGAATCAAACAGGCAGAAGCAAATGCCCTTATGCACAAATTTGATATTTTTCAAAATATGGTCGTGTTCCAAGCGAAATCCTTGCTTACTGGGCTTTTTTAGAATCAATATTGGATACCCTTCCTGTTTCGATGTCTACGAGAGTAAAGAGCAATAAACGCAAGGAAAATCTATCGTAATGACCCATAAATGCACGAATATGGAGTAACTAGCAATTAGTAACCAACTAAGACTATAAAACTACACCATGTGTGGAAAGAGATTTCTGTGGGTCGTTTGAAACTAGCAAACTATACTTAACCTTTATTAAAAACTAAATTCTTTCGATCGTAGCCTGCTAATAGTTAGGGCAGGACATTTTGCATCTGTTCAAAGTACTCTTTCCCTAAAACTGATATACTTATCCACTACCTTGTAAAAAATATTGTTTCTGATCTAGAATTAGTCTAACCATTCTATACTAACTTGAAAGTGATTTCAACCAAGGATATATATACTTCAAAACCTTTTCTTTAATAGAAAGCACTGTATTAGGCAAGATCTAATCCCAGGCTAGTTGAATCTACTTTAAAATTGTACTGTCAATGGAATCGTAGATGTGTTGAACAAACTGCGGCTAAAGTTGAAATTTTATTTATTCATATCCTTAAAAAGATATATACTTCTGAGTACCCATCCTAAACACGGCAGTAATTACTTTCCTTCTCTCTTTATCTTTTCTATTTCCCAGTTATCTTCAGAGACTTTAGCTTTCTTCCAGATATATCGAATAATCAGTTGCGGTTTTACCTTTGGGGCTAGTGTGGCTTAGCCCCACAACTAAAATATTTAACATAATTCCGCATTACAATATAGTCTATACTTAAATAAACATGTATGTTTCAATCAATAATGTTGTATCGTTTTCGCACAAGCTGTTTCTCAATGAGTTGTCATCAGTGACAGTCAGATGCTTGCCAATCGCCATGCAAAGATTTTCTCATTGCTCATAATTTAATTATCTAAATATCGCATGAACAGTGCAAAGAGAAAAATTGAATTTTTTCTCTCTTACATAGTTTTTGCTGCTTCTATATAACTTTCTAGGATATGTGACTAAAAACAGTTTGCCCTAAAAAGGAGCATAAAATAGATGTTTCAGTTTCGTCAGGATTCGTGTGTATAAATGACAAAAGCTCTTTAGGCCGACTAGAACTAGTTGAAGAAAGTAGAATGCGTGCATTCTTCGATGGTACATAGTTCAGTAAGAATGGGAGGTGTGTAGAAAAATAGTGTCTAGCTGGTATTTATTATTTATTTACAAAAAATGGAAATAAATTGATTGAATGGAAATTTTCTTCGCATTCATGCGTAATTAAAGTGTAAATGAATTTTTTGTACGGTGAAAAATTGAATTTACAAATAACAAATCTCCTAAACTTCCAATAAAGCTTAAGTAATGAGCAGCTAGATGCTAATTTTACGACACTTTTGAATGTCAAATTTCATTATGCTCTTTTTGTATACTACTTCACATAGCAACTTAATTAAAGTGTGTATACTCATCTAGGCGAGAAACTGAAATTTTTCAGAGGCGTTTTGGCTTTTTTCGTCTTGTTTCGCTAAAGCAAAAAGATTTAGTTTAACAATATTGCTGGAAGATAACGAAAGCATTTAGTTGGGTATTTCATTCATATGTTTTTCAATCTGCTGTTGAAAATACAAAGGTTTTTGTTTATTGTTTCGATGTAAATCATACTTACTATGCAAAGCTAATAAACAGCTTGGCTTTATTAAAAGACGAGCCAAAGAGTTTAAAAATTTTTGGGTAACTATATCATTATTTACCTCACTGGTTCGCCCATTACTTGAATATGCCTGTAATGTATGGAAACCAATTTTTGGAGTTCATGATACGAGAATAGAATCAGTCCAAAAACAATTCTTGTTGTTTGCTTTGAGAGACCTCTATAGCCCTGATGACTATCAAATCTTGCCTCCTTATGTAGTTAGATTGAAGCTTCTGAATTTTCCTCTTGTTTCGCCTTTGAAGTGATTAGGGGCCACATTAATGTGGAGTATTTGACGAACAAAATAAAGCTTAATGTGCCTGCAAGAAGTACGCGTAATACACGTTTACTTACTGAATACCAGCATCTTACTAAGTATGCAGATAATGAACCTGTTAATAGGTGCTGCGCGATCTTTAAGACTTTGAGCTACACCCCTACCATCTCCAAGTTCAATTTTAAATCCAGCATTTCTGAAGCCCTTCATAATCCATCCTTAAATTATGACTTGCATACAACAGTGTAAATTAATGTTGACTGTAGCATGTATTTTAGGGTTGAGTATTTGTTGTAATTTATATTTTATATTTTTATATTTTGACATGCTTTGGCGAAAAATAAATAAATAAAAAACATCAATTTTAGTATTGAAATCACTTTAATATGCGTGAAGCGCGTAGTTTTTTAAATGATTGCTTTCATTTGAACAGCGTATTTTGTCATGTATATTTTCACATACGATGGTTTTTTGAATTTTGCAACGAATTTTGCAGCAAATAGTTTCGAAGTAATAGTAGCACATTATGGACTTATTGATGCTGACATTTATAAAATGGACTAACAGTTCAGTTCACATTCAAACTACACTTTTCAAAACATTTCTGACTCACTGAATATGGTATTTTTCCCCTTCGCATATTTCTAAGAAACAAGCAACTTACTAGAAATAGTTATATTCGTATATAAGTAACTTACAAATCGAGCACTATGGAACAAATTTATCTTAATTCGTAGTAAACAGAGAGTATACAACAAATTTATTAAAGAATTCGAATGAAACGGATATTGATTTATTAGCTGTGCAAAAAAGACATGCGATCAATATTTTTTTTAAAAATGTAAAGAAATAAATTTTGCTGTTGATGCTGATGGAAGCTGCTATTTTTAACACAAATTTATTTTGATGTTCCCATTAGATAAGAATGTTATTGTAATTGGTTCGAAAATCGAAGTCGAAATTTTAAACATTTCTTTACGTTTTGAAACCAGAAAGAAACGGCATGAAATCAGCAGACATAATTTTCAAATAACCTTCATGGATTTGTAGGTACCCTAATATAATTATCAAGTTCTAGGGGACAGTAGCTGCTACTGTCTTCGGCTCCCTGCGCACGCCAAGGCACTGTAGTCTTTATTTTTCTTGCATTTCAATTTTGATTATTTGTGATGAACATTCCAATCAAAGATCAGACGACTGTCACGTAGATTGGAAACCTTTGTCTCGACGCGTTCATCCATAGTAACACTACGAAAGGTAAGTGAACAGTATAAATGAAAACCGAAACAAATTCTGTTTATATTCTATATCATATACCGAATATTTAGGATTTTCATGGAAACTTCCTCTTGTTTTTTGGTTATCAAACCCATTTATACTACTGGGCATTAATTTCAAACAGTTTACGTATTGATACCTATATTAATACAGTAGCGCTCTATTATATTCGCCTTTAAATTTGTATACATTTTTTGTATTTCGTTTAGTTTTATCGTTTTTATAACAAAAATTGCATCCAAGAGGCTTATAGCAATTACCGTATTAATGTTACCGTAAATTAGAAGGGCGTGATGGCCATCCCCTTTTTGAGAGATAGCTAACTTAGGCCTTAAGCAATAAGCACCTAGCTTGGGGATGCTACTGCTGGATGTTAGCCTACCCAGAAAGAGAGAGTGTAGAGTCTTCAACCTTCTATAAGAAAGAGCTGGGCATTCACACAAAAAATGATCAATCAAATCTTCTTTCGACCTGCAACTGCAATAGAAGTCGTCGAAGAGAATCTCCATTCGTTTTGCTTTTCTACCTATTAGATAGTTTCCCGAAAAATAGAGAAAGTCAGACTTAATGTTTCGCAATTCATATAAAACAGCTGCGTAAGGCATTTGTAGCTGAGTACAAGCGAAGTGTGTTTAACCCCATTCCTCGCTAAGCCATTTGCTTTGCTTTTTAGAGTATTATCACTATGCCCAGATACCGTTGTATAGGACATTCCATAGCTATTTTGAATATTGATTGAATTACAGCCTGGTTATCAGCGAAAATATTTAAATTTCTCGATGAAATTTCTAAATTACGCAGCGAATTTATCGCCATGAATATCCTCATGGCATATGTTTGAAAAACGCTACAGTGGTCAGGAAGTCGGAAGGACAATTTTAGGTCCAGCTGCTCATGAGTACATATTCAATTTAGCAGCAGAAAAAGTGCCTTTGCCGGGATAGTAGGTAGGACCCCATTGATGTCATTACCATTAAAAATACATTATTTGGTACAGATTTTTGAATAATATGGGGATTCTTTTGCTATTGTTTTACTTTGGTCAGCTGGATGTTTGAAAGTAAATAAATAAAATGGCAATCCTTCATCAAACAAACACAGGAAGAAAATGAGCTAGAAACGGTGATTTCCGTCAAAAATATAGGTAAAATCAATCATAAAAATTCACTACTTTATCGGATTTAAAAAATAATAATTTTTGTTTTTAAGACATTCTAGACTGCAATGTTTGCGGTGCGCTAAGTTGGATGCGTCTTGTAGGCCAGTTTAACACGTTCAGTGCCAGCGCGGCTAGGCATGTTTTGCCAGTAGCTGGCCTGACAAGACACTCTCTCCGCCCCCGACGCGAATCTGCGTCGCTGGCCATGGGCACGACCCTTATGCCACTTTTCCCTCTTATGATGTTTATTGACCGCACATATTTCTAGTATTTCCTCTATTACATTGTAGGGTTAGTAATAATTGTTTTTTTTATAATACATATATTTATCCCAATATTTGAAATGAAAACCATTTGTATTGTACATTATTATATACACACTGCATATACCTACTAAAAATAGGTACGTTTTTGAAATACATATTTATCACCTACTTTTCAATAGTACAATAATGTGCTTCACAAAAGCATTACGGGCAGTAGCCAGGTTGACTCTCACACATCCGACACTCATAAGTCGTGTCAGTCCTTTTTTCAGTCTTGAACAGACAGTGCAGCTTTTTCTGCTTGTTTCGCCCTTGTTTCTTTTTAATATTTTGCTTAGTTTATTGGCTGGAGCTTCCCGTTTCCTTGATTTTTGTTTCGGAGATGGTATATAAGTTGCCTTTTTGGGATCCCCAACAAGCTCATAGATGATCTTCATCCTGTACTGAAATATTTCTTTACCTGGTGTTGGATCCATAACCTCTCACTCACCTGAAAATGTGCGTTGCAGTGAAATAAAGTAATATAATGCAATAAACAAAGTCACACTTACCAAGGCAATGCCTGACTTTCAAAATAATAAAACTCCAGTAGGTAATAATTATGTATAAAAAGTCTATTATCATCCACTACACTTCACTACACTGCAGATTGTTATAAACTCAATCGAATCGCTATAATACTTTGATCGTAATTTATGAATTTGTAATCAAAAACAATAAGTAAAACTTTATTGAAACAGTCTAAATCTACGCCTTACAGGTAACACAATAAATAACCTCAAAACAACCTCCAAAAGGTTTCAATCCTGAAATCAATGGTGCCAACATATTCACTAAACCATCCTAGATTGGCAACGATGATACAAAGTATTTACCTCCATTGTGTGGCTCACAAGCCTTCATACAAAATGAACAGGACAAAAACGCGGATCCGCGTCACTGGCCACTGGGGATAGTTGAATTTGACGCGGATCCGCGTCACTGGCACTGAAACTGTTAAGGGGTTACATAGGTCTTGTGATTTCAAAAAACAGATCCAATTTTTTTTATTTCATATGAAAGTCTAGTACTCCAAGAGTATTTCACACCAAATTTGAAGTAAATTAGAGCAATATTACCGGAGTTATAGAGATTTGAATATAGCATGATCGGTACGTGCGCTATGCCTTTCCTAGCGTATTATACGCATGCAGTGCGGTTCTACCGCGTAAAATCAGCTCCTTTCTTTTTCATCAACCATCACAACATCAAAAGGATACTCTGAACATCGCGAATGAGGCGAACGAATTACTGTATGGACCTGGAATCGAAGCCTCAATGTAAGTCGCTAAAAATAACTTTAATTCATTAAATTGCGGTAAAAAAACTTTAAACGCGTTTTTCTCGAAACTTTGTTTTTCCGTGAGGTATGCACGATTTCTCGAGAACGAATCGACCGATTTTGCTGAAATTTTGCACAGTTCCTCTTCATAGTATTAACTCGTGCTTGAATGAAAGAGATTTTCATTCGGTTGACTCGTTGATGAGAATCGAAAAAATGCTAAAAAATATGAGAAGAAAATTCATTCAAATCCATTTCAAAACTTTAAATTTGATTTTTTTTTCAATTCATTCGTTCAAGCACGACCCAAGGGCATAAACTATAAAACAATTTGAGAAGAACCTGCACCGAAATATTCCACCTACCGCAAAAATTAGGTTGCACTAGGAAAACTGCAGGAAAATTGACAATTTTCAATATTTTTAGCTGTTTTTTTTCACAACTTCTTGAAATGCAAAACTTTTATGTGTATGAATTTTAAATAAAATAGATTTTTGGTTTTTAAAATACAATTTCTTGAAAAAGTTTTTTTTTGTTTCAAAACCTATGTAACCTCTTAAGTTAATATGTATTCGAAATGTTGTCAAAAAATTATTTCGCTTTACACACTCAACACCTATCCTTACTTATTGAAAGAAATATAAGATTTCTAGGAAATACTTGGATAAGTTTATTATTTTAGATTACCTATTTTTTACATGAAAATATGTTGCGAAGTGTTAATTTTTAACAGATAGGCAGAGAATATGAGCAATATTAAATCTGTTGTTAACCTATCTCAAAAACTGAAACTACAGTAAAACCCGTTTAAGACGATTTCACAGGAACCCAACCAAAAACGCGTCTTAAGCGAGAAAGTGTATTATGCGGGATAGCAAAAATAAAACATGCTGTATTATGTTCTAATTTCGTATATGTGGGTATTAAATCATACATTCATAAATTACGTTAAATACAAAGTGTGATTATAATTACGTTATTTAAAGTAATCACTTATTTTGGCTTGACAGAAAGATTTTGATGCATTAGCAATTACAAGATTTTCAACATAATTTAACTTTTGCAGTGCGTCTTCGTTTTGATTAAAGAAGCTACATAGCGTCTTAAATCATTAACAGCTGATAATGCCTGGGCGTTGGACAAAATCGGAGTTGATTCATCTTCGTCTTCATCATTATCACTTAGGGCCTCTTTTTGTGTGTTATTCCGTTTTGAATAAAATCTTCAATTGATTGAATTTCGTACGATCCCGCATTGTCATCAATGGAAAAATATTCAGGAAAACCCTGCAGTATCACGGGTTCTTCTTCTACCTTCAACACGACGTCAACTCCGTTATTTCTGAAACCCGCTTTCTTGAAACAATTTTGAATGGTTTCAGGCTTAATTGCTTCCCGTGCCGCTGCTATGTTTAGAATCGCATCATGCACAGTCAAGGGTCGTTTGCTATCAGGGTCTTCCATTTCTAGATAGTAATGTATTAGTCTTGTCCTGTAACCTTAATTAAGGACTTTTATGATGCCCTGATCCATCGGTTGTGATTTGAAACGTCAGTTCACTGTGATATACGTGTGGCGTTAGGCGTATTAAACGGGATGACGATCGTATTAAGCGTTAAGAAATGTATGAAAACATATCTCAAGTTGCAGGGACTGGCGTATTATGCGAGAAATCGTATTAAGCGTGATCGTATTAAGCGGGTTCTACTGTATATTCAATTTTATATGACAAGGTTCTGAGACCACTGAAGCTTTTTCTAGATATGAGGGAAGGCTTGCATTGATTAGAAGGATGCGTTGTTATCAAATACATATCTAAATCGATGCTGAATTATTATTCTTATTTTGCATTTCCAAAATTCACAGATCATAGTCTTAATAAACATGCTAATTAAATAATTTGCTGTCATAGGGCGTTAAGCTGCATTATGTGGAAGCAGGTTCGCAGGGAAACCCACTGGTCTTATTGCTTCACGGCTTCCCAGATTGTTGGCTTGGCTGGCGAAATCAGGTAGGAGATATCTTATCGTAGCATAATTAAGAGCTACCAAAAATACTTAGTTCCGATTCATTTTATTTTAGATAGACGAGTTATCGAGATTCTTTCGAGTGATAGCACTGGACATGAAAGGTTTCAACGATTCGGATAAGCCAATCTGGCGACAAGTATATACACCCAAGAAAATTTGTGAAGAATTACGTCAATTTGTATTTTCGTTCGGTTATCACACAACAACAATCATCGGCCATGACATTGGCGCCGTTATCGGTTGGTTTTTTGCGCACATCAATCCAGACAATATAGACCGATTTATTTGTGTTTCGGCCTCACATCCCAACCTCATCTGGAATAATCTCCATCCGAAAGCCACTATAAATAATACTTGGCTACAATTCGTACAACTGCCAATCCTGCCTGAGTTCGATCATTCGAATGCATATTCGAATTTCCTAGAAAAGTGCTATAAGGTTTCACAAGCCGAAAACAATTCATCGAAAGCGGTGGTGAGTCTTAAACGACCAGGATTGAATGGTTTCGATAAGGACTACGACATGAATTTCCTGGATACGTATAAGTACGTTTTCAACCGGCGCAGCGATTGGACGGGTCCTTTCAATTATTATCGGAACTTTCCGTTTTATAGAATCAAAGAAGGAAGCATCGTGCGATGTCCTGTTTTGATAGTTACTGGTGAGTATTCTTAAAACAGCCCGTGAAAGCTTTGTTACTTATCTTCTAAGTTATGAGCATAATGGTATGATTCTGTTTACAACTTATAAAGATGATGAAAATTACAAAGCAAAAAACATTAATTGCTTGGCTAAAAATAAAGTTGCTCTCTTTAGCCAAATTAAATGTTTTTCATGTCCCAATGTCGGTAGTAGTAAATTATAAAATAAAGCATAACGACTGCAACTTTATTCACTTATGTGACGAAAAAGGAAGTTTAATTGCGGTATTGCTCAAAACAAGCTTCCAAATTGATTACGCAAGTGGCGTGTGAAAAGTTCTCAACGATTGATAGCTTCTCAGACAAACTGCTTATATTCGTACTCGTCAAACATTGATTACATGTAATGCTTGTTGAATCTAAATCGCAAACATGTTTGGAACCGGCAAAAAACATGCGATAAGAGCTGCATCATATTCACTTCCCCAATGATCGCAACGTCCGTCTCTCATAACATTGAAATAAATATAACGATTTCCACGATTGAAAAAAATTAATAATTTTTATGACCTGCAGATAAATAATTTTAATTATAATTCAATTAATATTAATTAATATTTCTGTTTTTTTTTTGTAGGCAATGCCGACAATTTTTGCCGTTTAGAGGCAATGGTAAAAAGTACAGAGTATTGCGATAATTTTTTGGTGAAAATTATTGAAGGAGCCGGTCATTGGCCACATCAGCAAATGCCAGATGAATTTAATAAGATTGTCCTGAACTTTCTTGTTGGTGAGTGTTGATGGTATGAATTTATCAATATTTTTTGGTGCCCAACGATTGCTCAAACTAAATTGATAGTAATATGTAAGTGTTTTTCCCACTGACTACTCGAGTATAGTTTCCCATATAGATAGGTGCCATGATATTTTCATAAAGATTAATATTTATGAGCTAGTTAGTTATGAGTTTTGTGCCTTTTCTCTGCCCTTATTTTATACGTGACCTATTTTAAGAAGTTTAAATTAAATACATGAGACTGGCCATTTGTCAAATCATTACTTTTCAGAAAATTCCGTATTAACATTTTCAAGAGGATCGTTATGTTCCTTACAAATTTATTTCAAATAGCCCAACATACTTGAAAACAACTTATCTCTTCACTGTCTAAATTTAATCGGACTAGTTTTGATAATTATCACATTAAAATTTTGGTATTATAATTAAGTGTTTTCAATAGTGAAAAATGTTATAAGGCTTTTAAAATTATAATTTGTTTACATGGATTCATTATAAAATATCTAACCATGAATTCAAATGAAATACAAAAGAAATGCAAATCTAGTAGATGAATGAATGCGAAATGAATGATGAATGATGTTTGATCAATTTGTATCTTTAATAAATCATCAAACATTTTTTCAAATCAAAATGAAAATAATATTTTCTATTCGTTAGATATCAAAAATTGGTCTATAAATTCTAATATGATTGATATCTTCTGAAATGCACTATTTAAATGAAGTTGAATATAATAGGTGTGTTTATAATTGCGATAATAAAAGAAATAAACATAGTAAAAACCTAAAAAATATTTTAATAACATAAAAAAATTAACAAAAATATACGATCTTACATTTTCCAAAACTTTGAACAACGCGACCTATGAGTAGTTTAAAGAAAAAAGTCTTTTTTAAAAAGTGTTTTTTAAAATAAAGTTTCCAAAAAGTAGTTCAGATGGAAAGATGTTGATTCTTGTTCTAGTTTTACCATAAATGAGCTATTGGAATTTTTACTCCATAAGACTCGTACAATACTATTGTTTTAGATTCATAATTTTTGACGTGTTGAATGCTCCTACTCTTGAACTTGAACTTTACAATGTTTACTGTATGTACTAGTGATACCATCTGCGCAAAGTTTGACGCGAAACACTCCATTGTGAAATAGTTTTAAATGAAAAGCCCAAAAAACCAACTATGAGACAAGTGATGAACAATGGTGGCTCCTCTATGAAAGTAATTTTATTTATTTAATTATTTTACCGAAATACACTTAATAATAATAGATATTTAGAAAATCAATTACATTGTAATTAAGGAATCCTGACAATATACACAACTCTCTTATATGCAGCTTATCGGTTATAACAAACAATTCTAATTGTTGATTATCAATCTATTTTAGGTTTAAAAAAATATGTATCAATCTAACATGCTTGAGAACCGATATTCATTGACTGGAAATTATTTATTGAGATAGTTATGCTTTCAATATAAAAAAGCAAGTTTAACTCGAGAAAAAGTAAAAACCAAAACAAATATAGGTTATCCATTTGAACTCCCACTATTGCAAAGGATATATAAAATCTAGTGGCCGAAAAATCTCTTTAATGAGCCTCCATTGAAATCTAGCCCCGGGCCTCGAAAGCTTTCAATCCGGCGCAAACCAAGTCCTTATAACCTGAAAGGTATAAAACTAGTAGGTAATTTGGATGGATACTTGATAAAAAGTGAAACTTTGATGTTATGGTAGCTCTACCCTCCAAGATTTTGAATGATTTTTCGACTGTCTATTGGCTGCTGGGAAGTTTAATCGACATTTTTGATGAAAGTTTTTTGCTATTATTTTAGAAATCCTTGATTTTACGAAAAAAGTTTTGTTCAAAATAAAATTTTCCATCTTTTCTTAAGGGGCAGTACTCTGTTATGGATCTTTTTTTAAATGTATATAAAAAATAAGCCATTAAAGATATCGACTTCGAAATTCGAAATGTATATATATTGAGATTAATAGTTCAGATTCACATTATTAAAAAAAATAGCGGCCGTTTCGACCGAGCGCTTGAGCAGTGTCAAACAAAAAAGGCAGATTGAGCCTCTTAAACTCCTGAGAAACTATCCATGTGTGACCACATAAAAAAAATTCTGTTAGTCTTGAGTATAAACTACTGCATGGGCCTAAATTTAGGGCAATAAATAAGTTTTTCGCGATTTGGTGCACGTTTGAACATGTGTGTAACGATTTTTGACTTTTGTTTTCGATTGAAAAAAGTTTTCTAGAATCGTCCAAAAATTTTTTTTGCTCTAGTCTTAGGCTTTTCGACTTGAAAGCATTTTCAATCACAATTTTTGATGTTTACACTGTGAAATTCGAATATGCACTAACTTAGACTATGCAAGAGTATAATATTCGAATAGTTACATAGCGGCATATGTTCGGGCACTTGAAGGCCGCTTGCGCTCTAAAAAGGATAGTAGGACGGAGTCCCCCTCTGTCTGAGCTCTGTAGAACGAAAACCAGTTTAGAGATAACGATATAAAATTTCCGGTATTTTTAATGCACCTTCTAACATAATATCACAAAAAAAAATATTTTTAGCAGAGTGCTGTCCTCTTAATTCAATTTGTACTTTCTTTTTCTTGAAACTGCGGAAATTGAAAAAAACTTTCTGACTTACAGCGCAACAAATATTGTTCTTCGGTGGTCATGCAATACAGTAACATTATCTAAGGAGTGTATCGAAAAAAATTGACCTTTGTAATTATGTCTCTAAAAGTGGTATTAATTGCTTCATCGAACTAATTTTTCTTTCTTTTATTATTAGATTATATTAACTGACATTTACCTAAAAATTCAATGAATTTTTGTTTCAAGGAAATAAAATTTCGGACCTTTCCGTTGACTCTACGCATTAGTTTCCGTACAACGGTGTTATCGACCACCTTGTATGCGTTTCTCCACTTATTTTGAAAATCCATTGCGGTTTTAGTAATTTTGTTTGTTTTGTTTAATATTTTCTCGATTGGTCGAAGTTCTGGACAGTTTGGAGGGTTTACTTGTGGGTCCACGGAGATGTTGTTGTCCTCATACCACTTCGTTGTTGATCGAGCATAATGACTTGTCGCTAAATCTGGCCAAAATGCTACATATGCGTCGTGTTTCACGATAAATGGTTTTAGTCGCTTCTCTAAACACTCTTCGATGTATACTGATGAGTTGATGGTAGCCTTCACTACAAATTCCTCTGACCTGAGACCACATCAACATAATGGCTGCCAAATCATATACCGCTTGGGAAATTTGGTGCTTTTTTGGTTTTATGGTTTGGGCTAACATCACCCTTTGATCCTGCTATATAGAACTCCTGACCAGGCAACTGTGCGAAATCTGCCTTCACGTATGTTTCACGTCCAACACAACCCAATCGAATTTGGTCAGGTAATCCTTGTATAGCTTTCGAGCCCGATTTTTCGCTTGTTTCTCCTTTTCTTCGGATCGATCGCTTCTTAATCCTCGGAATCATTGCGTTCGATGTTTGCACTCTTTGAGCCATATTTCGAATGGATGTGTTGGGACTCTGCAAAAATTTCTTCTTCACCTTTCGCCTCAAATTTGTATCGGATGAACCTTTTTACCTGATCCAGACTTTCTAGCAACAGGTAGGCCCTTTTTGGACTTTATAATCGTTCGTTTCACTGTTGTAATCGAGGAATTGGTCTCCTTTGCTAAAACCGAATATTTACGAAGGGGATTTTCCAGGTATTTGCACACAATTAAACTATGCACTTTTTCCTGATTTGATGTCATTTTTTCAAATGATCTTACAATACAAATGGATTAGACGTTCATTTTGTCACATTCCATAGCTAATTGTGCATACCTGACAAAGACTTAAACTTATCCCAAACATGAGCTATGCAGGAAAAACTAGAGGTCATTTTTTTCCGATACACTCCTTACGTGATTTCATTGGTATTTCAGCTCTATTAAAATGTTGACTGTTGCTTAAAATGTCTTAATTATTATTCGAGTCACGTCATCAAACACGTTCAGTAGCTCATGGAAATACCATTTACACTTATTGATATGGAAACTCCACGCTGTTTGATATTTTACAATTCGAAGTGTATAAAAATTCTAGAGTTCAAAGTTATCTTGCATAATTTAGAGAGAAAACTTTAAAAATATTTAAAAAATCGTAAGTGTGTATGTATGTATGTATGTGTGAACAAATTTATTAATATGTTATGATGTATTATTATTATTGATCAATCTATGGAAATTTTCATGGTATTCTTTTTTTGAACGATGGAGATCATCTATTTCATAATGTAATGTTTATTTCACTGTGACTCTAGCCTTATTCTTCTGGGGAAGTAATTTAGGTTTTAATGCCGAAATCCTTATCACACACAATCAATTTGTACCCAAAAACTACCACGAAGACGTGACAGGAGGTTAGTGCAGCCCCTCAAAACTCAACTTCCATAACAGTGTAGTTAGTAATGTTGCCAGCTTAGATCAGGCGAAGCAAACATAAAAGAAGGGCATCGATATATTATACGGACGAATCACACAAATTCATGATTTGGCATGTAGGTATTATCACAATCTATCACTATCGTGGCCTAAGTGATAATGAGGGATACTAAAACCATGTAGTCATTAGTAAAATTGAAAATCACGTGGTTAAGTTACTTCTTCGTACCCCACTAATAAGCGCCAAGTCGAAAAAGAATATGTTTTTTTTACTTTTTCAGACTTTCGTCAGTACATTTTAGTAAATATGTAGCTCATAAACTTCGGAAAAATGAGAAATATTCGAAGAAATAAATTTCTACATTGACAAGGGCATGAATAATCCTTTACTTCCACCGTCAAATCGCTGCTGGTTTATATTAGTTTATATACCTAAAAAGTGTTCTTTCAAATACTTTTCAAAATATCGCGTATCGAAAATTGGGTTTTTTTCATCATAAACTTCCCAGTATATGGAAAGTTATTGTAATCGGTTCATAGATTCAAATTGAAATTTTTAACCAATCTTTACATTTTAAGATCTTTGGAGTAATTTTAAAATAATTTTAGAAAAAAGTCCAGAATATTCATATGAAAACAACAAGCAATTAATTTTTTAATTGTTTATAATAGCTTCCATTAATTACGTAAGGATCATTTGTGGAATTTTTGAGTTCATTGATTATCGTATGATTTCAGTTTACCTACCCCCGACTATTTTAGGTAAGATTTAATATTTTTCACATGTAAACAAACATCGGTACTGCATATTATGAGTTGTTTTCAGATCAACTGCAAAATAAAAAAGGATTATTAGTCTTTCTAAGGTAAAGTGGGGAAATAGTTCACATCCAATATACACAGCAATTTTGGAAATTTTGAATAATGATGACCATTCACGGGACAAAATTTTGTTCAATCAAAAACTGCACTCAACAACCTTTCAATTTCGCCAAATGTTCGCTTACACCCTCTTCTCTTTCAAGTGTCGTTGCGAATAGCCACTTACGTAAAAAAAAAAGCTTTTGACCCAACTGCTCCGCTTAAGAATTCAATCAGACCCTCTCCCACCAAAAGCCTTATGTAATTAATGGACGCTCCCTAAGGAGAGGATATGATTAATATAAACTCAATACACTTGCTGTAATGAGTTCTTATCATAATAATTTTTTTAGAGTCTTATTATCCTCACTATTTATTATAATTTTAAATATGCATTGAGTCATTACTGGGAAGTTGCTCTTGTGAGGACCCCAAAGGGCGCAACTCGTGGCATCTTCTGTTTTGTATTCACATTCAACTTTGCCCGATAGTTTCAGCAATACAAGATTTATATTATAGTTATTAGAGCCTTACCCAGATTTGGTTTGGTTGGCAATCTGAGTATAATTTTTTATTGATTTTTATTAATTCCACATTTTATTTTCGACGTTGAATAAAAAGAGAACTTTTCGTTGGAACCAAATCATCAATACCTACATATCTGCTTGTACACTACACATAAATTCTGATTTGAGTTTCAATAAATCCTTGAGAATAATAAATAAATAATTAACATTATCGCTAACCCTTCTTATCTTGAGGACGCTTTTCATTCCGTTTCAGGACCGCAAACGATTTTCTGACTGATTCTCAGTTTTTAATAGGAATGGAAATCACCAAAAGGAAGATGGCTTAAGATACAGCATTTTATCATTAATTCTTGGTGAACTTGAAAATTAAATATAATTTAAAAAAATGCTCCGATCTATTTTAGGCGTTTGCAAATTTTTATATTAAAGCATCACAATCTAATTATGCCTTTATGTGAGCTTAAATTGAAGTTTCTGGGGTCGCAGTTCCAATCTTGAGAACAAAAAAAGTGGGACGGCCCCATATCTTGGAAAGCACCGCTCCCACAAAAAAGTTGAATATGAAGTCATAGGAAAAAAGGATTTTAACACCTGTTTATCTGGTCCTAAAATGCTTTTTTCCTATGACTTGCTCCCTTTGGGACACAATAACTCCCGACATGGTACACTGATCGAAACAAGCAATTCCGCAAACGTTTGGTGATAAAACTGCCTAAAAGTTATTTTCAAACGAATTTCGCGGTAATAAGGAAAACAAAGAAGTTGTGGCGTGCGAAAAATGATCTCCCCTTTTCAACGCCGTTTTTGCCGTGTAACTCTTTTAATATTGACAGCACGTGAAAATGATGTATCCACAATTTACTGCAAATTGAATTTTACACAAGTTTGTCATATTAAATTTTTTGTGGGAGCGGTGCTTTCCAAGATATAAGGCCACCCCACTTTTTGTTTGTTTTCTAGATGGAGCCCAAAACATTGCGACTGCGACCACAGGAACTTAGATTTAAGATTCCAGTAAGGCATACCACACATTGCACCAAAAATTTGCTTGCCTACCAAAATACTCCGCGATTTCGCAATGGGGGTTTGCCATCAAAAGCCGATTATTTGGCCTAAAAACGGATTTTTCACGTGACTTTCTCCCCTTTGGGAAGGAAGAACTCCCGCTAATGTACAGTGATTGCAACAATCAATACCGCAAACGATTTTTGACAAAATTTAATTAAATATCCCAACGTGTTTCGCATGAAACGTGTGTGAGGTTTTTGGCTTGTAACTTTTTTATTATTGACCCAACGTAAATGTGATGTATGAACAACTTGCTGAACATTTTATTCTACGTAAGTTTGTCATACACAACTTTCTTGTGGGAGCCATGGTTTAAGAAATATGAGGGTGCCCCAGTTTCTGTTGTTTTGAAGATGGAGCCAAAGGACAGGAGCTGCGACCCCAGAAACTTGAACTTAAGCTATCTATACTATTGCCCACGCATTGCATTAAAAAAATTTCTGTCTACCCAAAATGCATGGTCAAACTCCCATTTGACTGTACTATTAAGGGTCTGGCGGCGACATATGTTTATCTAGGCATACAAACAGAGGGATATTAACGTAACAGTGTTGAAAGGAGAATAGCGGAAACGTAAATTTTAAATTTTGGGTACCAATATCTTTTGTTGAAGGTTTAAATATATATTCTAAACTCAAAGCCTTGTCCCAAATATAAGCATACACTTTTCGAAATTTAAAGTTAATAACATCCTGAAGACATGTTGGACTAATTAATCAATTTAAAGAAATGTTTCCAAGCTTCGCTAACAAAGCAACACCAACTTAATGTGATGATTTAAATTATTACCTAAGTACTTAGTTTTTTTATATTTTTATTTATCCTTTGTTCTGTCTTCTTGTGATTTCATATGAACGAAACTTTAATTTGTTACTTTGTAAATTGCACGGTAGCATTTAGTTGTTTTACATTGTAGCTTTCACCAAAAACAAATTTTATTGTTAACTTTTTGCAGGTCGGCGTGCTACAGTCGAGACGCCAGCACCTCCCGAGAAAAACCACAAAAGCATAGTAGGGAGAATGCTAGGTGCCATGTCAAGCAGCGTGAAAATTGGGACATCTATGCTTGACTCTATGCAGCAAAGAACGAACGAAGTCATCACCAATGCACTATATTAGCAGAACACCTGATATTCTATAAGATTTTACATTAACCTTAAGCTGCAAACTGGAAATCTCGGAGAGTGGTGCGCAACGTACTAAACAGCAACACTTGTGACTGATTTTTTCAAGTTTTTCGCCGATACTGCGATCATTGAAACTTTTTCTTATGTGGCGCCTGTAAACCGTGTCGAACATGCATGATATCCCACATGCAGTACATTGGTCCGCATACCTACAGACTAGGGCAGAACATGTTGCAAAATAATTAAATGTTAAAGGAAGCGTCAATAGCCCTATATGTTTTATATGAGTCACATTATCAATACTCGCAATAGGAAGCATGAAGACATGACGTCGAGCAGTCAAGAGCTGAAAGAAATGCAAGTCCAGGCCACATCTGCAAGAACGTCAATGTCTGCTGGTGAAGCAACACATATCAACCCCAATCGACGATCCGACAGACACAACAAAAGACCTTGCTAAAGAGCGAAAAAACGCGAAAAAATTCCTCCAAGTGCACTGAAGAAATGCCGCTAATGACTTAATTAAAGTGGTCAACCATATGGAATGCATTCCGTAGCCCAGGATGAATGATATTTCTGCTTAATTTTTTGTTTATATTTTGTAATTTATATGATAATAATACAATAATTAGTCGGGTTTTAGTTGTTTTTTGCGTTTCTATTGTGTTTTGCGTCGGACTGAGTTCTCAACAAAACGTCAAGCACCGATGCTTAGAGTAAAGGCAGCACATTTGTGGTGTTTGAAACGAAGTTTCCAGTTTGTGTGGTGGTAGTAGATGGTATCACTTTCATGGTTCAGCATCAAAATTTCAAAACCAAGGGCAACCGTGGTTTCTTGATCTATTGGGGCACTGCACTCAATAGGATACAGTGTTGAAAGATAGGGTGAATAAGATCCACTAATTAGCGGTTAAAAACAACGATATTTTTTCATCAGATTTTCGCGTCAGACAATCGAACACTTTAATTAAGATTTCGCACGATCCAAAGACACTCACTCCCTATAAGAGTAAGTGCAGGGCTCAGCCTTCTCATCGCTTTCCAATTATAGCTAGGGCAATATCATTCCGGTTTGCTCCGAACGATGATTGTTATAATTAATATGACGACGCTAGATAGCTCAATAGCAGTTTAAAACAACATCTGCACAATATATTCTGTTGTATTATTTGTGGAGAATTTAGTCTTGAATGGAAGATTTTGCTTGTGAAATAGTTCAAATTGAAAAATATCTAAATATTCTTAAAAAATATTAATAGTACAGTCAAAGCGTCCGCGTGCAGATTTTTTTTTAATGTAATGCGTGGGCAATGGTATAGGTAGCTTAAGTTTCTGTGGTTGCAGCTCCTGTCCTTTGGGCTCCTTCTTCAAAACAAAAAAATGTGGTCTAAGTGCGACCTTTGAGGCCCACACGACTAACTTCCTAGTGGGGTGAATAAAAAGCTATAATTTGCTTTTATTAATAATTACTATTATTAAACATTATTATTCTAAATTAATATAATTACTTTAATTATTTTTATCAATTTTTTATCTAACCATAAAAGCGTCGTCTCCACCACCTGGTCATCCTCTACCAAAGCCTCGGCAACCTCGTCCTCTTCGTCCTCGTCATCCTTCTTGTCCTCAACTTCGTTCTCCATCTCGGCCACGGAATCCACAACTATTATTGAGGGTATTTATTTATTATTTACAATAACCATTCGTTATTAAGAATGTTTGACCGTTACTGAATAATTATAATTGACTTTATATATACAATATCAAATTATAACTAATATTATTTGATTGTTATTAACAATATTAAATTATTTATAACAATATGCAATTATTAACTGCATTAGCGTCTCTACTCCCATTCACCCAAACCTGATAATATAAGTTTGGAATTTTATAAATTAATTTTTTTTTTAAATAATATTTTTTTACAAATTTTATCACAATTTTGCTAAAACGCACAATAATAACAACATTACTATGAAGGTATTTGGTATCGGCACTAATTAATAGTGCGCATCAACAGTTTAAAAATAAGCAATTTTTAGTCGTTTTTTCAGTTTTTTCATCCTAAATAAAAATTGGCTGAACCGATTTTGCTGAAAAGTCATTCAATTCAGTTTTAAGTTACGTAATTACGCTTCAAATGAAACCGGTCCCACGTCAATCCGATCTTTGGTTCTTGAGATAATCGAGACGAAAAATTATTCCGAACGCACATACGTACATACGCACATACGCACATCCGCACATACGTACATACACACTCACAGACATCTCTCTAAAAACGATGGATTTGGATTCTAGAGACCTTAAAACGTGGAGATATGTCAAAATTTGGGATTCGCAAAATCGACCCCATTACAATAACTTCCCATAGGGAACTAGGAAGTTAAAAAAGTTGGGGCACCTTCATATCTCCGAAACCATGGCTCCCACAAGAAAGTTGTGTATGGCAAACTTGCGTAGAACAAAATGTTTAGCAAGTCGTTCATACATCACTTTTACGTTGAGTCAATAATAAGAAAGTTAAAAGTCAAAAACCACACACAAAAAGGGGGGAACATCTTTCGGGTGTCACAACTTTTTTAATTTCACGTTTAACGCGAAACACAATACTATTACCATTTTGGGACCAGATAAACAGGTGTTAAAATGCTTTTTCCCTGAAACTTGTCCTCCTTTGGGACACAATAACACCCGCCATGGTACAGTGATCGAAACAAGCAATACCGCAAACGTTTGCTGATAAAACTGTCTACAAGTTATTATTGAACGAATTTCGCGGTAATAGGGGAAACAAAGAAGTTGTGGCACGCGAAAAATGATCGCCCCTTTTCAACGTCGTTTTTGGCGTGTAACTCTTTTAATATTGACAGTACGTGAAAATGATGAATCCACAATTTACTATAAATTGAATTTTGCACAAGTTTGTCAAATTCAACTTTTTTGTGGGAACGGTGGTTTCCAAGATATGGGAGCTTCCCACTTTTTGTTTGTTCTCAAGATAGCGCCAAAGGGATTGGAGCTGTGACCCCAGAAACTTAAATTTAAGCTCACATAAATGCATACTGCTCATGGCAATTCAAATTTTTCTGCCCTCTAAAACACTCCGTGAATTTTGCAATGGGGGGTTTGCCATCAGAGGTCGATTATTTGGCCTAAAAATGCGTTTTTCACGTGAGTTTCCCCCCTTTGGGATGCAATAGCTCCCGCCAGTGTACAGCGATCAAAACAATCAATAATGCAACCGACTTGCAACAAAATTGCCTTAAAGTTATTCTCCCTGAGTTTTGGGGTTAAAGTGAAAACAATGGATTTGTGGCGCTCGAAAGATGTCCCCTCCTTTTTGGATGTCGTTTTAGGCATACAACTTTTTAATTATTGATGCCACGTGAAAGTGATGTATGGACGACTTGATAAAAATTTTATTTTACGCAAGTTTGCCATACACAACTTTCTTGTGGGGGTCATGGTTCCGGATATATAGGGGTGCCTCACTTTTTGTTGGTTTTTAAGATAGAGCCCAGAGGAAACTTGGATTTAAGCTGCCGGTAAGGCATACCACACATTGCACCAAAAATCTGCTTGCCTACCAAAATGCTCCGCGAGTTTCGCAACGGGGATTTGCCATCAAAAGCCGATTATTTCGCCTAAAAACGGGTTTTCACGCGACTTTCTCCCCTTTGGGATAGAATAACTCCTATTAATGTGCAGTGATTGCAACAATCAATACCGCAAACGGTTTGTGATAAAATTATCATGGAATAGTATCTCAATGTGTTTCGCGTTAAACGTGAAATTAAAAAAGTTGTGGCACCCGAAAGATGTTCCCCCCTTTTTAACTTCCCAGTATATGGGAAGTTCTTGTAATCGCCTCGAAAATCGAAATTGAAATTTTCAACATTTCTTTACGTTTTGAGGTCTATAGAGTATATATAAAGTGTTTTTAGAAAGGGAGATGTATGTGTGTGTGTGTGTGTATGTACGTTCGTGGACACTTTTTTCTACGCCGATAACTCACGTAAAAAAAGTCCGATCGACTTGGTTGAGGTGTCAATCGAAGCGTCTTTGCAATCTTAAGAGCTGATTAGTTTTTGGGATACTTCGGTCGGGGGGGTTTGCTGTTTTGCCCGTTTGAAGGTCATTTCTGTCATGCGCTATATCTCGCGAAACAAACATACGATTTTTTTGAACAAGGTGTCAATCGACGCGTATTGACGTTTGCGTGATTTTATCAAATTTTAAAAAAAATCTTGGAGCGGTTTTAAAAATTTTTAAAAAAAAAGTGCAAAAAATTAGGTTTTTTTCAAAAACAATAAATTTTTAACCTTATTGTCAAGTCTTAGTAATCAATGTTTATAAAATTTATGTACTCCAAACAATCTTCGTAAAAACTTCATCAAAACTTTTTCTCATGATTACGTAAAAAAGTAAATTAAAAATAAAAAATCATTAAAAGTCATCATGATTTTCAAGGTCATTTTTATCATTCACTATATCTCACGAACCAGATATAATATTTGCATCATTAAGGTGTAAATTGACGTGTATTAACATCTTTGAGAAGTTTTTAACATTATAAAAATTGGTTTAGCCGTCTTTTTAATTTAATAGAAGAAAATGCGAAATTTTTTTTTTTATAAAAAATATTTTTTAATTTGATTTGCACAGCACAGTGATACCAGTTTATAAAATTTATACATTCTTATCAGTTTTTGGAGAGAAACCGGCAAAGTTTTATTCCATGATTATGAAAAAACTAAATTAAAAATAAAAAAAACATTCAAAGTTACCATGTAAAGAGGGTTCATACGAGTGCCATTACTTTATATCTTTTATTCTGAAAAATTGTTGTAAATTCAATCAAAGTTTTAAGGTATTTGCATAATTTGAGCAGATTTTTAATAGTTTTTATAGTCTTTTAATTAAAAAAAATTGCTTAAATTTTGAAAACCAACAAAATTTTTCAACACCAAAAAGGCCCCCACCGATTGATCCGCGTGAATAATCAATCTGTCCTCATCGACCAAAAACCTTACGTAATCAATGGACCCTCCCGTAGATATTAACTCATTCCTGTTACTGCTATGAATACCTCTCATTGTTGTTATGTTGTTGATGTTTATGTAGATATTACTGGGAAGTTGACCGTGTGGACCTCAAGAGTCGCACCTCGCGGCTTGTTGTGTGTGGTTTTTGACTTGTAACTTTTGTATTATTGACCTAACGTAAAAGTGATGTATGAACGACTTGCTAAACATTTTATTCTACGCAAGTTTGCCACACACAGCTTTCTTGTGACAGCCATGGTTTCTGAGATATGATGGTGCCCCAACTTTTTAACTTCCCAGTTGGGAAGTTCTTGTAATCGCCTCGAAAATCGAAATTGAAATTTTCAACATATCTTTACGTTTTGAGGTCTTACGAGTATATTTTGAGTGTTTTTAGAAAGAAGTATGTGTGTGTGTGTTTGTATGTACGTACACACGTGCGATCGCGGACAATTTTTCTACGAGCATAACTCACGTAAACAAAGTCGTATCGACTTCGTTGAGGTGTCAATCGAAGCGCCTTTGCAATCTTAAGAGCTGATTAGTTTTTGGGAAACTTCGGTCGGGGGGTTTGCTGTTTTCACCCCTTGAAGGTCAAACCTGTCATGCGCTATATCTCGCGATCCAAATGTACGATTTACTTTATCAAGGTGTCAATCGACGCGTATTAACATTAACGTGATTCTGTCAAATTTTAAAAAAAAATGTTGGACCCGTTTTTTAATTTTTTCTAAAAAAGTGCAAAATTTGGAGTTTTTTTCAAAAACATCAAAGTTTTTACTTTATTTTCAAGTCGCAGTAATCAATATTTATAAAATTTATATACTCCCCAAACACTTTTTGTAAAAAAACTACCAATTTTTTTTTCATGACTACAACAAAAATTAAATTAAAAATCAAAAATCATTAAAAGTCATCATGTCCTCCATGGTCATTTATGTCAATCATTATATTTCGAGAATCAAATATAATCTTTGCATCATTAAGAAGTCAATCAACGCGTATTAACATTTTAATGATGTTTTTAAATTTAAAAACAAATCTTTGTAGCCATTTTTTAAATTTAATAGAAAAATATTGAAAATTAGTGTTGTTTCATAAAAAAATTAATTAATAATTAATAAAATTAACATCGTAATAATAAATGTTTATAAAATTTATAAACTTTTATCAATTTCTGTAGAGACTAGCAAAATATTTTCTCATGATTTCAAACCAAATTGAATAAAAAAAAAATAAAAAAATACCAACCAAAGTCACCATGGAATAAGGGTTCATACGAATTTTTATACCTTAAATCTCTTATTCTAAAGACATTGTTGTAAAGTCAATCAAAGTTTATTATTATTTGCATAATTTGCGGAGATTTTTAATAGTCTTCACAGAACCGTGTTTTAACTTTAATGAAAAAACTGCTTAAATTTTGAAAACCAATACAAATCAAATCAAATTTGCAATTGTGATAATCAACGTTTTGAAAGGTAAAATGTTTTGTAGTCAACAATTTTTAAAATCATATGCTTTGAAAAGCTTTCATCAAATAAAAAATTGTAGTTTTTAGGAGTTTTGTTCTTTAGTATTCGTAACATTTCAGTTACTTCCTTCATCATTTGTAATACATATATTTTACTTACTTTTACGATAAATATTAAGTCATTCCAATAACTTTTATGAAAAGTATATTTTTATTATTAAAATTAGTATTATTTCCATAATTATTATTGTGTTTAATATTTTTAATATTTCTGTAAATATTACTGGGAAGTTGTCCGTGTGGACCTCAAGGGTCGCACCTCGCGGCTTGTTTGTTTTGTTTTGAAGATGGAGCCCAAAGGACAGGAACTGCAACTCCAGAAACTTGAACTTGCATTAAAAAATTTCTGCCTACCCAAAATGCACGGTCAAACTACCTACATAAATACATATACATTGTTTTCACGCAGTCGTTCAATCCTGAAAATGTTTTGATATGTAACGATTTGCTGAGCTATTGTTTTTTTTTTCTCATATCACTTGTGCTGTGTCCGCTTTTTCATCCTTGTGGTGAACAAAACCTGCACAGAACTTCATAAAATCCTGTAAATGCTGAAAATGATTTTCCTATACTCAAGCTGTAGTAAAGAAAAAACAAAATTAAGTGACATAATGTCATAAAACAATAAGTTTATTTAAAAAAAAATGTGCTGCTGAAAACAATATAAAATTTGCAAAATTCTCAATAAGCAGAACACTTGATTCATATATTAAGGTTCCAACGTTTTTAAGATCAACGATCAAAAGGTGTTCAATTGTTTTTATTTAAATACGAAGATGCTAGTTTTACGGAGAGGTTTAAAAACTTCCTTGCTTGCCTCTCAGATAAATAATATATCAAACATTTATACAGTTCGAAAAGGAATCAAAAATTTGAGAAAATAAATATCTCTTCATACCATACTGCCGAATATTTTTGATTTAAAACCTAGTGCGACCGCGATAATCGGGCATTGGTTTTGAATCCTGGAGTTGCCCGATCATAGACTACTATAGGTAAATCTATTGTAGCTGGGGCTATGTATGTAGCTAGTAATCGAACTTATAGGTACACATAAATAACAGTAAATATTGTACGTAAACTCTAAACATGGGTAAAACACGGGCATAATCAACATGAACATTGTTGCTTTTTTAATTTGAATGATCGAGGCAATACCTTAGGAAGCAAAAAAAAATTTCAATTTCTTCCGCAAGTGTTAAGCTGGCATATGTGTCAGCGTTGGCCGATGCCCAATTATAAGGGATACTCAACTAGAGGGGGTTCCGATTACACCGACCCTAATGTATTCAAATCGGCATAAAATCTAACAAATGCTCCCATAGTCTCATACGAGAAGAAGTTGCAGCAATTTTGACATCAAAGATGCAGGTAATAATTTAATTTGAACCTGCATGTATGGACTATACTAAATATGAATATTTTATGTCCACGCAATTAACAACACCTGATGTAGTTAGTGATCTAAGCGGATATCTGTAATGTAAAATCCAAAGAAAAGATGAGGTCGTCATTTTACAATTATCATGATACCTACAGAAGCCAAGTTTTGATAACGACGTCAAATCGATACATTTGGATCCTCAGTCACACTGCCCTCAACAGCAGCGATAGCTGCTTTGGTATGCACTGTACGACTTCGTGTTGGATGAACATTGTCCAATAAAGTATACGTGGATATAAATCCATCGTATTGCGTATCAGCTGTTCAGATAGACGATTATGAGTAACATAAATAGACAAAGTGTTCTTTTTAAATTTGGCGCACGCGAATTTCAGAAGTAAATTTCCACTACTTGGAGAGTTGATCGGCTGTTATTCTTTGCACGGTAATTTAAAAGTAAACATAATGTCAAAATGCTGGCGAAGGTTTACAGCTACGGCGATAGATACTATTGAAAGATATATAGCTTTAAAAACACTCTTTTGATAAATATGTTCACCTCGTCAATAAAAAGAATATTTTCATTACACGGTTTCTATTCAGTATCTAATTTATAGTCTGCTATTGTTTTTTAACATTATTCATACTTTCAGCCACTTTATGATCGTTATAATTTTCTAAAGATTTCAGAATTGCCTGTTTCAGCCCAACCTATAGTTTTTTGTATTAGTACTAGTACTGGTTATTCTTTAGTTAGTTTGCTGTTTGCTGGATGTATCGGTGAAATTTAATGTGATACAACCATGAATCACATTTAAAACTGGGGCATGTTGACTATCATTAGGTGGGGCCGACGCAAAACGGGATGCCTAAGGGGAGAAATCATATAAAGAAAATTAAACTGTTTAAAGGAATAACTTTTACATGGATAGCAACATTTATAAATCACCTTTATATACCTAATTAAATTGTTTTACTCTCTAAATCATTCCATTTGGTAATTAAGAGCAACAATAAGGAGCTTAATTCTCCCATCTTATCCTGTAGCCCAGGGCATAATGGGAAATTGCTCGGGGTAATGATAGCACATATTTTAATTGGGCTGACAACGCTTACAATTATGTACTTTCTCGTCCTCCTAATCAACCCCAGCGCAAGAACTGCGGACCCAGCCATGACACACGTGACAAATCAATCATCCTTCAACTGATTGTCAATACGAGGACCCATAGTAAATACAAGCGCAGTCATTTTCATCTTTCTTTTAGGATGAATCAGTCTCACTTCCTTTCTTGCACCTCTTAATTTTATTTTTTCCAGCTTTCTTGCCATGTTTTTTTTTTCAAATTTCCTTTTTCAGCCTTCTTACAAAATTTATTTTTCTCAGTCTTCTTTTTGTTAGTTTTATTTTATAAGTTATTAAGATTAACTTTTTTATCATTTTTATACGAAAAGTTCGTGAAAATTGAAGTCTTTCCTTGGTTTCTAGTCTTTCTTTCTTTAGTTTGCACACATCGATATTTGTCAAAAAATTTCGTAATATTATTGAGAATACTAAATTTTTTCACGCATAGCAGCCAAATAAGCAGCGACGCTTCCACTGAACGGCGTAAGGCGACTGAATTATCGTGTATAAATCACCCACACGAGCACATTTCTCGTCCTGCACCTGATCTGCTCTACTCTCATTCGGCCTAATATTTGACCAAATAGAAATAATAAAACTAACTGTTTTGTAAAACTTTAATTTATAATCATTCTTCGGAAATATTTGAGGAGTAAAATAGAAAATTAATACGCCCTTGAATAATGCCTACTTTTCACGATCATTAAAAATAACTGAAATTTAATTTTCGTAAAATGAAGTTTAAAATGAACCTAGGCTGTTGAAATTGTATGAAATGATACTTTATCGAATTGTTTAAGTACCTGCAATTAAACTAAATAATGCTGACGGAAAATAAATAAAACAAGCCGTGAGGTGCGACCCATGAGGTCCACACGGTCAACTTCCCAGTAATATCTACATATGTAGATATTAAAAATATTAAACACAATAATAGTTATGGAAATAATACTACTTCAAATAATAAAAATGTACCTCTCATAAAAGTTATTGGAATGACTTAATATTAATCGTAACATCTACGCGAGCGTCAATTGATTACGTAAGGATTTTGGTGCATTGGTTTGATTGATTATTCACGCGGATCAATCGGAGGGGGGACAGGTTACAAAGCAGTTTTTTTAATTAAAGTTAAAACATGGTGCTGTGAAGACTATTGAAAATCTGCTCAAATTTTGCAAATATTAATAAACTTTGATTGACTTTACAACAATGTCTTCAAAATAAGAGATTTAAGGTATTATGATTCGAATGAACCCTTTTTATATGGTGGCTTTGAATGATTTTATATTTTTTATTTATTTTTTTGTAATCATGAGAAAAGTTTTTGCTGGTTTCTCTACAAAAATTGATAAAATTTTATAAATTCTACAAACATTTATCATTACGATGTGCAAATCAGGTTAAAAATGATACTTTTCCATTTTTTTTTAATAAATCAAAAAAACCGCTTTAACGATTTTTTTAAAATATAAAAACATCATAAAAATGATAATACGCGTTGATTGACACCTTAATGATGGAAAGATTATATTTGGTTCTCGAGATATAATGAATGACGTAAATGACCTTGAACGTTTAATGATTTTTTATTTTTTATTTAATTTTTTACGTTATCATGAAAAAAACTTTTGGTGGTTTTTTCACAAAAACTATTTGGAGTATAAAAATAATATAAACATTGATTACTTAGGTTTGAAAATCAGGTTAAAAATTTTGTGTTTTTGAAAAAAAACCTAATTTTTTGCACTTTTTTTAAAAAAATTAAAAAACGGCTTCAAGAATTTTTTTAAAAATTTGATAGAATCATTTAAATGTTAAAACGCGTCGATTGATACCTTAATGATGAAAATCGCAATTTTGGTTCGGGAGATATAGCGCATAACATGGTTGACCTTCAAGGGGCGAAAACAGCAAACCCCCCGACCGAAGTTTCCCAAAAACTGATCAGCTCTTAAAATTGCAAAGACGCTTTGATTGACACCTTAACAAAGTCGATACGACTTTGTTTACGTGAGTTATGCTCGTAGAAAAACTGCCCGCGAACGCACATACGTACGTACGTACATACATACACACACACACATACATACTTCTTTCTAAAAACACTTTATATATACTCTATAGACCTCAAAACGTAAAGAAAAGTTGAAAATTTCAATTTCGATTTTCGAGGCGATTACAAGAACTTCCCATATACTGGGAAGTTAATTACAAGAACTTCCCATATACTGGGAAGTTAATAATTTTTTTGAGCGTTTTAAGTGAATCAATTACAGTAATGAAAGCCATGGCGATATCTAAATCTAGTAGTAGAGGAAGGTTGCGTAAATCGTACCACTTTTTATATTTCATTTTTTGTACACCACACATGAAAAAATGGGGAAAAGCACTATAAATCTAAGAAGTATTGGTTCTTACGGCAAGTAAATCTAAATTTTATTAACCAATATGGTGATACTGGGCTAAGGTAAAATACTTTTTGTAAAGTGATGCAATCGGTACGATTTAGGAATCCAGTTGCCTAAATCGTACCTCTTATTTCCTAAATCGTACCACCCTGGTTAAAACTGAAAATAAAGTGAAACAAATAATAAAATAAAACGACGAATAATTTACGAAACTATTTTATTAATACAATATTTTCTTATACTTTTTGACACATTTCCAATCTTTTATCTGTTTTGAAGATAAAGTGCTATCTTTTGGTCTGTGTTTTTTTAACAACTACAATTTGAGCAGACATATTTCTTTAGTTTTGCATTTGATCCAGCACAACTTTCGTGAACCCATTTATCACAAAGCAAGCACTGCATCATGTCTTCAATTGCATTTTCCTCGCAAACTGAGCAAAACCACTCTTCAGGTTCGATTTCGACTAGGAAGTCACTCTGGGAAGAAGTTCCAGCTTGGTTTAGGATTGCTAAGTTTTGATTCGCCTTAAAACGGACAGTCTCCTTTGGTTGGTTTTTTTAATCGATGTCTTGGTAATCGTCTTCTTTGTTATGTTACGTGACAAATCTGCCAGCTCAAGACTGGATTTATCAGATAAAGGCCTAATTTTCATCTGGAGCTCTTTGACCTTTTCTTTAGTCAGTTTAAGCTCTTGAGCTTGTTGAAGCTCATTTTTGTACGGGCTACTAGTTAATATCACTGACTTTTGCAATTTTGAAGTATACCTACGTTTAGATCCACTTCTCTTTTTGTTAGTTTTGAAAGTGGCGAAATTGTTTTGATTGAAACATTCAGTTTTGATCTGTTAGGTGAGGTTACTTCAACATCAAGAGGGTGATTTTCATCCAATCGTACCGGTACGATTTGAGAAACTCATACAGGTACGATTTGGGCAACTGAGTCCCGTGGCAAATATAACCTTATTTCTAACCTCACCAACACGTTGAGACACAAACTGGCCGATCAAAACACTCCTTGGCAGTCACTATGTTCTTACAAAAAAGGTTCCAAAACACTATACTTTTGCTCCAAAACAGAAAATCGTTTACAAAAACTTAGAGAGTAGCCGCACACACGCCAGACTTTGTCTCGCCACTACCGCTAATGACTACTTGCAGGTTGCGCCGCAATAGCGCTGTAGACACTCTATTTCGAATTAAAATCGAAGTGGTACGATTTAGAAGGCGGTACGATTTCGGCAACTCTCCTCTAATTACTTTACTTGATACAAACAAATAACTGCTGGTACAAATAAATCATTTCATAGTAAATATAAGTTTATTTCGGTAAAGTCTGCTCAATCAGTTGGAATATGTAGTGCTCTGGTACGTGGTACGAAGCACGTTGAGTGGTCAACTATTTCTGTTGACTTTCAGAGTAGGTACATCAAATGAGAAAATTTATTGTTTATCATTAAGATATCTCTCTGCGTGAGATCACTAATTAAAAATTTGATTTAATTCTGCCTTGCAAAAAACTGTGGAAGGCTGCTTAAATATTTAGAAATTTGTATTATGTACCTGATGTGTCTCAGTGTTGATTTATTTACTGGTACGTTTCTATTGGAAAATTCACTCAAAATTTTTATTTGTTACATATTGAAACAAGAACTCTTGTAGTTTCTGTTTACCGATCTCGCCTGGCGAGAAAAATGCAAAGAAATATTTACCGGGAAACATACTTGCTAGCTCGATACGCCAGTACCCTATCTTTTGTTTAAGCATACCATAGAATAGCACATATGAAACTTTATTTAATCCTTTAGTTCAGTGTTGGGAAAATAATTGCTACAATCAGCGAGGATTACTACTATCGAGCACTGCAGGAATCAATGTAGAATTGTAGGTATGAATGTTTCAGAAAACACATTTAATTTTTTTCTACACCTGTATGATATTTATACAGGTAGTTATACCTAGGTACATCCGCTGGTCTAGATGTATCTCCGAAAGTTATTTCGCCAATATCTACCCTGAGATAAACACAACACAAAAATATGTAAAGCCTGTTTTCCGACGCATTTTTTTAAAGGTAGCAAATTTAATGACTACTTTTAATCGAGAAAATGGAAAGGAATGAAATTGTGGAAGAAATACGTTCAAATACTCACAGTTAATTCTCACTTTGAACATTCTCACATAATTTTTCAAAAATTTATCTATTAGAGTTTTGATATTTTCGATACACCTAAAAAACTTGGGTTAATTTTCATGAATCGCAAATATACTAGGCAAAATCAATGGCTACTTATCTAATACCTACCATTTAGTATCATAAAAATTGTTATTCCAATTGATATTAATAAGAAGCTTACAACTCGAATATTTTTCACAGAAAACCCAATTAACGAACTCACAAGCTGACTCCTTATTAGGTGTATACATCTACTACAGTCTGCTTCCCGCCCAATTTCCTGAAAATATACGAATTATATATAACGAGTTGTGCGCCACATGGCGATCTGTCAGTCTCGCCCCGGAAGACAAGGAGCCTGTTTGCTGGTAGCTAAATACCAACCTGCATTCATGCTGATTCATTGTTCATAACAACATCCTGAATGATCCTTCGCTGTAATATCTAGGGATTTTTTCACGTGCATGAAACTTGAAGAGCACATTATAGTCTGGGGATGGAATTAATTGCGGTTCCATACGAGATTCCTTGCTTAAATAGAAAACATTGGATCTCAGCATAATTCGATATTAATACCAAGTAAAATGGGTATTTTAAAAAATTCAATACCATGGTGAGGGTGTTTGCTGTCTTCCTTGAATATGTATGCTGAAGATCAATATTTCGAAAAATATATAAGAATAAAATTTTAATTGCCAGTACATTATTTGTGCAACTTTAGCTCACGACGAAACTCTTCGAGCATTGTTACTAACCTGGAAATAAACAAGAATACACTTTAGTGTCTATCTCATAATTATAAATTAAATAAAGCTTACGCTATAAAATGAACATTTAACAATTACTTGCGTTTCACACATTTTGTTTATGTGTTTGTCGAAGCCCATAGCTCAATTATATAGTGGAAGCAATTATCGGATGCGCGCGATTTTGTCGATTATATGACATATGTAAATTGCGAATCGAGTTTTGCCCAGTGAAATTAAAAGTCAACTAATTTACAAATTCGAATTTGGCGCCACGACGATTCGACCTTTGAACAACAACCCTGGTACATAATTGCACCTGGGCCACGCACTCCCTCCAAATGTGTGTGCGACACACCTCCTTGGAGGAATTACTTTACTGAAGCTTGGCGGGAATGAAAGAAATATAGTGACAACAGTTAGGAACAGACCCGAAAGAGATGGCTGCGGATAACTTTTGGTGTCCGCCTCTTTTCCAATGGCGGCGGTGGGCGAGCAGCACCGAAGATGATTGGCTTGGGTTAGATTCACATGAAAATTGCAAAGTACACGGGTATCAGCGCGTGAGGCGCGGCAATCGCTTAGAAGCTCATTTGATTTGATTGGGAGTATGGTAGTTTGACGTGCACGATGGCAGGTAATCAAGGTTTGTTTTACGCTTCTAAAGATAATAGTTTGGAAAGAAATGATTGATAATGACACGATGAATCGCTAATGAGAGCTATTTGTGCATTGAGAGTAAGACATGAAAAATTAACGACACACTTTCTGATGCGGGACAAATTATGTTGTGATGATTTTTATGTTAACTTTGAAATGACGGTAAATTGAGCTCATTGTGTTAGTCAAGAAAACCATTGGTTGAGTTTTTGAAGCGTTGCAGGAACGGCGAAAAAACATCAACCAACTAATCAATTATTTTGCATTGAAATTCCAATTTAAGTTATATTGCTTATATTTTATGAAGTGGAACGATAGAAACGACTGATATAATTTGAAAATTGTCGAAACAGAACTAAAGAATTTGTTTTATACTTACATTAAGAACGATATTTTCATCATTCCATCCACATTTGGAGTCCGACGAGAATAGATAATTATACTTTAAAAATACGCTTATTGATATTTAACCCCAAATATATATCATAAAGCTATTTACTAGGAGTTACTTTTAGACGATTGTGGCAATATTTGAGTATTTCAAATACAATATCTTTCATTTGATGAGTTTTTTAATGCACTTGAATTCAATATCAAACTATGAATTTTTCTTAATATTGGCTGAATACACCAATCTAAGCTGTTCCATAACTCTGATCAAAAATTTTAATGAGCAGAGAGAGTAAAAATTGGGGACGGTCTTGCTTGTACCTACTTTGATCCTAAAATTCAGCATGTTCCGGTTAAGACATGGCGCAACACAAGAATATTAAAGTTTCTACATCAAAATTGAGCAATTTTATATAAATCGAGCGTAGGATTGAAAGACAACAAAGTAACCCCTAAGATTTGTATGTCCCAAAGTATGACTGTTATCTCAGCTACAATTGCTTTGTAACCAAGGTTTCGTTATAGAGAAGTTTAAGCAATTTTTACACTTCATGAAGTGAGTAAGAGCTTCTAAGTTCTAACCCTTGCCTAAGGATTACAGACTTATCAGCCTTAGCTCTTTACTCCTGAAAATTTTATATTATTCATTCAGTTTTCCAAGAGCAAAACCATCAACTTCTTATTTTGAAATAAATCATGTGAAAGAGAATTTTCACAAGCACTCCAAATGATGTTGAATTATCACAACTGCCTAGAAATAAAATTCACAAAAGCAAATGTTACTGGTGTAACAGTTTGCTGATAGCATTTATTTTTAAAAGAATCGCGTACCATATCACAAGAAAAATTACAAACACCTGCGATAAATTTTCAACTGCAACTTTCATGCGAAACAAAAAGATTAAATGATTAACATCAATAAGTATCATTCCAAAATCACTTAAACATCGCGTATATTGTTCATATTGTCATGTCCTCATGGACTCGACAATTTTCTAATGGTCTACCTATTTGATCCAATTCAAGAATAATAAAATGTGGTCTAAGTGCGACCCTTGAGGCCCACACGACTAACTTCCCAGTGGGGTCAATAATATGCTATAATTTTCTTTTATTATTAATTACTATTATTAAACATTATTATTCTAAATTAATATAATTACTTTTATTATTTTTATCAATTTTTTATCTAACCATAAAAGCTTTGGTAGAGAAAGACGTCTCCACCACCTGGTCATCCTCTACCAAGGCCTCGGCAACCTCGTCCTCTTCGTCCTCGTCATCCTTCTTGTCCTCCTCCTCTTCTTCCTTTTGGTGCTCCATCTCGGCCCCGGAATCCACAACTATTATTAAGGGTATTTAATTATTATTTACAATAATCATTCGTTATTAAGAATGTTTGACCATTACTGAATAATTATAATTGACTTTATATGTACAATATCAAATTATAACTAATATTATTTAGTTGTTATTAACAATATTAAATTATTTATAACAATATCCAATTATTAACTGCATTAGCGTCTCTACTCCCATTCACCCAAACCTGATAATATAAGTTTCGAATTTCATAAATTAATCTTTATTTTTGAAATAACATTTTTTACAAATTTGATCACAGTTTTGCTAAAACGCACAATAACAACAACATTACTATGAAGGTATTTGGTATCTGCACGAATTAATAGTGCGTATCAACAGTTTAAAAATAAGCAATTTTTAGTCGTTTTTTCAGTTTTTTCATCCTAAATAAAAAACGGCCCAACCGATTTTGCTGAAAAGTCATACAGTTTTAAGTTACGTAATTACGCGTCAAATGAAATCCCACGTCAATGCAATCTTTGGTTCTCGAGATAATCGAGACGAAAAATTATTCCGAACGCACATACGCACATCCGCCCATCCGCACATACGTACCTACACACACAGATATCTCTCTAAAAACGATGGATTTGGATTATAGAGACCTTAAAACGTGGAGATATGTCAAAATTTGGGATTCGCAAAATCGACCCCATTACAATAACTTCCCATAGGGAACTGGGAAGTTAACAAGCAGTCAAACTATTTGCTCTGGATTTCTTGACTGCTAGTAAACGAAATGATTTTTAATTCCTGCTTATCAACGGAAATATCATGTATAGTTTCTATACCTACTCAAAATATATCTGGAATACAATCTAGAATCATTGAACAGTAATTGTTTTTAATCAATTCAAGGAGGACATTTTAGATATCATTTTAAACGCAATGATCATTAACAGTTCTTTCTTCAATTTACTTTAAATCAAAATGTCAGTGATGAATAAAATCGAGCTATGAACTTCAATTAATTCATGAAATCGCCGCTGAATCTAAATCTAAAATCACGAAGCACTGAATGATAATCATCAATATCTTTAAAATGTTCCTGCAGCACTGTTTTCAGGTTTGATCCCGACTCTCTGTCACACAATCTATAGTTATCTTCCTTTTAAATTCATATGCTCCAAAGTTAACAACTTTAGCATAGCGTTTTTGTAGTTTTTCCTATTTTCTTAAGTTTTGGAATATAAGCTCAAGTATCTACGAGTACATCCACTGTCTCTCTACACATTCACATGGTTGTGTTGTGGTTGCTCATTTTTAATCTCACCCGTCTCGTTTTTTGAATAGATAATAATCGATGGTGCAACAACCCGCATTGGGCGGCAGCCTTGAGATAATGTTAGAGTTACCTCATTTACTTGACCAACGAAACACTGAGTGAAATAGTTAGGCTTTTTTGCGTGCGTTCATGATATGATTTTGATGTTTTCATTTGGAACCATTCAACTCTTCTAGCTGAATTACGATCAAGTGAACTCATTTTAACGAAACATGCAGCAGATAAAAGTTCTTTTACAAAAGGAAATTCTTTTTTAAAAGAAAATGAAGTAAAACTGACAAAACAGCTGATTACCTTACTACTATCTAGCTTCCCTTTGAAAAGTACGAAAATTCCCGATTTATGAAAACCACTGCTGTCCAGTGTTATGAGCCTAATTATTTTATCACTACATATGATCAGCCAAAAGGAAACATAATATGATGGTCAGTCTGTTGAGGGAACAGCACATAATCCTAAGTTGGTTGAATTTATAACTTTGCTAGCTCCGCGGAATTTTTACATAACGTGAGTTCACCTTTGATTTCTTACTAGGGTAATTCCGGGTGATATGGCAAAGTGGGTGATATGGCATAGTTTCAAAATCTTACAGACGCCGTGCACGTGCGGGCCCAGAACATAATATTTTTCCAGTCGCATATCAAAATTCAACGCGTGATGTTTGTGGCGGCGTAGTTCTTGATTTTCACCGTTAAGTGAAGTGTATACGAAAAAAACAAAGAAATCACGTCGCAATTTTTTTCTGGGTGTTTTGGTTTTGTTTATTTCTCAGAAGGTATTAGCCGGAGTTATTACGGAAACGTAGCTTAAAATAAGTAACAATATACTTATGTTTGGTTGTGTGATCGAAACACTAGACAAATACATAGGAATTCATTCACTTTTTTGTGGAAAATGAAAAACATGCCAATGTGGGAGAAATGGCGAACTGATGTTTGGGGAGATATGGTATGGGATACCATATCTTCTTATTGAATTTTTGTTAAGTTTCTTTAAACTACATTAATTTTTTTAGTGCATGCACATAAATCTCCGTAATTCACTTTCAGAAATGCCTTTAATATATAAACGGAAAGAAAAATCTACTCGAGCCAGGTGGACTGATGCAGATTTAAGAACGACAATGGGGACTGTCGAAAATAAGGAACTTACTAGACAGGGTGTTTTTTGAATCATTAAAACATTACTTTTATGAGGCATGCACTTTGTTTATGAAAACAAATCCTACGCGTAAGATTAACCGCTTGAAGTTTGGATATTTATTATCTGCTGCTTGGAGCAAAGCAGCAACAGCCAGTAATGGGATTGATACATTTTCCGCGACTGGAATTTTCCCATTCAATCCTTACGCTATTCCAGACTATGCGTTTATAAGCACTAATAGCTTCCCTGCACCCATTGAATCTTCAGTGGCCGAATTTTCAATGGAACTTCCAAGTACTTCATTTTTGCTATCAACTCGGGAAGCAGAGTTAAAAGAGCGGCCAACAATAAGTGGATCGGTAACTACACTGAGCAGTGAAATAACTCCCAGTAAAATGCTGAACATAATATTGCCGGTGTCCTCTACCTCTAATCGAAGACAAATCCACCCAGTATAGACGAAGAAAGCTAGAATTTTGACATCTACCGGAAACATAAATGCCAAGAAATTGAGGACAATGAAAAAAGAAAGCGTAAATAAAATTAAATCGAGAAAAAGAAATAAAAAAATATAAAAAAGAAAACTATTTCCACGTCTTCTTCTTCTGTTGATGATGGGAAACTTGAACTAGTTGATGAATCCGATGATGCTGAAGATTTTGAACAGGATCTTTGCGTGGGCTGTGGCGAAAACTACTACCAAACAGCGAAAAAGACGATTGGATCCAGTGTCTTATTTTCAAAAGGTGGTCACATGATACGTGCACATCTTTTGTCAATACTTGCCATGATTGCGGCAATAAAAACATGAAAAACACATGATGCACCATATCACCTTAACGAGCATACCATATAACCCTACATATTAGGTGATATGGCATTTTGATCACTTCTTGGTTTTTTAATATTTCGTTGTTTAATTATGAACATTTGTTCTTCTTATGTAAACTTTTTTGTTGTGTGGAGAATAAAGAATGTTTATGTTTCTGTTTTCATAATATATCTGTTTTACTTTTCGATTTACACACGAAAGAATAAAATGTATACCATATCACCCGGAATTACCCCATAGGTTACAAATATCCGAATCCTAGACAAAGAGTACTAATTTCAATGCAATCGACCATAACTGTGACAACTCGTTTGAAGGACACATAAAAAGTGTGGCTATATACATTCACCTGTGTTAAACCCTTCGGCTACAACAAATATGGGTCAAACAAAAATATGACGAGTTAGAGCCTTGATGCGTCGACCAGTAAAGTTGACAAGAAATTTGCAATAGTTGTTTTTCAAAAGGTGGGAAAGTAATCATCGTAATCATTTGTCAGGATAACCTAGCTACGTACTTAGGTTCAGTAATACTGTGACGCTTATGCGGGGTCACTTGGAATTGCTCTGTTTACCACTACTTTATGCCACCACTGTTCGGAACCTAGTGCTGAAAAATTTCTGTCAAACATAGTGACAACCAGCTGCAATGTCGTGGCTTATACCGACGATACTGCAATAGCAATATTGGCAAAATTCGTTGATACCCTATCAGAGAGACTAAAATTCACTGTAGATATTCTATTTATGGAGTGTTGACTGTGATCTTAAGATAATTTTTCAAATAAGCATATTAAATTTATTTATGTTAACTGGTTTCGCCAAAATTATATTTTGTTGCTTGGTGCGTCCATTTTCCGAGCACATACACTTTCCCTGCATTTGTTAATCTGCTAAGTTACTTGCTATATGAACTTGTTTTGCTTGCAGTCGGTATCGATTCTGCGAAAAAAATTTATAAAGTTTTAAGGGGTTAGTACCAATTAGCAACTTCAAAATATTTTTTACGTATTTCGAAAGTAAATAACTTCGAAAATGTTGTGTTAAAATTTTATAAAGATGCGAGCAGTTTTAGTATAGTATTTCTCTATTCGCGCTACGGTGTGATCAAACTCCCCTGTGGCGATACACAGATACTCAGCTGCTCCAACTCTCTCTACATATATTTACTTTATATTTACATGCAAGGAGATGTTCTATTGTATACAAAATCCAGTATATAATACCGTTACATTTAATTTTGAAAGAGAAGTTTACATTGAATCTTGAAAGTCAACAATTTTAAAAATAATGGAAGTCATGAATATCAAAATCGGCCCCACAGCCTTGCAATTCGCCAAACAGCGCAACGATAACCGCATACGCAAAGCGAACCGCGACAGTACTGAAGCTTCTAAAGAAGGCAGAACGGAACGGAGAGATGAAAGAATTCATGAAAACGAGTTAATTGAAGAAAATGAAGGGATTTTATATGGAGCTGGCATCGCTGATTAATGTAAGTATCACTTTTAAAGCAAGAAAAACTTCAAACGAGTTTTTCTCAAAACTACTTTTTTTCATGTGGTGTGAAAGATTTCTCCGAAACGAATCAACAGATTCTTCTTAAATTTTAACCACATACTTTGCACATATATAGGTATCGTTTGACCTACGGACGAGCCAACATATTAATATTTTCTATTTTTTCGAATCAAAATTACACAAAAAAAACCTTGAGTTTCGGACACTTTCGTTTGACTAGCCGCCATTTTCTTATCTTCGCTCAAAAATTAATTATTTTAGGTCATACGATAGCCGTTGGCATACTAAAAATAATTCATTTTGATTTTTGTGTTTCAGATACTTTCTTGTGGCAAGATTCATCACACCGTTTACCGTACTTTTTTGTGGGACTATGAAGACGCCGCCATTTTGAAAAATATTATAATGATAATTAAATCAAAACACTTTATTTGTACAATTCGAGCCTTTATTTATTAAACCTAAAAAAAATGTACATTCGTATCAGCTATTGGGGTCTTACAATAAATTTTTGAAAATTACGCTTTTTTGGGGCTGCTAATTGGTACTACTCCCTTAATAAATTTTTAATGATTATAAATATTATATTATTATATATAAGGTCGCATTCGACATTGAAATCACTTCACCCTAATAGTAGGTAATAGGAACCCGCCAAACGTCTTTGGAAGTAAGGTAGATACTTTACTTGTCTCTTTTATTTATGTTATAACAAACATTTTATTCATGTTACATTAAGCGATTTGAATCCAAAGGTATGGTCAAAGAAGATAGTTGGAAGCCAAATGGGTTATCAATTCAAACAACACAACATTTTCCTAGAAATATGTCCCACGGCTTCATTTTAGTACGTTCAAAGCCCTAGATCAGTGATCCGTCATTAGTTTCTAGCTTTTAGTACATCAGTGACTGCGTAATAAAACCTTTCAACTAAAAATATTTTACTTTGTAGTAAGACGATTTGGTCTTATAAGTTTTGTTTTATTATTAATGCTTAGGTATATGTTATATTAAAACAATTTATCAATTTTTTGATTGAGTTTTGAAAAGGAAAAAAATTTTCTTTTTCTTTCCAACTCTCTAAAAATAACGCAACAAAACATGTTTTTCATTTACATGTCTCAATTATGGGAAGCAGAAACAGTTGTAAAATATGCAACTTCTTTCTTAAATTGAACAATGAATTGCGTAGCAAAAGTAAACCCCTTTGGTCACGTGTACTATTTTACAAATCATTCGCGTAGTCATTTAATATTCAGCTGGCAAAAATAATATTTAATTTTTTATAAACTGTTGTTATTATTATAAAATTATCATCATAATGTTGTATTGAATCATTCTTGTAGTGTGCAAAGTTTCATGAGAATCGACTGAGTAGAAGTAATCCGTAATTCGATGGCAGGATTTAAAGCAGGTAAACGCGAGAAGTTAAATCAAACATTTTGATTTCTTGATTGTTATTATATTTGTTAAATTATCATTATATTTTTGTATTATCATTAGTATTGATTACATATGCAGAGTTCCATAAGGATCGATAGCGTAGGAAAAGTTCAAAAAACAGTCGCAATATTTTGAAGTCAAATTAAAGAAAACCTGCTCATATCTTCATTACTAGCAAAAAAAAAATTAAATTATTATATAATCATTTATTTTGGGCTTTAAACCTTCGTGTCTAGTCGACAACACCGCATACTAGTGTGCCTTTGGTTCGCAACTTTGCTAACACTATTTTTGCACGGAGGTTCAAAACCCAAAATAAATGATTATATAGAATTGCTACGTATGCATAATATACGCTAACGTAAAATTGACAGTCGTTATACTGTGCAGATACAAATAATTTATAAAATAGTTGAAGTATAATGAGCTTAATCCATCAATAAGCCTAACCGTGGTCGTGCTGTCTTGTGGTGGATGGTAAATGACAACACCTAAAGAGGATGCCGTCTGTCACCCCGAAACCACGCTTCACCATTTAAATTATTGTTATAGTGATCCATTGTTATCAAAAATGAAAACGCATACAAAATTTCATAAGATTCGGTTGAGTATAATTAGTTCTAAATTCAATCGCAAGATTGTAAATAAACAAACCAAGTGAAATTAAATAAATCCTTTTGAATACGGGACTCTCGTCTGAGATCTTTTCCAGATAGTGCCTGTGCTAAATACTTTGCTTTCGGATCGACTGTTCTTCAGATGCTTCAGATTTTCTGACTACTTTAACGTATTTTATATGCAAGAGGGTAATATTGACTGTTGAACCAGAACGAGCCTCTCATGCGGTTTACCGAATTTCAGGTAAAACGAAAATTCCGCTTTAAAATTCAATTCGGGATATCTATATATAAATGTGTGTATTTGTGTACGTAACCAAAAAATATAGACACTTCTATTTGAGTATATATGCACTCGTTTACGGTTCGTGCACTCGATAGTGAAGCTACAAATATGATCGCCCCTGCCAGGTATGAAAATTACAAAAGAAACAGGAAATCGTGATCAACATTACAGTGTAAGAATTTTCAAACTACTTTCCTTCATTGTTTAACAATCATCCTATTGATAGATGGGTCAAGTTGGCAGATAGCTAATGTTAAACATTTGAAAAGTCTTCTCGCAATCGGACCATCCATCTCTGATTAATCGTGCGATTGTCTTACGATCTATTTAAGAATGCAATTAAGACTTTATGTGTCGAGTAACGTCCAAATTAAAGTTTGTCTCGATAAACGATCTTTCTTTCTAATAGACTAGGACTAATCTTTCACATATTCAAATCTCTGATCGAATGCTAAATAAAAACACGAAATCATCACCTTCTTGGTACAAAAGCGAATGAAGAGTGGAAAGGAGACTAAGTAAAATTGAAGTCACCGCTGTCAGCTTACAAAATACTGCAGATGAGAGTGGACAAAAGAGGTTTCTTTTTGAACAATATAAAAAGTGCATTTTTTTCATACTAAAGAAGTGTAAGATAAATGAAAAACAAAACAAAGGTTTGTGTTTAAATCTTCTCTTGTTTAAATGTAACTCTAAATTTTTCTTTTATTTCCGCGAAACTTTAAAAGTCACAATGTAGAGAATGTTATATGCTGTCTAGACTATAAAGTCCAATCCCACAGCGCCATCCTGTAAAGTGACACAGTACAGATAAGCAAGTGAAACGATCGTGTTGATGTTGATTAAGTTTGCGGACACAAGTTGGAATCTCCGGTTAGCGCGTATCTCCTTATTGATCACCTATAGACGAGAAATCAATTATTCACTCTATAACGGCCACAACTGCCGAGCAATCACTCTGCGTGGTTGTCATGTTAGGGATCAGTTTAAATTTGTTCTTCGCTCAGTTCCAGATACAACATAATCAGAAACAATCAAAACACAACATCACAACTGGACGGGGAAGCTGAGGAAGATGTTGGTTGAATCCTATTTGCAGTCTCGGTGGTGCCTCGCAATTCCTGTCATTCCTGGTGTGGCGATCGTTACGTCTTACTTTCGTGATATTGTGCTTGGTCATTTGTCCATCTAAGATTGAGATGGAGTCGAGATAATATCACTTTAAAACGTTTTGTAAGATTCCATGGCCTTCGGATCAGGCTGCCTGCTTTTTTGTTTGTTTGTTATATGACATGGATCTTGTTGCTGTATAAATTGAACTGTTTAGTTTTTCTAGTTATTAAAGGTAATCGACTTTCAGTGACGTAGGCTGATTTTGTGGAGCACCACGTAATGTCATTCAAAATACTAATGAATTAACGCAAATTTTTCTCAAACATAACATTGTTTTTCAGTATGCTTAATGCTTAGTACAAAACGAAGTAAATATGTATTTCCACGGTAAAATTTGACCATTGATGCTGGTTTGAAATTGTATTTGAGTAGCTTATCGAAGAAATGATAGTCTCTTTATTAAAAGTTTGTTGATGTGAACATTATATCCGCAGATTTCTTAATTTCGAAGAGAATCAGACAAATTTCTCAAAGAACAATTCCCTAGATTCACAATATGTAATTGAAGCCCATGTAGTCTTGAAGAATAGCCCCCAAAATCACGCCGCTGATGAGTAATCCCATACATTTTGAACCTACCATGGTTTGATGTTCTTTCATCCCAAAGGAGCTGTCAGATCACAATGATGTCTCACCGGGGCCTAGGATGCGCCACGATGTATGATCTATCCGTGGCATTGTTTGTCGAATTCATTATAACAATCAGTGGGACCACTCTCGTTTGGACATGGACAACAAACATCGATCGTGTGCTCCCTGCGAAGATCCGCGTCAGCTATCAACTATCAATTTGATCGATGTACCAGATAGGTAGTATTGCCAACATCTCGGGGATTGAGATATCTTGTCGAGCTTGTTCCAGCACAGATACCTGTTGATTGATATGATTTCCATTTTGCTTTATGCACAGCTATCATCTCATAACTATCTCATCTCGAGTGATTCGTGGCGAGCAAAAACGAGTCCTAATCTTGTACTCGTATCTGAATCTGAGCCCGGTCGCCGTTATATGGTCACTTGTTCGATTTGCGCAAAGTCATGGCTCATTTTCGTAAGCTGGATGCCATTCTTAAATTGATTTGGTGGCTGACGGTGCCCCCTAGGCTTTGCGATCGTCTGATTTGGCTGAGGTCTTCGAGGGCCATGTAAGTGACTCGTCAAAAGATATCTTTTTCGCCTGTATTCGTTTCGATTTTGTGGACCGTTTATGAACTCGGTGCCTCTTAAGTGGATATGTTAAACGCAATTCAATTTCAATTTCGCTAGGCTTTTCTGGTGGCTGGTCTTTTCTTACGATGTGTCAAGAGCCATTGTGTGACCGATGGAACAGGAAGTCGACGATTAGGAAGGTAGTTTGGACATTAAGTACACTCAGTTGGATGGTTCAATCGCAGCCTGTGCTCGGACTGTCCACGTATGGTAGTTTGTGGTTTCGTCGAAATCCCTGCTAATTGTTTCGATCATCAATTAGTTTTAGTGGTTTTTAATACTATGTGCATTGAGGCTTGCCAAGAGGTGTGGGCGTAATGTGAATGTCGTCAAGGAACGATGTTTCTATTGTAGCCGTTTTCTTCAGATCGTTGAAATTTGAAATGGGGTTTCAATGAAGATTTTATGAAAATATCAAGAGAGAAAACTTAATGAGAAAAGAAAGGAACTTATACAAACATCAAGGAGTAGTTGTAATAGATGACTTTCATGTTGAGCAAGCAGATACAAGTTGACTTCAATATTAGATAGCAGCTATTCATTCATTAGTACTTACATAATATCTGGAACGATATATGATTACCTATTTATTTTTTACTAAGAATAATAAATGGAAATCAAATGAAAATGCTCTTAAAAACTGTTCGTACTTATATAATTTCTACACTCAATGTTATTTTTCAGGTTGAAAAAGTAAGCTTTCATTTATTTATGCGTTCAAAAATTCATTTGATTTTAAGATTTTAAATGAAGTGAAATATTGTCCCCAAAAGTTTTTTAAATAGCACTTTAAGAAATTATCATATTTCGTAAGAAGAATTATTTAAGAATTAAAACTTTAACAAACAGAAGCACGTTTGTGATTTACTGGACACAACTTATAAAAATAATTGAGCATAAGACACGCGGGACGAAATTGCGAACAATAAACCATAAAAACGTATTTCTAATTTTGCTGCTAAATGTTAAATTTACCACCACCAAAATTCACAGTAAATAGTCAGATGAATAAAAAAAGAGTGTCATATATGATAACTTGATAAAAAAATTTTAGGGTTCTCTACTGTATTCAGACGAAACCCTATTTTTGTGCCAACTTGTCCGACCGTCTGAGGTTCTAACTCCTGAACAAAATGAAATATCAACTTGAAATTTACACATATAATATAAACTTTTCACCTAAAGACCAACAAATAAAAAGTATGAAAAAAGTAATTTAGAAAGACTAACGAAGGGGGAGATTTATTTTCAGATGTATCGTTGGAGAAAGTTTTCTTAGAAGAGCATAAATATAATTTAAAATTGTTTTCGATTGAAATTTTCCCTTTGGGAAACTGTCAAAATCATAGATTTTGGACATGTGGTTACAGGTCTACAGCGAAACTCGCTTTACATGAGAACCTGGAAACAATGCACAGTCCATATTCATACTCTGTACGTAAACAAAAATACTTAAAACAGTTTATTATAACGTAGAGAAAATAATGTAACAAATTGTAAGATGTTTTAAAATCATTACTTAAATTTGACTTTATTTATTTAATTAATAATGAGGTATAATTAATTAACGCTATGTTTTAGATTCGAAGCAATAACTTTAACAGGGACAATGTTTTTTCCGAAGTGTTTTTACAATGAAATCATTCAAAAGTATTGTAAATTTGCTTTTAAAATAAATACTTTCTATCGAGCACAGTTGATATAATTTCTGATGATGAGTAATGCTATTTACTACCTATAATCATTTTGGTGTTTTTCATAGGGCAGAATGCCCAGTGCGCTCGTCCAGCTCTCACTGTTTCTATATATATTAATAACATTTTGATGGATTCATGTTTTCTCATCCAAAAATATTTATCACTAAATAAAGATGCAGCAATTTCAAATTAACGAAAATTTTTGCGAAATTTTTTCTCATGGTGTGTTGTGATTAAAGATCGAATACAATATTGCTGGCATTGAATATGAACAGTTATGAAAAATTCAAAATCATCCCAAGTCCATAAAATTTTAACATTGCAAAACGTCATTTACCCTTGTTTTAACGAACATAAATGAATTTGTAGCTAGTTTCTGCTAATCTATATATACATATATATAAAAAGAAGTTTACATTTTGATTGTCACTCCATAACTCGAGAACGGCTCAACCGATTACCATAATTCTTTTAGGAAAGGTGCAAGCAGGAGTGATAATGGTTAGTTGAATTCCAAAATCGGTCCAGCTATTTTCGAGTTAGGTTTTTTCCCCGAAAAAATTCAACATTTGAAAAAAAGTTTAAATTTCGGTCCGACCAAACGGAAAAAATCGATCCAACCTAATGCACAAACTCATACATACACACATTCATTTGGCAGTGAATGTGATATAGCGGTTTTCGGAGTAGCTGGTGACAATAGCAACGATGAATTCGCTGAATAGCAAATGGGGCGCTGCACTAATGAAGATCTTTGGAGAATTTATTCAATACCAATGCATAAGTAATATCCTGCTGTTGTTCATTTGGCTGTACATCTTGAAAATGGGCAGCGTGTGTATTTTGCCGATGCAAATGTACAGCAGAGAGCAGCACAGCCACCAGCAACAACATTAACTGCATTATTTCAATTGTGCGAAAGGGGAATTCGTGCTCATACCACGTATTCCACTGATTCCAACAGACATGCCATTTGAACTTAAGCGTTTGCAATTCCCAGTGCGTCTATCATTTGCCATGTCCATCAATAAAGCGCAAGGACAAACGCTTCAAATATGCGGATTAAATTTGAAGGAGCCGTGCTTTTCACATGGACAGCTATACGTGGCCTGTTCAAGAGTTGGAACTCCAAATTGTTTGTTTGTGCTCGCTTCAAATGGGCAAACGAAAAATATTGTATATCCAAATGTTTTGGATTGACATTAATAATTTTGAAATACAATGCATTCATTCCATTAAAAAAAATCTAGAATATTTCATTTCTTTTTTTGGTTGGTTGCAATGAAGTGCATCGGGGTCTGCTAGTACTTTATAAAACTTCTGGAAAAATAATTCTAGTTGAATTTAATGTAATTGCTAGTGATGAGCAAAACAAGACCAAGACCAAGACTGTGGTAATCTTGGTATTGGTCTTGTTCTTGCGCACTTGGTCTTGGTATTGGTCTTGCGTCGATAGACCTAGTCTTGGTCTCGGTCTTGGTCTTGCCTACCAAATCTTGGCCTTGTTTGCAAGACTCTTGCAGTCTTGCGTTTTCACATACAAATATTTCAAATGACTTATTTACTCTTATTTAATAGATATTAAAGAAAAAGCTAGTAAATAACTTGTAACCACTTACACCGTTGAAGTAAGTAGCCAGCAATGAAAAATAAATAATAAAAGAGAAAAATGCTAAGTATTTTAGACGGAACTAGGTAACGAAGTTTTCTTCTTGTTTCCTTGAATGTGTCGAAACTGCTCACTGATTATGCCTGGAAACATCCTAGAGTTCACGACGAGATCCTGGAACTTTTAGATTCGAAGCTGTGTACGCTAGCCATTACGGCCTTTTGATAAAAACTTATACTGTCATAATTAAGAAAGACTTCCAAATCGGCTGACTAACTCACTAACGCAGAACCGTAACTACTAAAGCAAAAAACACGACACAAAACGCACAGAAAGTTTGCATCGGCAAAACTTTTTCTTCAGTTGGTTTATTTGAAATTTTTTATCAATACTTTACAATAGAAATAAATACTTCACTATGCAGTGGGAAATGGTATCGATACTGATGCAATTTCATGTACCAAACTAATTTCTAATTTCATGTAAGCATATATTTCATATAACAAATTTCATGTTTCTGATTTAAAAATTGACAGCATTTTCATACGTTTGTTTAGTTACACATGATAAATATGTTTATTACGAGTCAGGTTTACAGGACAATTTGCCACACCCGTAGCTTCATACGGAATAGCAGACACTCTTCTCAGTGGTAAAAATGCCATACATTCTACATTTAAATTCATTGAATGCTTCTCTTCAATAGGATTTTGCTGAAATTTAAAAAAAAATTCTAAACACAGTTTCACGTGTAAACTATAAAAATACTTAAAATTTATTATGGTTGAGTCTCGAATAGTCTTGGTTTTGGTCTTGGTCTTGCAGGGCAAGTCTTGGTCTTGGTCTTGATAGGGTGAGTAGAGTCTTGGTCTTGTTTTTATGCAAGACCAAGACTGCAAGACCAAGAACGATTCTGCTCATCACTAGTAATTGCAAACTAACTGTCACAGCTATTTTCAATATTGTATTTTTTGCAATGTATTTTAAGATAAAAATTTGGTAAGCATCAAATAATTCCGTCTCATACATCAATTAGTAGAACACAATAGACCAAGGCTTCCGTAAAAAATATTAACTTTAGATGCATTCCTACGAGTTCCCTGATATAAGTAACACCTTATAGTTTGGCAGTAAAGTTCACTTGATTCTTGAGAAATTATCATTATTACACGAATATAACTAATAACAAAAAATCAAATTTTTATGCAGCATACTTTTCAGGAAAGCTAACTACAATCCTTTATATCGGCTTTAACTTCAATCCCGCCATAAGTTGATTCATTCAAATTCGAATGGAATTTTTTGATCCAAAAGCAATATGAAGTTTTTACTTTATATAACTGCTCCTTTTTAATGATCTGGAGCTTTTCAATATTCGATTGTAGTTAGCCATCCAACTAAACATCGAATCTAATTTCACTCTACAACACCAAGCATTGTAGACCTGAAACATTTCAAATCATTGCATGAAATCAAATTTGACCGATGAAAATTCTCGAGTACCAAACCATTAAACTTTTCCATTCATCCATCAACAATGGGTCCATTTTTCAAGTATAGACGATCCCTAATCTAATAGGAATTTCAATTCTAAATGCTGTCAATAACAATTATATGTACAAAAGTTAATTTTCACGCCAGCTTCTTCAAATCAAAAGCATCTTCTTCAGATTGTCTGTAATGCCAATTTAAGTATACCTTACCAGCATATAAAGCAAACTACATAAGCCTGAAAGAGATTTTATTTGTAATTAAATCAACGAGAGGATCATAATGTGGCTATGTAATCAGACGCTCGGTAATTTCCAATAATTTTTGAGGAATTCATTCATCTGCAGGAAATGGTTATTCCCACCGTTCCGCCATTTTGTTCAACAATTATCTGTTCTTGGGCTGTGTTTGAAATTTCTGCAAATTGGTCCACTTTTCAAGGTAAGCCATGAATTATCATCGACTCGAAAAGTCGGAATGATATCGAAAATAATCATCGTAGCGATGAATGCGCGTTGCTGGGATTTTCGACGCGTCATGATGCTAAGTGGTGAATTGTAAATAAACAACTAAATGGCGCCATGTAATAAAGGCTTGTTGTATTTCGATACCTTTCCAATAGTCATTGGATTGATAAACATGCTGATGCTGGTGTAGTGACGACGATGATTAGGTCTGAGGTCTTGCCAGCTGCAAATGATTATTATGATTCACTTTGAACCTAGTTCATCGATTTCCAACAAATTACTCAGACTCATAACTATAGAATGCTTCACCAAAATACTTTTACATGAAAGTCAGGGGGCATCATACATATCTTTGCCTGAAAATCAAGATCAGACAGATCGATCAACTCCTGCAATTGACAACACCTGCAGACTCACCTATCATATCGTAGATGGAAGGATACCTTTTGTTGATGCTACTCCATTTGAAGAAAATTCACTGAAGTGATATGCACTTCCCACGATTGTTGGCTGAGCAAATAATCAAAGTACATATCGGAAAGACAACTGTTTAACTGCTGCTTCGGATGGGATGGTAACAAAGAGTTTGAAATTCTGCGCTAAAATCAGATAAGGATTCTCCGGCCTGACAAAAGCATGGGCACAGCCTGGTCTGGCATGCTATGGCATTCAATTGCATAGCGCCACAAACTCAAGTGTATTCCAAATATTTACGGAGGATGTGCACGATTTTAGATGTTTTCAAATAGGAATTGTGAGCTTTTGTTTCAGCAGACACTTTATTTGTGATATGCGAGCAAATAATATCAAATGACCAGGACCTGGAGATGTCTTGACGAGTGATCGGTAAGCAAAAGGTGATTAAATAGAAAGTATATCTATGTGTCAATATCAAGGACAGTGTTCTCACAGATTTACGGTATAAAGTTATACTATTTTCGGATGTACTCCAGAAATCGTTTAGCGAGTAAATGTGAGCATATTTTCTGGACAGATTCGTTGAAGCCATCATAATTTAATGATGTCCTGGAGGTACGATTGCTTGATAAATTTGTTTGAATTTAACGTAAATTAAATAAGATTCAAAGATATGTATAATTCAAGAAAGTGAAATTGTGTTAATGCTTTTATAAAACTCATGAATTAATTTCCAATTGTTTAATTTTGTTGACCTTGGCTGGAAATGCTATTTTTGTTGAAAAATAGTTGAAGAGCATATTTATTTTTATATTTTCTCGTGGGACAACATTTTTATATCAATTCAACACAAACACTTTTCCGGCTATTAAAACGATTATTCTGTTCGATTATTTTCAACATAGCATCTGTAATGTAAAATCTTTTGTTTTTAAATTCGAATCAAATGAGTTTCTTAAGGCTTATACCTTCGATTTTATCATCTGCATCAGATTTTTGTTAGATCCCTTGCATATCCAACTCCAAAACCTTAAGCAGATGATAAACTGCTGCAGATTTTTGCTAGATCCCTTGCATATCCAACTCAATAGGCTCTTTATTCGTTGCTAAAACACAGTTTGAAATACCATCATAATCTAGTTTGTAGTCGAACCAGACAATTTCGAATTCTTAATATCTTCAGACAATTTTGACACAATCCTCAGAAATTTCTTCAAGATTCCCTTCAGTACGCTTTGTTGAATTTCTCCTCATGACGCCACAATGTTATCTATCGCTTTTAATGCCATACGCTTTCCATAAGTTTTTAATTTCATTTGAACCACCATGTGTTTCGGGAATAAATGAAAAACCCGCAAATCCTTTTGAGATACTATACACTTGAAATTCCCAATCACTCCTTGGTCTGTTGATATCTATGTATATAATATTGTTAACTTGGCTGGGAGGAGAATCGCCTTTACATCTCTCGATTTAAGTCATCTGATAGCTGAGGAAGTAAGACAACAGGTCTTTATCGTACAGTACTACAATGAGTTACTCATTTCTTTAAATATAACAGCAAAAACTGTTGTTCTTCCTTCAAAGCATTTCGTCTTGTTTGAAAAAGATATTAAATGAGAACATACAATGAATGTTCATTGCTCCTTACTTATTAAAAAAACAATCCATAACCATAACTATATCATTTTCATGCAACATATAACACTGCAAACAATAGAAAAAAAATTGAAATTCATATCTGATCCTGTTTCGACATTTGGATTTGGATTGGACTTGATGTAACTCCAATTTTTATCATATGAAAATGTTAAGAAAAGTAAATTTTCACTTAAATAATACTGCAAACTTTAATTGAGAGTATACACTAAAAATATTTTCAATTCAAATTAAATTTGCTGATGGTTCAAAGTTACTTGAAAACATCGTCAAACTTAAGTCACAATGGCAGCTTATTTTCCTAAAACCAAACAAAAAATAAACGGTAAAATTAAAATGAAATCAAATGCATAAATGTGAAATGGACGGATTTAAATTGATGAAAAACAGGACATTATATAAACTAATTACTGCAGAGCTGATTCGTATTATCGAAACTTATACCCTGTTTCCATCTACGCCAAATCTCTAGATTTAGGCAACCCAAATCCTCATCGAAATCTTGTAGATTTCCCATATAAAAATCGAAATCTAGTCGATCGTAAATCTTGTATATTTCATCGCAATCCAATCAAAATCTCATGGTTGCGTGTGGCAGCATTGCAAATAATTGTATTTCAGCACATTCAGCAAGTGTCAAATTGTGTTTTGATTACGTAAGCACAAGTCATTTTGGTGTCACATAAAGGTAACGAGATTTTTATCGTTGATTATTTCCCGCTATAATACACAAGTTACTTCTTTTAGGAAGGTTAAGGATGGATGCTTCTTTGGTTAAAGGGAATATGTTGAAGTATTCTGACCACAAAGCATGCCACACCTCTTGACAAAATTCTAGGACTATTTTGCATAAATTTCCCACTGTGTGGTATTCCGCCGAAGATCCAAGCGCATAAATGGCTATTGCAACCCTTTCGAACGAACCTGAAAACAAATACCATTATTGTGCTCTAAAAAATTTACGTTATATTCGAACACAAACTTACCAAAGTCCAGCGCTGCGGAGGAGTTCTCCAACTGAACATCATACACAATAATTGGGTTCTTCTGCGCTGCAGGTTAAGTACATTTTTGAGGTATCTGTGCTTCAGGTTTCTATAGTACTTTAACCTAACGAACGAAGCCGAAGATGCCGCTTTAAAGCTAAGCTGCAATGCTTGCACTTTGCGCTTAGTTATTTCATGATGCATCAATGCATCGATTTCCGCATTCACCACTTCCATTGTAATTCCAATCTCTACCAATTGTTAAAAACTACGCAATCTTAGCGCGAAACACACAATGGGATTTCAATAACGAGAATTATTTTCTTTCAAAATTTTATGTCATCTCATGCAATGACTGTGACAGTGACAGCCAAAATCCGATTTGTAAGTGGAAACACTACCAAATCACTTCGACAAAATCTAGAAATTTGGCGTAGATTGAAACGGGGTATTATATAATTGAGGCTGGAAAAATGTTTGCTTTAATTAATTAATAATTGAAAATTCCTATCATCGAGACCAAAAAAAGGATGTCTGTCGAATGAAAGTTTCCTTCGAAAAATAAATATAGTTGAATTGTGCAAACAATTAAAAAAATGATGTATAACTTTGATAAAAAGAAGTCTAACAAAGGCGTGGCTGGTGTTATATTTCAACTGTCGAAAATTTCGCCTTTTTCTGAATGTTTTGTAACCAAAGCAAACATCTTCATATGATGCGTTTCTCTCACGAGCGCACTGCAAGATTGTATTTTAAGCATTCAGATCAGATATGGTTTAAGAGGCAATTATAAAAGAAAATCACCGCATGATTTTTATCATTTTCTTCACTTGGTAAACAATGGGAAGAAAATTATTTTGAGGAAAAACAAGTAATTTTTAACCAATAAAACCACAACTGCCTCAGAAGAATCAACGTGATAGCGACAGCAACCAGTCAGAAGTTTAAACTGAGAACAATCCTGGGAACGACGAAGGACGCCGTTTTACACAAAGAAAAAAGTGGCATCTACAAGATAACTTGCCCTGACTGTCAAATGGTGTATATTGGTCAAACCATAAGGCCGATACCAACGAGAGTCGGGGAGCATTTAAAAGAGGCCGAGATAGCTGGCAGATCCCTAAACACGGAAGTAAGGTCATCGGTGGCCAAACATATAATTGAGAAAGGCCACATGATTGGTATGGAAGACGCAGCATGCATAAAACAGGTCCAAAAAAGGTCTCAACTCGATGCGTACGAGAGCCTATTTATAGCGAGAACCCCGGAAACGCGACGAATCAACCATGACCTGGGAAATAGGTTTTCAGGACTTGTTAAACTCGTGAAGTAATAAGAGTATCTTGCGGATAAAATTAGGATAGCCGGATTAAAAGTTATAGATATTTAAGAACTAGGTAGAAGAAGAAGGGACTAACTGTGTCCCGAAATATATATGTTTATAATTAAAATTAAAGTTGTGGTTTTATTGGTTAAAAATTAACTGTTTTTCCTCAAATTAATTGAGACACACAACGAGAAACTCAGAAAATTATGTTTCTTCCTCATACATATTTGGTTAAGTGTTCCCTTACTTTCTTCATTTCTGACTTACACCTGTTTTGAGTTCGGTTGAAAATATTACATTTGAGGGTCACCACTCATTTAGGCCGGTCGAAAAATAGATGCCCCGAAAAATTCTTAGCGGAAGTGAAAGTTATTCAGGACAATATTTGGATTGTATAGTTGTAGTAGTTTTGGAATATGTACATGATTAGAAATTAAGTTAGAGTAAAAAATCCGTAGTTTAGCCTCGAATGAAGTAAAGTATCAATAGCGTCAACTAGTTTCACCGTGCATATCTCGAAGATATGAAATGACATACCTGGAACGAATAAAACTTGTATTGGGTGAACTGATTAAAAAATCACAATAATCAACGATGGTCATATTAACCGACGCATCTTTAGCAATGATTTCGTCAACTTATAGAACGATCCTTCTATTTTCAATGGAATCGAGAAACACGAAGAACAGGAAGACGTGAAAGATGTAAACAAAGGTAAAGTGTATAAATGCTGACTGTAGAAACAGCAGACTTTCTTTTCAAGAATTTACCAGCGATATGAATTGATTATAGCAATAAAATATGAAGTCGCCTTGCTCAAGGATTGCAGGATGAGAAAACATCAATACACAATATGCATTCTACCTCAAATATTCTCTTCAGCAATGTGAGGCAAGCTGCATTGACGCATCGTCGCCTGCGAAGCATTAATGAAGCTAATTACCAAAATGAACTGCAATACTTTTCCATACAACACCGTGCAAATTTATCCTCGCTATCCACCGATTAGTCCAATCCAAATTTCACGAAACTATTCGAAATTATTTGGTAAAACTGTCCTGGGCATAGTATATGCATAACGTTAAACCTAGAGTAAAAAGAGGACTTACCGACCGAATAGTTGCTAAACGCAACGACTGCGAGCATATGCTCTGCTCTGCTTAACACGTCTATTTCGTATTGATAATTCTTAAATGTCGTTTAAAAGTTTTAGTACAAACATTTTTCATCATTGTCTAGACGATTATACATTGAAACAAAGAAAGATGATCTAGTATGTACCCATACTCGATGAAAAAACTGAAAATGAACTTTCTTAGAAAACATGTACAATTACAATGCTGTCCGTTAAAAACTGAAATAAGTATGCACTGCAGTAATCATTCATGAAATGGGTCTGGAAAAAGGACTTTACCCTAAAACACACATTTTATTAGGTTTGCATTAATTATGGATTTTTACTACTTAAGCCAACCTCTTCAAACGAAATTTTGTTATCTAGCATTTAATCTCGGTCTAAGTGCTTCTTCCTTTTAACAGGCAGCACACAATCATACTCCTTGCGATAAGATCATAACCAACAGCTTCATATACTCTCCAACCAATATAATTGATCCCATCCATTCAGTAACCACAATAAAGTCCACTCAAATGTCCTACCGTTGGCTCATCCTTATCGCCTGGCTTTTTAATGGGCAGAGCTCACCTCAACACACATTCCTTCTGCACGTTCATTGTTTGTTTAAACAAGACGCCCCTGTTCACAATTGTTTGAATTTTCTCGAGAACTATATGTAGGCCTAACGCCACGCCATGACTTGCACATTGCCCACGCCACATGGATGGAGGCTTTAATGTTTAGATGGTCACATTAGGATTTTTTATTTAGTGGATGTTACTTTGAAAAAGTAGGCTAGGATGACTGATTGGCATCAAACAAATCTTGTTGTTCGTTGTAAATTGAGTTGAAACATATCGAGATCTCAGGCTCAGTTTGTTAGATTATGTATCAATTGAAGAAGAATGAAGAATAGAACAAAAGATAATTCTTCAATGCAGCAAGTGAACTTATAACAATTTAGGCTAAGTTAGTGCGTCAAAGATAATTCATTGTTTATAAAAATATACTTTTAACTTTATAATCTCTTTTATAATGGTAATGCAAAGCACTTATAAAAATTAATTTCAAACAGATTTAGGTACAAAACATATGTAGTCTTAAGATATTCTGTTTAGTACGTGAACTAGAGATATACTATCACATAATATTTTATAAATGTTCTTTTTCCTATTGTGATGTTGAATATTTCGATGTTTTGTGTAAGTTATTATTTCGTCGATGCCTATCTCAATGGATCAAAAAATGGGAGTTGAATATCCTGTCATATCAGACTGTTTCTATTTGTACATCCAAATACCAAATGTATCTTGTCCGATTAACATGCTGGTCTGTTCCAGGATGCCGAAGTATGGGTTCTACTGAGTGATGCTTTTGAGTTTGATCAGACACACCTTGAAATGAAACTAATTTTCAAAAGTAGATCTTTGATTCAGTTCGTCGCCATGAGTGCTGGCGCTAAATTGGTTTGTGTAGCCTGCATAATCAAAAATTTCCAAAAAAAATCTGACTTGCTGTTCTTCAACATCATATCAATGTCAGGAAAGTAATGGGTTCAACTATCTATCTAAGAAGCTGATCTTCATTTAATATTTCAATAGACGTTGGACGTTGCGTCGGATGTTCGAAGAATGAAGATTCACAGAAATGAATAATTATTTCATAAGAATATGTGTCACCGTTACAAATGATGATAGAGCGAAAAAGTTATCCTGTAAATATATATATATATATATATTGAAAAAAAATTATATTCTCCATGATAATATTTAAAAAGTAAAACATAATAAATGCAGGTTACTGGTCTGAGTCTTTTGTTTTCGTGAAAATTACGTTATATATTTCCTTTCATGGAAAATCTAGATTAAAGAAATGAATGTTCTTCCAGCTATACTTTACCTTCAAACATCCTTGTTGTTCCATTGTTGTCATGAAAATAGTAAGTAGCAGAATTGAAACAGTAAGCATGGAACATAGTGTTTTTTACTTCATTCTCCTGATATTTTTAAAAAAATGTAAGTGATATAGAAAACATTTATTAGCTTTTAATTTCCCGTATGTACATTACTTTATACAGCAGATCTAATAAAATGAAATCTGTCTTGGCTAGTGCATAGGGTTGTGATGGAGACGGCATGGATATGTAGGTAGAACAGTTGTTTTTTAGCACCTGTTCAATTCTCGATGACGATAAGTGACGAGCATTCACAGTAAGCAATTCTAAACTGCTTGACTTGCCAAAAATTAAAAACAATGTTTATTTCCTCAATATCCAGTTGTTTTATCGTCATTATCAATTTCACATCTTTTCCTATTATTTTTCCAAGCAAAATCACGCCTCGATTCAATTTTCTTTACATTAAGACTCTACACATTTTTCGAGTGTCTCGTCCCTGGCAATCAGAAAAAAGGCAGCCGAGTGCGGCCCAGGACCATTTAGATCTTGTGTCTTCCCTACGACTCGTACACAAAATACCGACAAAAAGTCGGTAGCTGGCGAGACCAGACGAGGCATAAGACGTGACCGAAATGAGACGAGTGCAAGCCTTTGCATATTCGTGCTCGTCATTTCTCACCTGGTCTCAGCGAATATGTAGCGCTAGAATAATTATAGATTCATTGGCAATAATTTAACCCATTTCAATTACATATGTATGAATACACATTTTCAGTTACGCAACAGTTGATTCCATAAATAATATGTCCGAGTATCGTTTTTTACATTGGTGATCTTTCTTTTCTTGAAGCTGATTTGTATGGCCCAAGTAAAGCATCGAAAGAACTCGTTGCTCAGCAATTAGCAAACAGTCCACGTTTTCTGCTTGCAACTTGTTTTTTGGCAGAAAATTAGCTCGAAAAATAAGTTGATATACGTACAAAGAACTTTCAAATCTATATGAAGCTATTCTACGTTTTGACAAATAATTAACCCTAAATTTGTGCCTTCAAATTTGCTTCGACATTTTCTGAAGTACTGATTTATTATTTAATATTATTCAAAGTCAAGCAACAAATATTTTGTCTGTTGGTCAGAAAATTATTGAATTTGTAAGTTGGCTTGTAAATCACTTTTCTCATTTGATGTGTTTTATTCAGTAATTACAGCAGAATATCAGGCATTGCGAGAAAAGTTGAAATTCATAGACGCATTTCACAATTGTTGGAAGCAGCATTATAGATTTTTTATTCGACATGTTTGTTTGTGTTCCATTCTTATAAGCAATTTTTATTTTTAAATTTGCTAACTATACTTCTCTTCAATATTCAAACTAAATTTTCTGGTGAAAAGTTTGAATTCACATATAGAATATCATACTGAATGTTTCAGTATGAAACAGTTAAAAAGCTGAACGTTATCTATTCGTCTCATAAATTTCACAAAATTATAAAATTCTTGATTATTGTCAAAGTTGATCTAATGTCGTCAACGCCTTTAAACAAATGTGCATTTTAGCAAAACTATTAACTACAGCAATAACTGCAGACAGGTCGTTTTTGAACATTAAGAACGATTCCCTGAAAACGATCTTTTGATACAAATACGACGAGGAAATAAGTTTTTTGGTAACAGAATTAATAACTTTTCATACACAGAGAAGCACCTACACCTACACCTCATTTTTCATTATATTTTTGGAAGAGTTGGTGTATGTTCATAATTCATTTACGTTTGCATTCTGAGAACCAGGACCAGTAATGCTTACTGCATCGATTCCGTAATCATTCTTCGGAAGCTAATATGGATCGTTTTCGCAATACCGCATCGATTACTTTAACATGGCGATGTCATTGGCAGGATCCGTGCTAACTCCCTTTCGCATTACCAGGAAGCGGTGCTGGAATCAATGCCTCAGAATGTGTTCCGTAATGCTTACTTGGTAATCGGTTCTGGAAGGCATCCATTCCACACAATATGCTACCATCGCTTCATTTTTGCATTACTAGGTAATGCATAAAAATTTTCAATCACTCAATGATTACTTTCCAGATTCCCTATGCATTCATTTGGAATCAACTCCATTTTCCGACATAAGCATCGATGAAATCATGCATTACCAAAGAATTGATTCCAAAAAGCCCGACTGGGTATATACCACAGCTAAAATTTTGATATAGGATTTGTGATGCGGTCCAAATGAGGCTAACCCGGGAGCTTTGCATGCCTAACATGGTCTACATGGAACAAGTTCCATGCACCCATACATTTTCAAGCCGAAGCACATGCCTGTTAAGAACTTTTTCGTCGAAACCACGATGATACCCAAAACCGAAGATGGATATTTGAAATTGACTTCATTTGGCGCACTTTAAATGAAAAACTATTAATCCATAAACATCCAAGTCAGTTTGATATCAACATTTTTTACGTAAAGTTAAAAAATTTCGACATGTAATGAAAATATCAGTTTGAAAACTTTAGGGTCTCTTAGTTCAAAAACTATGAATTTTACAAAAAAAAATATAAAACAAAACCTTCTGAATAATTGCTTTGTAGACTCAACGCTTTTTCAGATAAAAGTAGCAAACCTTAATCGAAGATGGTGGCAAACATCAACCAATTTCAAGGTCAACGTTTTGATTTTAGACTCACCATACACTCATTTACTAATTCCACATGCCATACTTGATTGTAGAATTTTTGTATTATGACGCGTTGCAAAGTTGCGAAAACGAAAATTAACTTTTTAATTTTAGTTAACTGAAAATTAACTTCTTAACTTAACTTCTTTACTTCAATGCTCGATTGCGCTCGAAAAATTGCTAGGGTTTGAATTCAAAATATTACATTTTCGTCAATTGCAAATTGTTGATTTCAGAACAAAATCAAAATAGGATGAGAAGGAAGATTTGTCATTATCTTCTCTTTAACGTCAGTAACGAAACATAAACGAAGCAGACGAGATAGAAAATTTCTAATAAAATTGGACCGGGTCTTGTTTGAATGAAGTGCAGTTCATCGAATTCAAGTTTACGATGATGTTACTTTTCTAAACTTCAGAAAAAATTGATAATTTACAAGATGGAGACAGTAAAGACAATGATGATTCGTATGATTTTATGCAAATACAAAAATTCGCGTGAATAATCTAATAAACACTTTTTAGGCAATTATTTTGTCAACACTAAGCGTGTCCGATGAAATAAATCATTATTTATGTAAAATAGAAATGTTTTCGAAGGTATGCAGGAAGTTATCTAAACACAACTGAAAATAACGGACTGCTTCAAAATGGATCTTCACTTATTTCTATTTTACCATACTTTGCCATATTTCCAGCATGTTAAAATTCAACATTTGATTTACTTGTTTAAAAAATAAATAATTTCTTTGAAAATACTCTATTCTTCCAATTTGAAGTTCCTCTACCTATAAGTAGTTTAAATGGCTGGCAATTCGACTTAAAGAGAGTTGATTGTATTGCATAAGTTTTGTTTTATTTTACATCCTTACATTGAATTGGTTTTTACTGATGCAATAAATATCGAAAACAATTATTGAAATATTTTTCAATATAGAAAATATAAACGTAGGTACCTTCATGCTCGTAGAGAATAGAATATAGATAGGTACCACTTGGGGTTTTTCAAACTGAAAACGGTGGTAATTATTATTGCAAAGAGTATTTTGGTATAAAATATTCAGAAACATGAAAAAGCATTTGTAATAGCCATAAAATAAAGCCACATCTAAATAAATATCAATGAAAATATCGTTATATTTGAAGTGTTGTCTTTATTAAAATCACGAAAAAAATTCAAACAATCCTCATCACTTACTAGTCAAATTTTAATATTTATAAAAAGCGACGACAGAATGAAACAATCTGTTAAAAAAGGTTGCACAATCAATTTCTGAATGTGTCATGTCGTCTTGTATTTGGAAATTAAAATCGAAAAAGTCCAAAGCCAAACGTGCTGCCTTCAGAAAAAGTAAATTTGAACGAGCTAGGGTGCCATCTATTGTGGATAGTATGTAAGAAGGTGGCGTTTGGGAGAATCTTTATCATGTTCGCGATGAGCCCCTCATGTGTTTTTATGACAAAAACACCCTTGGAACTGTAGTCGCATTTGCATGATAAAAATGGCTGACTGGAGAATCAGGGTTTCCTTGTTAGATTTTTTTTATATGATATAAACATAGCTCCGAAGCAGATAGTACCTAAATTGAATTCAACATGAAGTTTTTTAAGTGTGTTCCATCAAAGCTCCACGCAATGAAACGTCCATCTCATGAGTAAAAAATCAACTTACCAAATCTTTTTCATCTTTAGTGAATTTCAAATACTCAGTAATAACACAACATTTTGCATTTTGGCAGATTTTTTAAGAATTTTAAAACTCAATTGAAAATTTCTTTTATCTACCTTTCAAAGCAACAACCCCAATCTTCAGTTAGTTCGAGTATCCTGATAGATTTCTGATAGGTTGGTTAGTTACTCAGAACAAGCCACGGTATGATATAATGGTCTATCCCATGTGTAACGGAAATGTTAGCATATTTTCTACGAGGGTAAGTGTGAAGTTAGACATAGAGCTCCCATTGATATTATGTTAAGCACGTAATCGAATCTGTCAGGGAAGGGATTCAATTTTACTATGTTTCGTACGTGATCTTACCGATTGTCCTTGTTAGCATGAAAGCACTTGTTCCAACTGCATGACGCTATGACGTCCGTCCCGACATGATTGGAATTTCACACTCGATGCAACGCTTGCAAAAGGAAACCCCGCACATATGTAAAAGGAAGTAAGTCAAATGGCTCTTGAATTTTTCCCGACTTCATTTCAATCAGGGATAGCTTGAAAATTTAGGATGTCGAGTCGAGTTGGGTCGTTTCAAATTGCTGGTTGCTTTCATCGCCAATGGAAAAGGGTCTGGGATCTCGAAATACCATTAATGCTAGTCGTAGAGTAGGTACTTGCCTTGGTACGATTGAGCTTGAGTTTAGTAGTGGTGTATCTTAAGAGATGCTTGAAGCATCGGAAATTAGACGGTCGTGAGTAGTCATCATATATCCCTGGGGAGATACCTCGAGGAAAATTGTTATTTTAACTTTTCCAATTAGTGCGATAAAATGGAAGCAAATATATTTTTCTATGTGTCTGAAGATCCGTTGAAATGCATTAGAATTAGAATGATTTGAGCGATAGGTGGAACACGTACAGATGCAGAAGTTCAGCCAGCTTGATAACTTTTCTATTAGTGATGCATAATATTAGTGTGCAAATATGTAAGGCCAAATGAAAAAGATGCTGCATAGTACAATGCGAGCTTTGGTTCCTGTTTTAAGTTTTCAAATAATCAATTTTGAAGAAATTTTTGGTTAAATTTGAAATTGAAATATTGCTATTTTTTCACGCTTTAAAAGAAATTTAAATAATACCATCTAATTTAATCGCACATTAATAAATCTCTCAACATATTCATTAACGTCCAGCCTCCTGCCATCGATGGTAGACCAATAACAAATCGATCAGTTTGTTGGGTGATTTGTTATTGCCGCCAGCATCCAAACTTGTCAATGTAACAAACGACCAATTTCACTAAGTCATTCGATGGAAAACGATATATCTTGTCATACTGAAGGCTCATTCGAATCTCATAAACGTCACTTCGCTCATTTTTAACGACACGATCCAAACAAAGTGAGGCTCGGGAACTTTGTTGAAGGATTGTGTTAATCGCCTGAAATGAGCTGAGCAACCTTTAGGAAAGGAGCCACGGCGGCTGGTACCAGGCGTGAATGTAGTACGGCTGCTGATCGAGCGGCTGAGCAACCAAAGCGGTATGTAAAACAGGCCGCAACAAAGAACCTTAAAACAAACCATTAAAGGTGAGCAGTAGATGCTTTTGGCCGCGAACAATTCAACGTTCATACGTCAAAGATTATGTGCCGTGGCAATAAATCATCTGGAGAAGGTGTAACTTAAAAAACAAATTACTGCAAGTCGCCGTTCAATTAGTTCTTTTAGTTTCTCGTCATGATCCTTTTCGCAGTTAAGTGTAACCCTTTGTTGTGTTGATCTGGATGAATTGGAAAGTAAGTTGCAAGTTGTGCTTAATGCACCAAGGATGATTAAACGTACGAGAGGATCGAGCCATTCACTTTGTTGACTATTGAATCCTGAGCTGGAGCAAATGTTTCATTGATTGGTGATTAAAATGACTAGGTTGACTTCAACTTTCTTCGACGTAATTGCTCTTATAAAACGTGAACAATAGTCATATTCAAAAAATTATAAGCGTTTGTGTAATGTATCTTATTTTATGTACAACACTAAACTTTTACACTATAATTTAGGTAGCTGTCACGAAAATATCAAATGCAAACTGTTATTCAGGACCATGTTATCAGCTCGATTGTTGACCGCTCTCATACACTCGCGGAGATCATAAGTATCTATTTCTAAATGGTTTACTCAAAATAAATAAAACAAAAAAATGTTAGTTCAATTGTTTTTAGTTGTTAATTGAATCCTTTTTTTGAAATTTCTCTCTCTGTGTGTAGATATATTTACATTATGAAGAAACGTACTTTGCTCATAAAATTCATTAGGAAACTCCCAAATGCCGCTTAATTTGAAAGAAAATCACGACAAAAACCAAACCAAAAATTTTAATTTTGGTGTCCCATTGATTTTGGGTAAACCAATAATGATGGTCACCACATAGCAGTAGTTTGAAGAGAACGGTCAATAATCGAGCCGAACTTTATTTCTTCACTTTATTGCATTTCTTGAAAAGGGCGGAGTATAATTTACAAAAATTCATTTTTTGTTTGTTTCTATTCTGTACCTCGTTCAATCCTAGCTCTAATTTGTGAGAATAACTGTTTAGCCTTTACTTTATTCAGAAATTTATTGATACAAAAAGGAGGCTTAAAAAGTTGAGGAAGTAATTGAAATCTTACGAACACTAAAGAACAAAACTACTAAAAACTACAATTTTTTATTTAAAGAAAGCTTTTTAAAGCTTGTGATTTCGGGAAGTATTGACTACAAAATATTTTACCATGCGTTGAATACGACAAATGCAAATTTGATTGATTGTTTTTTTGGTTTTCAAAACTTAAGCAGTTTTTTATTAAAATTAAAAAAACGATACTGTTGAAACTATTCAAAATCTGCTCAAATTATGCAAATATTATAAAATTTTGATTTAATTTACAACACTGTCTTTAGAATAAGAGATATAAAGTAATATCATTCGTATGAACACTATCTGTATGGTGAGTTTGAAGGATTTTTCTTTGTAATTTATTTTTTTTAATCATGGAAAAAAATCGGCTGATTTCTCCACAAAAACTGATGAGAATGTATAAATTTTATAAACATTGATTACCGTGTTGTGCAAATCAGGCTAAAAATTTATTTTTTTATAAAGAAATACTTATTTTTGCTTTTTTATTAAATTAAATAACGATTTAAACAATTTTTTTAAAAAAATTCAAAACCATCCCAAAAATATTAATTCGCGTTGATTGAGACCTTAATATATATTTGGTTCGCGAGATATAGTTAATGACATAAATTACCTTGAAGGTCATGATGACTTTCAATGACTTTTAGGTTTTAATTTAATTTTTTGTGTAATCATGAGAAAAATAATTGCTGGTTTTTTTCCAAAACCGTTTGGAGTATATACATTTTATAAACATTGACCACTAGGTTTTGAAAATCAGGTTTCAGATTTATTGTTTATGAAAAAAACCTAATTTTTTGCACGTTTTTTAATAAGTTTAAAAAACTGCTTTTAGGATTTTTTAAGAATTTGAATGAATCACACAAATGTTAATACGCGTCAATTGACACCTTAATGATGCAAATCGTGTGTTTAGTTCGTGAGATATAGCGCATGACAGAAATGAACTTCAAAGGATCAAAACAACAACACCCCCTCTTCGACCTACATGTCCCAAAAACTAATCAGCTCTTAAGATTGCTCAAAAACGCTTCGATTGACACCTCAAAAAGTCAATATGACTTTGTTTACGTGAGTTACGCTCAGTTGATGGGTGCTGACTCCTTTGGAGTGATAGATTGACTGTAATTTGAAGCTTCTATTGTTTCTAACCTAGTAGTGCAAATATCCTCGAAATATTGTCCTGAATAAACGATATTGACATTTTCATTGGTAGACTTTCCAGTTTCCACAAAATTTTTATTCGTAGAAAATCAAAATTATAGTCGGAGAACACGTTTGGGTTACAAATTCAAATCCCTGTTTTCAAGAAGTCACTAATAAAATTTTGAAGAGTTACTGCAATTTCTAAGAGGAAGTAATTTGGATTTTAATACCAAAATACTTGTGTTGTTAGTTTCATGATTACTTACACATTTGATTTGCAATTAATGCATTTACTCAGGGACACCCACGACGACAAATTAGTTTTTTTCTCAGTATTGCCGCAAACTTCATGATTTGGCTCGCACTAAAGAATCCGACATTTACAATAGCTTTTGTCTCCAAACACAATTCAAAAATTTTAGACGTCCAGAAAGCATTAAAATATATTTATAAAACTAATAACAGCTGAAACAGTGAAGTCCGTACGAAATTCTTCCTTGGTATCTTATACTGACGTTCCACACAAATCCGTGATATTTCATGCATTAGTAAGGCAAGAAAGTCGAAAGAAATTGGAAGTAGTGGTTTTGTAAGTGGATTAACGACCAAATATAAGCTTGAACAATAATACGCGTCCTTGTTACGGATGTGGCGCAGGTGAAGCAAAAGGAAGTGGATTTTTTCTGATGGTAAATAATGATAAAAATCGTTGGTGCAACAGGACAGCAGCATGATCATCCGTGATTATTACCGCGATTTGACTCAAATACCCATTTAAAGCTGAGTGAACTGATTTGACCAATACCAAACTCCAATAATGAAAAATTTGGAAGTAATTTATGATTCAAAATAACTTAACTTACTTTAATAAGTATTCCGAACATAGATTTTTAAAGTGAGATTAAAATCTACTGCTTGAAATCTTGGTCTTTTTATAGCAACAATTAAATTATAATGTGGTACGAAATCTTTGAGAAAATGTTAAGAGCAGTTATTTTTTTGTTTGTTTTTGTTTTGTTTTCAAATCTAAGAAAAGGTTCAACAGGGTTTCTATTAAATTTACATTTCCTAACTATCCTGATTTGGACAAATGTTCTGTTTTAATTTTCAAGATAATCGCAACAAAAACTCTTTTAGCAGTCGAAAATTCAGATGGGCTATGTTATTTATAATATAAATTATGTTTCAGGGCAATATTTTAAACTTGCCAGTATATGGGAAGTATTTGTAATCGCCTCGCAAATCGAAATTGAAATTTTCAACATTTCTTTACGTTTTGAGGTCTATAGATTATATATAAAGTGTTTTTAGAAAGGGATATGTATGTGTGTGTGTGTGTACGTACGTCTGTACGTTCGTGGACAGTTTTTTCTACGAGCATAACTCACGTAAACAAAGTCCTATCGACTTCGTTGAGGTGTCAATCGAAGCGTCTTTGCAATTTTAAGAACTGATTAATTTTAGGACACTTCGGTCGGGGGGGTTTGCTGTTTTGCCCGTTTGAAGGTCATTTCTGTCATGCGTTATATCTCGCGAACCCAACGTAAGATTTTCTTGATCTAGGTGTCAATCGACGTGTATTGACATTTATCTTATTCTGTTAAGTTTCTAAAAAAACTCTTGGAGCCGTTTTTTAATTTAAAAAAAAAATGCAAAAAATTGTTTTTTTTCAAAAACAATAAATTTTTAACCTTATTTTCAAGTCCAAGTAATCAATGTTTGTAAAATTTATATACTCCAAACAATATTCATAGAAACATCTTCACAACTTTTTCTCAAAAAAAAATTAAATTAAAAATAAAAAATCATTAAAAGTCATCATGATTTTCAAGGTCATTTTTATCATTCACTATATCTCACGAACCAGATATAATATTTGCATCATTAAGGTGTCAGTTGGCGTGAATTAACATCTTTGTGAAAAGATTTACAAAAATTAGTTTCAGCCTTTTTTTTTAATTTAATAGAAGAAAATACGAAAAATTATAGTTTTTTCATAAAAAATATTTTTAAACTTGATTTGCACAGCGTAGTGATACCAGTTTATAAAATTTATACATTCTTATCAGTTTTTGAAGAGAAACCGGCAAAATTTTCTTCCATCATTATGAAAAAACTAAATTAAAAATGAAAAATCATTCAAAGTTACCATGTAAAGAGGGTTCATACGAGTGCTATTACTTTATATCTTTTATTCTAAAAAAATTGTTGTATATTCAATCAAAGTTTTAAAATACTTGCATATTTTCAGCAGATTTTTAATAGTTTTTATAGGCTTTTAATTAAAAAAACTGCTTAAATTTTGAAAACCAACAAAATTTCAATCAAATTTGCATTTGCGGTATCAACGCTTTGAATGGTAAAATGTTTTGTAGTCAATACTTTGCAAGATCATATGCTTTAAAAAGCTTTCATCGAATAAAAAATTGTAGTTTTTAGGAGATTTATTCTTTAGTAATCGTAAGATTTCAATAACCATCATAATTTGTAATACATTTTACTTTTTACATGCAATTGAACCTATTTTTGATTACATATACAAAAAATTTCAAAACCAAATAGGCACCCACCAATTGATGCGCGTGAATATTCAACCTGTCCTCATCGACCAAAAACCTTACGTAATCAATGGACCCTCCCGTAGACGATATGATTCATATTAGCTCATTCCTAATACTGCTATGAATACCTCTCATTGTTATTACTTAAAGTAGTATTCTTTTCAAAATTATTATTGTGTTTAATGTTGTTGATGTTTATGCAGATATTACTGGGAAGTTGACAGTGTGGACCTCAAGGGTCGCACCTCACGGCTTGTTTTATTTATAATATAAGTTATATATAAGTTTCAGGGCAATAATTGTTTTTAATTTTTTTGAATCAAGTTTAGAAGTGGTTGTTTTCAATTTTCTAGACTCATGCTGTTTATAAAATGAATTGACTTTTCGTTCCTTATTGTCTAAATGTAGAATCATTTCATAACTATCGATTCTTTAACATTTAATTGAGAGTGATTTTAATGTAATCACAGCTATGTTGTTATATCATAAATTATTTGTTAGCATTTATCGCACTTTTCTATGCTATATATTTTGTGTATGAATCGACTAAAATTTTAATCGTCCACCTAATAAAGTATCGATTCTCGCATTTATGATTGATCCTTCTTAGCTGTAAGAAGGAAACATCTTACTCGACACATAGCTGCGCTCAAAACTCATTTGTAATCAGTCGTGGTACAAGTCTATTCAGCTTGCAATCAGGATCTTGATGCAACCCGATGATGAATATGTCCAAATGCAGATGAAAGCGTTTTGAACTGGAAATAATATCATATATGTAGGTGCTCCACCTTGCCACGTAAGAATACCATTAACATGTTCATTAGGCGGCTTAAGTAGTGGGATTAATTACCGTCTTACAAGGCACACTTGTACAAATTTCCACGGTTTGAAGATTCAGAAGGAAGAAATGTTAAAGATGAATGAAATTTGCGTGTACAAATGAAGTTATTATATTATGCGTGCAACATTTGTCTTTTAAATATGTCATTAGTAATGAGGTTTCTGTAATTCAGTTGTTTAAACTGTCCTTTTATATGGACAGTCTCTAATTTTCTTGTTTTGTTCAAGCCATGCTGCTATTGGTTCTTTTAATATCATACCTTCAACTGCGACCCACTAAGATAACTTGATTGTGGTCGCTTGATAGAAAAAATAGATATTACCTTGAGTCATTCTTGAATGATAGTTGAAAAAACCTTAGGAGAGCTTGAAACCACTTAAAATTATTACAATGGCAATAAAGAATTCTTTGATAATATAATAAAACAATAATTAACTAAACACAAGTGAACTTCATCTCTTGTTACTTTTCTGCAACACAACTTTATTTGATGCTTATCTTTAGATAACAATTCTAGTGAGAAAATTTTGATTAACAAATGTTTAAAATAAAACTCCACTATACTGGGTTCCAGGACACACAATAAGCGCATCCGTCGGTGAAAACGAAATATTTAAGAAAACGACCTACTTCTGAGCTACGTACCACAATTTTGGTGCCAAGCTTTGTACTTAAAATTTCAAAGTATCCAACCATCATCCAAAACTCATTAAATTTTTGATCATAAATTATTCCATAACGTTACTCGTTAAGAGAAAATCAAACTATGCAACTGTACCCTACCAAGAAATATCTTTGCTTAATGATGATTTATCAGTTTTCCGTGTCTATTCAGCCCAACTGAAGGTGACGATATTCTTTCGATTCATTGACTCATTGAATTCCGCTGGGTGTAATATGATTAGTCTAACGCGTGTGTAGCGTTCGGATCGATCACTTAAATAGCATAACTACATTCACATATAAAATGGCCTTTGCAACGCTATCCCCTATATCACGCTACAAAGCGTCACGGTGCGCGGCTTGAACCTTGTTACGAATAAAAGCCCCGAAACGGAGAATTATGTTTAACTAACGTCCCAAAATACGAATATTTCAACCCCCAACGTATTCCGTGTTATTATGAAATGAATAGATACCATACAGCTACGATGCCATATCCTGGCATTGGTTCACATCAAGCATATTTGCCTCCTAGCTACCCAAGTCACTTTCCCTGTGAATAAGCTCGAATGCGAAAACCATTTTACATAGGGGTCGGACGTGTTTTGTGAAATACAATGGCGACATCAGGGCGGTCTACTTATCCAAAGGGGATGCATTCGAAGGGAACCCTAACATTCGCTCTACGTCGTCGGTGTCGTACATAGTCCCCGTATTATGTAACAGGAACCCAACAAGGATATAGCACATTAAATGATATGTCGACTACAAATTGAAGAGCGAAATATCCCTCCGGGGTGAATGTGCACAATAGGGCTTAGTATTTCACCGCCATATCACTTTTTCAGCTCACACTCACCCCGTCGTCGCCGGCATCAGCGTCGTTTTTGGTTTCATTATTCTGCCGGAATCAAATTGAAATGATGTTGTTGGAAAGTCTTTCACGCGAACCCTTCGAGTGAATGTGAATGGTAATCATAATAATAATAATAATGGGCCAGAGTATTCATTAGATGAGAACCATTCGACTCTTCTCCTCCTGTTGCCTTTGAAAAGCACATATGTACTACAACGGCACCCTAGGCGAGAATATCCTGATGATATGGTGGTGCCAAATGTGAAGCACTGAACGGTATCGACAGCAAAAGGACTCTTTCCAATGTACATACTCTTGAATTGAAAATGTTCGTGGCTGTGCAATAATGAAACGAGAATGAAAATGGAACGAGATATTAGTGAAAAGATGGATTACGTGATTTATTTAGGATATTACGCCTCTCGAGGTTTTGATGAAGTATATGGTTGTTTCGATGATGGTTATCGCTCAGGAAGGCATAGGCACACTTATACGCCTGAAATGGGGTAGGTTTCAAACTATATTTAGAAATAAACACATTTTCGTGTTGTTCTCGAGATGTAGATATGAGTCGCTATGGGTGTTATAAGGACTGTGAAAATTGAAGATATAGATAGAAACGCGCTTGTCAATCAATTGTTAGTTGCTAGGGGCATCTAGAAGTCAGTGACTTTTGGATTTATTAATGCATTCCCAACGGAAATAAAACGCAAGAAATATGTGATAGCATAATTGATGCCAACTATTTATATTTTTCTTCCTTAACGTTGCTATGTATTACAATAAATAAATGGAGCAACTGTTTCCACAACACATAGTGTGAACATGATATAGAAACGATTAAACAGTTACACTTAATAAGGCGCACGATTAAACACATTCAAGTACGTCGCAATTGTGGGGAAAAACACAATTTTTAAAGAATTTTTTTATGTCAATATGTAACAATTGACCAAGTTGCCATAAATTGGGGAAAATCATATTTATTTGTTGCAACGATTAATCGAAAGATTGAAATAATCGATTTTTTTTCGATACTTCGCATTGTTTTTATTTTTGTCATTTACTCGTATTTTCGATCAATAATCATTCTTTCGATTAATCAAATAATAATCAATCCCTTGTCTTATTTCACAATTGCTAACGGAAACGAAGCACTGTTATATCTCATTAAAACTAAAGCATTTAAAACGAAATAACACGAACAAAATATAATTCTAAATTAAGTTCAGTAATTCATGTTATGGACATATTTTCAATAATATGAAAATTCATTGGAACTTAATTTTAACATGTAGTAGTTTTTCTTGGTTATCATGCTTCAAATTGCAAATTGCATAAAATATCAATATAAATACGCAGGCGAATATTTTTCGTCCCCAATCAATAGTGTCTTTGTGTTTGAGTGAAATTACTGCATGGATGATTGCCTATTTCATTCTTAACGTCCACACGGACAACTTTTCAGTAATATCTACATAAATATTCAAAATATTAAACACAATAATAACAATGAAAATAATCATACTTTAAATAACAATAAACTTAAGAACCCATTACTCGTAGTGAGCCTCCATTGATTATGCAAGGCTTTTGGCGGGTGGAGTTTAGATTCAAACTTTACGTGGATCAATCGGAGGGGAGAGAGGTACTAAAGTCTTATTTACACAACTGGTTATTTTCATATTGACTCTTCATAGACAAAAGGGGCTAGCGAAAATATTGGCGAAATCCAAATTTCGATGTCTGACTATACGTATAACAAATTAAATCTTACGCAACTTAGAGGAAGAAAGTAATTAAATCTTACGGACCCTTATAATAATAGAACTCAAATAATTGACATCCGATCCTTACGTATTTAATGGACACACATACGTACAAACATCTTTCCAAAAACAATTTAAATATACTCTATACACCTCAAAACGTAGAGACATGTTGAAAATGACAATATGAATTTTCGGAGCGATTACAAGGACTTCCCTTATATTGGGAAGTTAAAGTTGGCTTTGGCTTACGGGTGCTTTACAAAGAAATTAGAAACAGTTAAGTAGAAAAACTTCTTGAAGTCTTATAGTTCAAACTAGAACAAAAGCTTGTAGAGTCATTTGCTGAAATAGAGATCAAGGGATTTGTTGAAATAAAAAGCAATGCAAGGTTAAGCTTAAACAAAAAGTCATACGTCAAACATTATAAAAACAAAATTTTTGTCATATTTTTTCAATTATAATATGTACTCTCATGACAATTAAGTAATGGAAAGTGCAGAAATAAAAGCGAAATATACGGGCAAGCTGTTAAATCCTCTTATTTATCAGCATTTAGATTCTCATTCAAAAACTCATATCATAGTTTGAAATATAATTCAGACCATTGGTCGCTACATACGGCGTTAGTCCATAAAAGAAGAAGCAAGGACGATATAGCAAGTCAAGAAATGCATGGTGAATTATTGATTTATTATTTTAATGCTCCAATAGTTCCATTCAAATACAACCATTCGAGACTTGTGAAGAAATGAAAACATTGTATCTTTGGTTTTACATTGCTGCTTGGTCGAAGCATCTGTGCCAACTGCTTTTCTAAAACTAATGCCACATTCATAACCATAGAGAAAAGAAACAGATCGACTATCAAGTAGGTATATAAGTTATTGTGCTTAAATTCCAGGCTAAAAATGTAAAATCGATTGAAAAGCTATATTAAAAAAAACTAAATTGATTGATATCAAGGGATGTTTGTTTAGCTTTATAAAAAAATATTTAATTTAGTTAGATTTTTTAAAATTTGCTTATGCTGGAATTCACCTCACACATTAACTTCCCAGTATATGGGAAGTCTTACGAGTATATTTTAAGTGTTTTTAGAAAGAAATATGTGTGTGTGTGTGTGTGTGTATGTACGTACGTCCGTACGTACGTACGTGCGTTCGTGGACAGTTTTTTCTACGAGCATAACTCACGTAAACAAAGTCCTATCGACTTTGTTGAGGTGTCAATCGAAGCGTCTTTGCAATTCTAAGAGCTGATTAGTATTTGGAAAACTTCGGTCGGGGGGGTTTGCTGTTTTGCCTGTTTGAAGGTCATTTCTGTCATGCGTTATATCTCCCGAACCAAACATGCGATTTTCATCATTAAGGTGTCAATCGACGCGTATTAACATTTATGTGATTCTGTCAAGTTTTTAAAAAAATTCATGAAGGTATTTTTTAATTTTTTTGAAAAAAGTGCAAAAAATTAGGTTTGTTTTCATAAACGGTAAAATCTTAACCTGATTTTCGAAACACAGTAATCAATGTTTATAAAATTTATATACTCCAAACAGTTTTTGTGCAAAAACCAAGAAAACGTTCTCTCAAGATTACAAAAAAAATTAAATTAAAAATCAAAAATCATTAAAAGTCATCATGATTTCAAGGTCATTTCTGCCATTCACTATATCTCACGAACCAAATATAATATTTGCATCACTTAGGTGTCAATCGACGTGTATTAACATTTTTGTAATGTTTTTATATTTAAAAAAATCGTTGGAGGCATTTTTTAATTTAACAAAAAAAAATGCAAAAATTTAGAATTTTTTCATAAAAAATAAATTTGTTAACCAGATTTGCACAACACGGTAATAAATGTTTATAAAATTTATAAATCCTTATCAATTTTTGGAGACAAACCAGCAAAACGCTTTTCCATGATGTTTAAAAAAATTAAATTAAAAATAAAAAATCATTCAAAGTCTCGATGTAAAAGGTGTTCATATGAATGATTTCACCCGACTACTCTTATTCTGAAGACATTGTTGTTAAGCCAATCACAGTTTATTAATATTTGCATAATTTAAGCAGATTTTTAATAGTCTTCATAGCACCGTGTTTTAATTTTTATACCAAAACTGCTTAAATTTTGAAAATCAAGAAAAATTATTCAAATTTGAATTTGTGGCAATGAACGCTTTGAATGGTAAAATGTTTCGTAGTCAATACTTTGCTAGATCATATGCTATAAAAAAAGCTTTCATCAATATGAAAATAACAAATAACGTGGAAGCCCCCCCCCCCCCCATTGATCCGCGTGAATATTCAATCAAATCAATCTGTCCCCATCGACCAAAAACCTTACGTAATCAATTGACGCTCCCGTAGATGATACGATTAATATTAAGTCATTCCAGTTACTGTTATGAGAGGTACATTTTTATTATTTAAAGTAGTATTATTTTCATAATTATTATTTTGTTTATTATTTTTAATATTTATGTAAATATTACTGGGAAGTTGACCGTGTGGACCTCAAGGGTCGCACCTCGCGGCTTGTTTAGTTTAGAATTCATACTGATATATTTAGTTCAGATTATATTGCTGAATAATTGTTCGTTGCTTTTCCGTCAACTAAGGAGGTAAACTTATTGAATATCTTTCAGAAAATTTTTTTCGTGCATTCATTACCAGAATTTTGTATGTCGTATGTCGAATCATACTTAAACTAAAGACATTTTGATTTCATTGGAATTTTACTGAGTTTTCAGGTCAAAGTTCAGAATTACCTATTTCAGTGCATCATCAAAATGGCTGAGCATTGGTTTGAAATTTGGATATTCATAAATTACATACTTTCAATGACGCTGTACAATTTTTTATTGGAAAATTAAGATTTTCACGCTTATTGCTATTAAATGTTAGTCATATGATATTGTCGCTTATTTCAATTTATTTTGAATGCCAAATGCACTGACTTCTGAATGTTCTCCCCTTTTATAGAAAGAAGAAACCATTGAGTGTAGGTAAGCTTTATATTTTTAAACATCTTTCCCTAAGCCTGGGTGGTAAGAGGAATGATCGCAGTAGAAGCAAATCAAAGCAAAAACAAGCCTTACATAGGTATGCAATTTATTGGAAGTAAATCGCTAAAATTCTGTCCAACGTCTTATCGCAAAAAATTGTAATAAATAAAATTGTCCGCCTTTTAGTAAAATAGATTTCAAAAGTCGATGACGAATAATATTTTAATTTACTTTGCGTTACAACAATCTCAGTTTTTTTTAGAAAAACAGTTTAGTGAATTTCAAACGAGACTTTTCAAATGTAAATAGACGCGAAACACCGACGGATACGCTGCCAACCAGTCAGAAAATTTACATCAAACTATGTGTCCATTCGTTACATCATTCAATACTGAAAATGATATTTTCAAAGTAATAAAAAATAGTAGGAGAACATTATCTTTGAATTTTCAGCAATACGAGCACTTACGTTGCATCAAAGCTTAGAGAGCGCAGGAAACATTCAGTGGTATATTGAATCTAATTATGCTATGTTGTCCTAAGAATGAAAACATTGAATTAACAAAGACCAGATTTGACGAAACCCTGTGATTTCTATAATATCATCAAATCCATATTTATCTGGAAAAAATTACTTAATGATCAGTGAATCATTGAGCATGAACAACTTACTACCATAAAATCTGAATTTCAAACAGAGACACTTATAATTTATTGAAATCTAATTACGTCTCAAAACCATACCGGCGTCATGAATTACCTTGTCTATTTTCAATTTTATTCCATTAGCGGACATCGTGAGCAACTACTCAACGCCAAAGATCCGATTCTTACTCCCATAAAACCAATTGCGCAGAATCAAAGGCAATTTTCAACGAACAACATGCCGTTCGGACGAAATTAACTCTACAACTGACTGTTAATGTTTAACTGTGCAATTAAAATAACAAGCTCGGAACATTCAAAATTAATTTGAAACCGTATTAGGAAATATAACGTAGAATCGGTTGCCTGTTTCGATAATTCATCGCTGTATCTTTTTAACGGTGTGATTACTTGGATTGGTAAAGAAGCAGTACCATTTTTCGACTGCATGAATTCTGCATGAAAACAGCGTCGAGGTATATTTCTCCAGAAAATGTTATTGAATTTCATGTGAAGATGTGTCTTTACTACGTGCAATTATATGTATATCTAAATCTATAAAAATGTGGAATGAATTTAGAGAGCTGCCACGATATGGCTCCAGGTCTGGAGCCTCTGCTCTACCAGTCCAATAATATATGTATAAATTATAAACACACATGAGGGCAAATGTAAGTAGTGTCTACAAATCACATATGTTTTGTTCCAATGTCGTGCGGTGCTCGGACTATTTGCTGCTAATGCAATTGAAAGTTTGCACCATGAAACTTTAATGATTCAATTGGTTAATTTAATTGAAACGTGTTCGATTCGCTTCCAGCTACTGTTTAATGTACAGTATCCTCGTTGATATGGTGAATATTTATCGAGACAAATTGGTATAATCACGAAGGAAAGAAAGCGTCCATATGTTTGCCTTCGGAATTATCTTTTTACCATGTTTACGTTTTTATCTGTTTTCGTTTCAGATGTAACTAATATACACCTGAGTGAGACTCATCTTCGAAATTCGATTAACGATTAGCCGAAGCAAATATGGATATTTAGATTTTCGCTGCGGTTGAGTAACTCATCAGCTCACGATTGCAATCATTGATGAGATTCCGGAGGGAACTGTTTTTAATGTAATTTTTTTAGTAGGTTTATACGGTACTTACTTAGTTTCGATGATGGTGAAAGATATTTTTGAGAAAATACTTGATTTATGAAAATATGGTAATTTGCAGTGTGCCAAATTTGTTTACACATAATCATCATTGAATTTTCATGCGGTTAATGCGTTCTTGTTCCATTTTGAAAATTTGGTAATATTACGACTTGATTTCACCCGAGTGCTGTAATAATTACAGCATATCGATAAATACATTAAATTTGGTAGTGCAAATTGCACTTGACTATTTGCCTGCACAATGCCTACTCGTCGAAAAAAGCGTTCAGCTGCAAATGAAAGTGTTTCGGGCCAATTATACACGAAGACCATTCTCAATGTTTGGTTAGAAATGCTTGATTTAAGGCCTTGCACTGTGAACATACATAAATTCTTTACCAAAATATCCAAAAGACAAAGATGTTATATTGGAAACGTTGTAGGCGTAGTACTCATTTTCTGATGTAGCTTTTCCAATTTTGAAAGTTACTATGTCATCATGTATTTGGGTAGATAATAGTGACCCCTTTTTCATATAATGCCAGATTTAAAATAAACTTTTTAGTCTATTGCTAACACCATCTAAATTTCAAAGCCTACAGGAAAAACACTTAATATGCGTGAGGCTTGTTTATAAAATATAACACTTTCTAGCAGGATATTCAAGTGGTATAGGTGTAAGTCAAGTGGATGAGTAATTTTCTATATAACATGGGTAATATAAGCGTAAACATTTAATGCTCGGCGGTGTGTCGCTATATTTATTTTAGAAAATGTATGCATTCATAGATAAACGATTGTGAGGTATTTATTTTGAAGAACCAATCAGCCATCGTCATTATGGTGGACATTATGAAAAGAACTAAAATCACTAACCACTAAAATTTTTAGTTTTCTTATTTGGAATTGTAAGATATGTGTGAGTTTCTATCATAGAAAATCGGTCTGATGCTTTTTCCTTTGGTATGAAATCAACAGATCGATATTGCCTGACTTAATAATATCTTCATTGCATCTTGGGTTCAGAACACGTACACAGTAGCCCGGGATTTTTTAATTATGACAACCGATCCTTGAAAATATTATTCACAAATTGCAGCATATTAGAGGTGGCAAAAACATATCTTTGTTGTGAATGGATCATTTGAATCTGGCTCAGTAAAAAGATCCAGATCAGTGATATGTATCATTTGAATCATTTGGATCATCTAGTAGATCATTTGGATCACTGAGTCAGAAGAGATGATTGATATTATGAGTTAGGTATACAGAAAGATATGGTACGCTGTACGATGTACAGTTTAAAATTGAAAACTAGTGCATTTTTGTGACTTGAAAACTCAGTGTGTACCAGGATCAAATCAGAATGTAAACAAATACAAATTGGTTTGATTTTCCATTTTTTTTTTCGTCGTTGGGAGATGGAAATCTTCAAAAGATACCGAGTTGCTCCTGCTTCTCGGCATGTCGGATTTCTACCGACTAAAACCACCTCCGTTTCCTCCAAAAAATCTTTACTCCATAATTCATTGCTTGCACTGTCCGTGTGCAATTTATTTCCTGAAAGCTTGTTCATTTAAATAGTACTTCCCAGACGATGTATATCGGTATAAGGGATAGTACCAGTATCTCAAAAGTTTTATTCAGAGTTCAATATATCTAATTTTGTTTCACATTTGTAGCAGGAAAAAAAATATTAGCTTTCTTAAAAAAAGATATATATATATATATACATATATATATATATATATATATATGTATATATATATACATATATATATATATAAAGGAACAAGGAAAAAAAAGAAAAAAGAAAAAAAAATTAAATTAAATTAAAAATTAAAATTAAAAAAAAAATTAAAATTTAAAAAAAAATGATAATAAAAAAAACATTACCGTTCTTAATTATTCAAATTGAGTTTTCAGTAAATGTTTACGTAGCATGATTTTAAATGTCATTATGTTACGCGCTTCTTTTATTGTTTGAGGTAGCTTATTGTAAAAATTTGATGCGGCGTTAATCGGATCCATCCTCAGGCGCTCTGTCAAAGTTACCATACAATTAGGTAAATCTGTAGATGTAGAGGTTGTTTACTTGATTTTTGAGTTCATAAAACTCCATTCGGAATACTTACGATCGTAGCTTTCCGAATCTTTAAGCCCATATTTGACTGAAAAAACATTAATAAAGTTAGATGAGCTACACATGCCTACAGCATATACAGTGGCCGGCATATACATTGAGACAATTGCAAACAAAATTGAGATATCACGATCCAGGGAAAAATACGGCAGTGCAAACATCAAATTTATTGAAAGAGGAACAAATGATCACTATTAACATCCAATACTTAAAACAAAGTAAAATTAGTAAGTAAAAAGTGAAAATAGAGCCAAGCAAAGAAAAAATGAACGCGGCATAAACTTTGAGACACGCAGAAACATTGAAACAACGAAAGAAACTTTGAAATTTATTATTTAAGTATTATTTTAATAAGTGCTCCTTAGTACTTCGTCTGAAAGCCTCGAGCTTCTAGAACAGCACTTAATCGTCGCGGCATCGATGAAACCAATTTATGGACGCAAGGAAGTGGAATTTTAGCCCATTTGTCTTTGAGACGCTTTATGAGGTGGTTGCGACTGGTAATGGGGGTTTTGCGGATCTGCCGTTCTAAGTAATCCCACATGTGTTCTATTGGATTGCAGTCTGGTGATTGTGGGGCAGTGGCGTACCCAGGGGGGGTACGGGTTCAACCCCCCCCCCTTGGGTAAACAAGTTTAGCCACGTAAATGAAACCAGACATGCAATCGGGCTAAAGTCTGCCAGAATTATTTTTGGAGGACTCCAACTTTGACCGGTGAAAAAGTATTATTATATAATTATATCGTCATATCTACACCGAAGCACTAGCAAATGTACCTAGTCAAGACTTCAAAAATATGAACCCCCCCTTATCTAAATCCTGCATACGCTACTGTTGTGGGGGCGTTTTAAAAACGCACGGATAGTTATATAGCAGCCATTCCCTTGTTTTATGGGCTTTGTGTTTCGGGACGTTGCTTGGTAGTAGGTAAACGTCCTCAGAATCCACAATTTTTCTGCGCTGCTATATAGGTTCTGCCCCAAAAATATTAATGTACGTCTCTGCAGTCATAATTCCATCAATGATAGCAAGTGATCTGACTCTCGAAGCTGCGAAACAGCCCCATACTTTAACGTTTCCACCACCGTGTTTGAGAGTTACACGAAAGTTTTTGAGCTGCAATTCTGTATTCGGCTTTCTCCAAACCTTCTGCTTGCTGTCATTTTCAAAAATGTTAAATTTTGACTCGTCAGACAATATGACATTGTTCCAAAAACTTTCAGGTGCATGAATATACTTGGCAGCAAAGGCGATGCGTTTCAATTGGTTCGCCGTGCTAATGAATGGTTTTCGTCGGGCCATGCACTAATTGTATCCCTTCTTTTTCAAAATTTGATGAACTGTTCTGTCCGAAATTGTACCTCACGTCTCGCGGATAGGTCAACAGCAATTTGCGAAGCACTCACTTTTTAGTTCTGGGCAACACATCGCACAATAAACCGTTTATCTTTCTCGGAAACTTTCGAGAGGCGTCCCTGTGGTGTCTTAAAGTTGGTTCTATCTTTGTAGTTGAATCTTTTTATTATACTATAGACACTGAGCCGCGATAGTTGCAATAACGACATAATTTCCTGAACAGTTTTTCCCTTCGCGTTATGATACACAACCAACTGTCGCTTCTCAAAGGAGGTCTTTCCCGATTCTTTCGACATCTTCAATTCACTTCGTCAGGAATTGTCCATTCGCGCACACTAATTACTAAATTATATCAGGAATAGTTCGACTCATTTACTTTGATGAACCTATTGCGGTTTTCGGTTATTTAGAATCAGCACAGTAGTGTCGATATGTGAATGAGTTGTGTTGTCTCAATGTTTCTGCCGGTGTCTCAAAGTTTATGCCGCGTTCATTTTTTCTTTGCTTGGCTCTATTTGTTCTTTTTACTTACTAATTTTGCTTTGTTTTAAGTATTTGTTGTTAATAGTGATCATTTGTTACTTTTTCAATAAATTTGATGTTTGCACTGCCGTACCCTTCCCTGAATCGTGATATCTCAATTTTGTTTGAAATTGTCTCAATGTATATGCCGGCTACTGTGCATGCAAAAGATTACGAAGTTTTAATAAAACTCGCAACTGTTTCTTAGAATTCCGTAAACCGTAAAACGTTGATTTTAAGTTTCAAATAAACAGAAAAGAAGTTTTTCATTTACTCAAGATCACGTGTCTAAAAATGTGGTGGCACATACGTTCTACTTAACAATTTTACCATATCTTCATACTGCCCTGAATATGAAGCTCAGCATTAAGGTTGGATATAAGTCAACGTGGCATTTTTTTAAAACAAGCCGCGAGGTGCGACCCTTGAGGTCCACACGGTCAACTTTCCAGTAATATCTACATAAACATTAAAAACATTAAACACAATAATAATTTTGAAAATTATACTACTTTGAATAATAATACTGACAGTACTCATAACAGTAATTGTAATGAATTAATATTAATCACATCATCTACGGGAGCGTCCATTGATTACATAAGGTTTTTGGTGGATGGGGGTAGATTGATTTGATTGAATATTCACGTGGATTAATCGGTGGGGGCCTTTTCTACGTTATTTGTCATTTTCATATTGATACTTGAAGGACAAAAGAGCGCTAGCAAAATTGAAAGCAGTTTTTGTTATTACGCCCACTGAAGAGATTTTGTCGCGTGATGGCTATTTTGAATAGTTGCGTTCAAAATTGCCATCATTAATGCCGGCATAATCACTGAATTTATATTTTTCACGATTTTACGTAAATGAGATTGATAATTATTTCTTATTTTCTGTTGGTCTTGAAAAATATATAATATGCATTGAAAAATAGGTTCAATTGCATGTAAATAGTAAAAAGGAAGTAATTGAAATCTTACGATTACTAAAGTATAAATCTACTAAAAACTACAATTTTTTATTTGATGAAACCTTTTTAAAGCATATGATCTTGCAAAGTATTGACAAAACATTTTACCATTCAAAGCGTTGATTACCACAAATGCAAATTTGATTGAAATTTTGTTAGTTTTCAAAATTTAAGCATTTTTTTTATTAAAATTAAATCACTCTTAAAACTATAAAAAATCTGCGCAAATTATGCAAATATTATAACACTTTGATTGAATTTACAACAAAGTTTTTAGAATAAAAGATATTGAGTAATATCATTCGTATGAACCCTTATTAAATGGTAACTTTGAATGAGTTTTTATTTTTAATTTAGTTATTTTCATAATCATGGAAAAATGTTTTGCTGGTTTCTCTTCAAAAAATGATAAGAATGTATAAATTTTATAAACTGGTATTACTGTGCGGTGCAAATCAGGTAAAAAAATTATTTTTTATGAAAAAATCCTAATTTTTCGCATTTTCTTTTATTAAATTAAAAAGCGGCTGAAACAATTTTTTTATAATGTTAAATACATCACAAAAATGTTTATACACGTCTATTGACACCTTAATGATGCAAATATTATATCTGGTTCGTGAGATATAGTGAATGACAAAAACGACCTTGAAGGTCATGATGACTGTTAATGATTTTGTATTTTTTATTTAATATTTATTGTAATCATGAGAAAAATTTTTGATGGCGTTTTTAAAAACACTGTTTGGAGTATAGAAATTTTATAAACATTGATTACTGTGTTTCTCAAATCAGGTTAAAAATTTATTGTTTATGAAAAAAACCTAATTTTTTGCACTTTTTTTCCTTAAATTAAAAAAAAGCGGCTCCAACAATTTGTTTTAAAATTTCAACACAAATGTTAAAACGCGTTGATTGACACCTGAACAATGCAAATCGCGTTTTGGTTCGCGAGATATAACGCATGATAGAAATGACCTTCAAAGGGACCAAGCAACGAACCCCCCCCCCCCCCGCTCCCGACGGAGTTTCCCAAAAACTAATCAGTTCTTGAAATTGCAAAGGCGCTTCGATTGACACCTTAACAAAGTCGATAGGACTTTGTTTACGTGAGTTATGCTCGTAGAAAAAACTGTCGACGAACGTACGTACATACACACACACATACATCTCCCTTCCTAAAAACACTTTATATATACTCTATAGACCTCAAAACGTTAAGAAATGTTGAAAATTTCAATTTCGATTTTCGAGTCGATTACAAGAACTTCCAATATAGGTACTGGGAAGTTAAAAATCAATCTGCAACAAGAAACATATCCTAAATTCATTTAAAAAGAGGCTAGGAAAGTTAGGAGATTTTCTTGTACATCCTATTGAAACTCTGTAAAATGACATGCGCACTTAAATATTATAAAACACTTCATTTTTTCAATAAAACGCTATTCTTAAAAATGGGGATGCTCATAAGGAATCCAGTAACCCTTGAAACTTTATGGCTTAAAATCTTTCGTGGGTCGTCTGGTTTCCTATGATCCTATTTAGACTTTCTCGTGAAAAACATACTGTCATTGATGGCGGTATGATACAGGGCAACACTCTGGGATTAACAAGAGGCACGGACGAGTTCGATGACAAAATATATTGAAAAATATTTTGTGATGTGTCAATCACTTGAATTTGTCAACAGCTTAAAGAATTGTGTCTATTTCTCTGCAGACTTTCCTCCTGTTCTACTAGCAAAATCAATCTCACCGGTGATTTAGCTCTCCTCCGGAAGATTGATGGTTTGTATAAAGAAATCTTATTAGCGTGTAAAGATAATGTTATACGATATTCTACAAACGGAACGAATCTTATTTAAATTTTGACCCTAAAGAATGAGATTATTTCGAGACTCAACTACAATTTGGGGCTAATGGAAAGCAATGGAATAAAAACCAACTCTAAGAAAAACATCATCTTTTCAATTACAATTTACAGGTGTCAAATTTATTGTCAGGCTTATCCTTTTCGACGTGCAGCTTAATTGCCATGAATGTGTATCCAAATACAAAAATTTTCATCTTCATCGTCAGTGTCACCTCTAACACCCGCTCGCTGGTTGGTATTATGAATGGGGCATCCGGTTTTCATGAGACGGCTGTGGACTACCACCAACAAGAAAGCCTTCTCTAGTTCAGCATTTAACCCGTAATCCTCTTTGGATAGTGGGCGCGTTGAAGCATATTAAAGCTCGCGTACGAAGAAGCCTATGACAATTCCGATCCCGCCACGTCAATTAAAAGCGGCTTAAGCGAATCTGTGGCATTAGCGCCACACGTACGCGACTCACCCGCTTGGCCAATGCCCATTGGTGCACTTAAAGTGAAACATAAACCACTTAACTGTTGCTTCTTATGTGCCGATTTTCCGAAGATACAAAGTCGTAGGTCTGTTGGGATAGTTAAGCTCATAAATGACCGAGCTCTGCAATGGTGTCATACATACAGGAAGATACTGACGAATCAAAACGATGCAAAATATTGGACCATCAATAGATTCTTTAGCAGCCTTGATCTTTCGAGTCCCTTCTCGAATAAGATTAGGTAGCAAACCGATTGCCACTTCAATGACGGATGATACAAAACGAAGGGTGATACTCGTTTAATACCTCTTATATGAATAAGTTTCGGAGAAGATGTCTACTTATCACCATCGAATCTCCTAGAAAATATGGTGACTGTTTTGGGAAGATAGGACATCAGTAGAACTTGTCAGTTCACAAGAAATTTGACTTGCTTCAAGTGACTGATATTTTTCTGAACGTCTGCAATCGTTGAAAGTAACATGCATACTTCCCAGTCGCTGAAAACAATGATTTTGCTAATTTTCTATTCAAAACATTTCACAATAAAGAGTTTGGTATTGTATCAAATCAATTCACTTTTATCAATTTCCCTACATAGATTTCTTTATTTCAAAAATGAATAGCAAAGGATTTAACGGCTTAATAAATTTTTCTGTCTCTCATGGATTAACATGTCTGCAGTGTTTTAAATTTTGAAATCTGCGTTTGTTCATTGCTGCGTTTTGTTGCAATATAAACAGAGTGATAGTTCGAAAACGACCTCAACAATGTCAAGAGTGTTACTTTAGATTATCTTGCAGATAAGACGAGTTCTTAATCCAGAAATGTAATTGGAAATCGGTGTAAGCTGCAAACGAGTTTAAATTTTGCTTTTCCATGGCAAATGTAAATATGCCAACTACAACGATTTGGAAAATGTAACATGTAGCAGAAGCGTTTAGTTTTATTGTTAAATTAATTTATTTTGTTTTTGGCATTAATTACAATTGAAACATAATAATTCCATCGTAAGTTAAGGGGTTATATCCACTTGTAATTTTGAAAAAAATCTAATTTATTTTTTTGCATATGAATGTACATATATTTGAGAATATCGTCCGAAAATTTCACATTGATCCGGCAAATAGTTTCAGAGAAATTAGCGTATTTGTAAAGACGTCTCCGAGCGTTTGAAAGTAGGCGAAGCGTAAACCGGAATAGCAACTGCTTCTCATTACCCCTATGCCCTTGTCTATGCTTTTTATAATGTTTTTATTCTTGGAATTAGAATATAAAAGGTTTATTTTATACCTGAAAGCTATATTTAGAAATTTCAGGTCTAAAGTAAGTACATTTCGTCAGTTTAAAGTGAACTGCCACTATGTAAGTTGGAAAAAAATTGGTTCCCAAAACTTTAAACGCGTTTTTCTCGAAACGGTGTTTTCAAAGTCGGTGAGAAAAATTTCTCCAAAACGGCTGAACCGATCAGCTTGAAATTTTCACACAATCTTTTTACATACTTGTATCAGGTAATGATCGAAGGAATAAGGTTTCTGACAATAATTTCGATTTTTTAAGCCCCTTTAAACTGTAAATTTTCTTTAAAATAACTTTTTTTTTTCTTTTGGAAGCCGCCATTTTGTCAACAAGCAAAATTTTGACTATTCCATCGATCATTACCTGTATTCATCTATCCTAAAAATAAATCTTTTGGTTTTTTTTTTATTTCCGATTATTTGGATCAGAGATATCTTCCTCACCGCCTGCGAAGGTCCTCTAAGAGATCTACTACAGGAGCAACAGAACCGAATACTTTTTATAATGCATCGTGAATTCTTAAAATACATTGAATTTGCTATATGTACATTTATTCTATGTATTTATTTGATAAAAAGCTTCTTCACAAAAAATTCACAAAATAAAATAGGTTTTTTCGGATTTACAAGTGGATATAACCACTTAATGTGACAATGACAAAGAATATCAAACTGGTGTCTCCCCTTGAATATTTTATGATTTATGTACCAGTACCAGAATGAACGTGAGGATACCTTTACTTTGATTGAAAATTGCACACTACTGGGAACTACTAAGGACAAGTTTTAAATGACTGCTTTAGTTAAAAATGGATGTCTTTATTTTTCGAGCGTACATTTAAATTTAAAAAAAAATACAACAATCTTAAATTATTTAAAAATCTCCCCTAATCCTAAGTGCGACCAGGAAAGTTTCTCGTTGAACTTCAACTTCCACATGCCATTGGGCTCAGAGCATCATAGAAGCGCCTTTCACTCAGGATTTTCCACAACAGCGCAGGCGGTAAAGTATCAGCAAATATCGCCAATTCGGAACTTCAAAATATAAATCTCCTCGTGAAATTTCTACCGATTTTAAAAGAAACACTACCCTTTCAAAAAAGATCCAATAAAAGTTCCGTCTCGTATGCTTCCCAAACGCGAGTTTCCCGACAAAAGCCTGCTCATCGGGTTTCAGTTTCATATATGACTTTGCCGGGTACCATTTCGATACCGTCGATGGTTGACGTACGCACTTTGACTTGTGTTATGGTGATTTCCGACCATGGTCAGCAGTCAGCTGGTGGTCGATTTGGCGTTTTTCATAGCGTCCTATTGACTGGTCTCGAGCAAACAAATGATTGTTTTGTGGTTCTCACTAATTATTGCTTTGTTTCATATGTATTCAGTTATCCTGCAATGACGACGGTGATCTGAAGTCGTCCCTTCCAGCATGGCTGACGATCCCGAGGACCTAGTCTGGAAACACAATAAATGATAAGAGGGCGTCGTCAACATAGTATCATCTGGCTTAATCCTTAATTATGTATTCAATCCAAAATATTTAACTTAGTGTCTTGTGTGGAGTGTGATACGTGGACCAAATTTATACTACATATATAATACGATGTTAACCTTTTCCTCCTGGTGGCGGTTGAGGATCATCAGGGGGAGACAGACCTAAGTATCGACTTATACAATTCTCGCTTCCAGTGATACCTCCGAATTTGCACCAACCATATACTACATATCACGTCTATCTCTCAGACTCGAATGTTTTACTCCCGAGGCTCTGGAATGGATTGAACTATCGAAACCTTATGTCCCTCTATGCCTGACAACACAACTGGCTCATTTTCGTGAAACTTATTAAACTACTGATCTTATATTCAATACATTCCACTTCCGATTTCATATTCATTAACTAATACAGTTTTCAATCGTTTAATTTATCTGCGTTTCTCTTTAAAAATAAGTGGAAACAAATAAAATGAATAATCTGTCGGATACACAAGATGAGATTCGTTAATAAATTATAAACGACTTGGAACTTAGTAGACTCGGTTTAGAATGTTGACAACGTTGCATGTCGTTGATTCGAAACCTTAATAGACATTTGACAATTTCTATGATCGCTAAAGATCAGTTATTTAAAACTATCAGGTGCTAAAACCTGATAGTTTTAAAAACCTTCTGGGCATGTTAACCTATTAGTTGTGACAAGTTTTTATTGTACCGAACTTTCCTGTAAAATCACAAAGAAAAACAGGTATGTACAAGTATGTAGTATATAAGAGCTTTATTCGTTTGGCTGTCGACATTATTATTGTGAATACTAATCAGGCTTATTTTCGTCTTCATTCAAAAGTACATCTTAATTGGAGCTTCATAAGAGAAAATTTGCATTTATCAAACAGCTACTTTTGATCAATTTGTCGTTAGTTCGATCTATTTGAACGAGATCATTGTGCCAAATTTTCATCGATTCTACAATGAAACTACGGAATCCACTAACACTTTAGTAAAGCTTGAATTTCGGAACAAACAATTCAAAATTGTGGACTTATTTCAGCCACAACCCTAACGTCCAAACTTCAAACGGAGCCGATAGTGTAGTTGTAGTGCAGTTAAACGACACTTCAAGTCACTTTTTCTTGAAATACGATGAACATTTATTGACGCTCACTTCGCTTTCCTGTTGCTAGATTTTATTTCGCGCGAATCTTCAATCTTGAAGAACATCCGCCAATCTCATTCTCGTCGCAGAAGATGTTGATAAATACTTGGCCCCAAAGTATCGATCGCAGGCGGTTGGCGAATGGCCAAGCCTTAGAAGCTGATGAAGTCCAAACGGACGTCTCTGGAAAGTCTGCTGCCTCGGTTGGATCATCAAATCACCATAAAGGTGACTTGTATTGACTTGAGTGGACTTACATCATAAATCGTGAACAGTCGACTAAAAAGATGGACTTCTTTTTCATACAAAGTTACTCACAGTAGGGACTTTACTTCTTAGCTTCGTGGCTTCTTGTCCGCATCTCACTCGCCTCCTGGTTGAGTCGATTGGTTCGAACAGTGGTTCGGCTGGTGGAATGAAGAATAAGGTAGTTAAATGCCAGTCAAATTTTCCAATTATCTGTCCATTGCAGACGCCTACACCGTCATTTGTAGAACGAGGAATGTGACACTATTATTTGCATAAACAATACAACGACCTCGTTAGAGGCGAAAAAGTGGTGAATGATGAAATTTTTTGGGTTGCTGGCCACCATGGCTATGAACAAAGAATACCAGCCTTGCTGTTGTATCAAGCATGACATCATGATCTCTTTCTGCAAAACTATAGTAGTAATCGAACAAGCGCCCAGTATAGACTGAACTCAAATCGGACTCCTGTAGCTACAGCCAAGGCGAGGCAGCTTCTGTTCAAGTGGATCCATTACTCTTTCATTTGAACAACGATTACTTGTAATAAAGCATTACGTGCAACTCAATCATTCATTTGAGATGAAAGATTCAATTCATCTGCAAGAAGAAAATTTATTGGCTATCCAGCAGAAGCTGCAGCATCGATTGTTTCTCGATCATCACTACCAGATCACCGTAGATCACTCATATTCTCGCATCTTGATTCGCATGATATGTTACATATACCTTGATTTTTTCCAACTTGACCAACTAATGATAGTCATTATGAACATTGTTTCGATGATCGTCTGGACGACGTGTTGCCCATTTCAGCCTGTCGATCGTTAAGCGAAATGGCCATTGTATATTTATTGAATGTTTTATGGGATCATTTTTGAATGTAAATGGCACAACATACGTCGAATTGATGCATTCGCCAATGCCTTACTATTCGATGGCATCATTTTCTTGACTCTGAGGTAGATTTATGTCCATCGATTCGGTTAATGTGTTTTAGTTGTTTGTAATTTTACTTTGCCAGAATTGGTCTCATTTCAAGACGATGGTTTTTCCTCTGGTCGATTATTATTAACGTTTTACAGGGTGGAATGGACACAGTGAAAGCATCGATACATGTTGGAAAAACTATGCTTGGAAAAATTCAAAAATGTACTGAGATTCGCATATTGTTTTAGCAATTAGGTTTATATAACTCAACTCAACTATTTAATGACATACATACCTAGCACCGCTATATAAACTTCAACCTACGTTCTAAAGAATGATATCCATTTTTCATGATAAATTTTAAGTATTTTCGAGAGCAAAGATGTTTTCTTTGTAAAACTGTGCTAAAACAGATAACTTAAAAGCTTGAAGATGTTGGAATTCCTCCTATTTTTATATGTAATTTAATCTTTAATGCAATTAGTAGATCATGTTTGTTAAAGGTTAATAACAGAGCTCCTTAAGAGTCTCAAAATATAGAACACAACAAGCTGCGAGGTGCGACCCTTGAGGTCCACACGGTCAACTTCCCAGTAATATCTACATAAACATCAACAACATTAAACACAATAATAATTTTGAAAATAATACTACTTTAAGTAATAACAATGAGAGGTTTTCATAGCAGTAACAGGAATGAGTTAATATGAATCATATCGTCTACGGGTGGGTCCATTGAATACGTAAGGTTTTTGGTCGATGAGGACAGATTGAATATTCACGCGGATCAATCAGTGGGGGCCTTTTTGGTCTTGAAGATTTTTGTATACGCAGTCAAAAATAGGTTCAATTGCATGTAAAAAGTAAAATGTATTACAAATGATGATGTTTATTGAAATCTTACGATTACTAAAGAATGAATCTGCTAAAAACTACAATTTTTTATTCGATGAAAGCTTTTCAAAGCATATGATCTTGCATAGTATTGACTACAAAACATTTGACCATTCAAAGCGTTGATACCGCAAACGCAAATTTGATTGAAGTTTTGTTGGTTTTCAAAATGTAAGCAGTTTTTTTAATTAAACGACTATAATAACTATTAAAAATCTGCTCAAATTATGCAAATACTTTAAAACTTTGAATTTACAACAATTTTGTTAGAACAAAAGATATAAAGTAATATCATTCGTATGAACCCTCTTTACATGGTAACTTTGAATGATTTTTTATTTTTAATTTAGTTTTTTTCATAATGATGGAAAAAAATTTTGCTGGTTTCTCATCAAAAACTGATAAGAATGTATGAACCTTTTAAACTAGTATCACTGTGCTGTGCGAATCAAGTTAAAAAAATATTTTTTATGAAAAAAGCCATAATTTTTCGCATTTTCTTCTATTAAATTAAATAAACGGCTTAAACGAATTTTTATAACATTAAAAACTTGACAAAGATGTTGATACACGTCTACTGACACCATATTGATGCAAATATTATATCTGGTTCGTGAAATATAGTGAATGGTAAAAATAACCTTGAAAATCATGATGACTTTTAATGATTTTTTAGTTTTAATTTAATTTTTTACAAGTTTTGATGGTGTTTCTACAAACATTGTTTGGGGTATAGAAATTTTATAAACATTGATTACTATATTTCGCAAATCAGGTTATAAATTTATTGTTTATGAAAAAACCCTAATTTTTTGCACTTTTTTTTCTTAAATTAAAAAACGGCTCCAACAATTTTTTTAAAAATTCGACGGATTCACAAAAATGTTAATACGCGTTTATTGACATCTAAACAATGCAAATCATATGTTTGGTTCGCGAGATATAACGCTTGACCGAAATGACCTTGAAGATCATGATGACTGTTAATGATTTTTTATTTTTTATTTGATTTTTTTTATAATCATGACAAAAAATGTTTGATGGGATTTTTAAAAGAACTGTTTAGAGTAAATAAATTATATCAACATTGATTACTTGCACTTGTAAATATGGTTAAAAATTTATTGTTTTTGAAAAAAAAAAAACAATTTTTTGCACTTTTTTTAGAAACTTGATAGAATCACATTAATGTCAATACGCGTCAATTGACACTTTGTTCAAGGAAATGGTATGTTTGGTTCGCGAGATATAACGCATGACAGAAATGACCTTCAAACGGGCAAAACAGCAAACCCTATCGACCGAAGTTTCCCAAAAACTAATCAGCTCTTAAGATTGCAAAGACGCTTCGATTGACACCTTAACGAAGTCGATACGATTTTGTTTACGTGAGTTATGCTCGTAGATAAAACTGTCCACAAACGTACAGACGTACGTACACACACACACACATACATCTCCCTTTCTAAAAACACTTTATAAATACTACCTCAAAACGTAAAGAAATGTTGAAAATTTCAATTTCGATTTTCGAGGCGATTACAAGAGCTCCTCATATACTGGGAAGTTAATAAATTTGAAGATGAGCGTTCAAATAGATTAAATACGAACGAACAATGAAATATTCGCATATCAATTTTAAACATTCCAAATGAGTAATTCAAATGCGTATAGGAGGAACTCTTAAATTTTTTCTAACTTTCGTTGAGTGGAAAACGTTTCATCCATGTCCGGTGAAATTTATAGAATAAAGATGATTTTCGATCGTATCTAAATCATATTGCTCTGGAATCTCTATTAAATGGCACAATGAAACCAAAATACCACTCAAACCACAACTGATACTATAATAATGAATTTTTGGTTTATAAAATCGCATTTTGCAAAATCCTATTCTTTTCAGAGCGTTAATTTTTATTTTATTTTGAATTTTTCATTTCTATGCACAAAATAAATGCTGTTGGACGTTAAGTATTGAGTGACTGCAATATTTATGTGTTAACATATGGAGTCTGTTAAAAGCTTATGAAATTTCAATGCTGATAACGATAAATAAATAAATGTTAATCTCAATGTCCCAGAATTATTCACATTGATTGTTTGAGTATCGTAGCTTTAACAATAACAACCCTTTGTTGACGAACCATCTCAATATCTCACGAAATTGAGGAATTCGAATGCATCATACGTTCCATATTCTTGTCATAGAAGAATAAATGATAACACAAAAACCAGTCAATTAATTTGCCATGGCAGAGATACGACTGTTAAGAACGTTTTTATTTGTCTACGATTGCTTTGGAAGTACCGTTATTTCTTGAATGGCGAATTCTTTCTGCCTTATATGATCACAACACATCACGTAATGAGATGTTTATTTGGTACACCTGTTTCTCCATTCAGAGGCCTGTCAGAAAACTGAAGAGATGAATAATGTAACATTCAAGAGCAGGCATCGAAGATTGGACTTTACTTGGGCAAAAGTTATAAGAGGTATCTAGATAACGTCACGTATGCCACTAAGTATGTCAATGCTGATCGATGAAATTGGATTCGACGCACTATTAGCATATGAAGCAAATGTAAATGCTTACTGATGTTCAAGTAACGCATCAAATCTTCACATTGAAATAAATTTAAGTAATTACCCGAAATTTTTACTGATTTGGGTATGGGTACGTTCATCTATATATTATCGTAACAACGTCCGTAGCCGTGATGCAGCTGAATTACATTCTCCATACGAAACAATTATCTGCCGAACTTGTTCAGAATACATAAACATTTTGATTCTCAACTGACAACACAATCCGTCATCGATTACAAACGGTCATTACATTACATCACACTTTTAGGTATTAGAGATGTTTGCTTAGATGTTACCATCTTAATTAGCATCGATTTCCCAATGGGTCCATCCGAAGTTCCATTGAATTTTTTCGACAGATCATTATCCGGCAGATTCGTTGGCATTCACACGGTCAAGCCGAATAATTTTCGGCGTCGTATCATCAAAACTCTAGGCTAGATTCCTCACGCCCCGAAAATTGGACGGAGCAACTGACCGGCTAAGAGGACGATGCTGATGGTGGAGGAGCCGTGAACATGGCGCATTGTTAGGCTATCAATTATCAAACAATAACAAATCAACACTAGAAGCTGGATATGCATTTATAAACCATTAATGGCACTTGTCTAGTATCCACACAGTAAATAATTTCTTCGATACAACACCTTGAGAAGAGGAGTTACTGGCAGAGTGTCCCTGCTATAGTTGAGAAGTAGATAGTTTTTGGTTCAGTGTTTCCGAAGTAAGTTTATATATGACATGTAATTTTTCATCCAATTCACATCTCCTTTGCTGATAATACAGTTAAGAATGGTAAGCAAGTGTTGATTCTGGATTCTCCCGTAAATTTTAGTTCAATCCTATTAAGTCATCTGATGATTATGTTAACTTGAATAATATTTATAATTAAATAATATCAAAAACACGTGAGTCCTCAATTGAACATTATCTTAAATTTCTGTCTCCTTAATGTTGCAAACCCTATCCCCATTGTATCCGTGCCCGACAATCTCATACAGCTCGCATTCGGTAACAACTGCTCGGTGCGATAGTCCGCATTGAAAATCTACTTGGGAAGTTGTAAAATACAGATTTCTGCTCAGAAAACCATTTGCGACATATTGAAATCCTTTTTAGGTGAATAAATGGAATTTAACTAATGTATTTCGGAATACAGTGTCAGAATTGAAACCTGTTCAAAAATCGTGGTTCGAAAAAGTTTTGGTTGGACCTGATTTTTCAAAAAAATAATTTTTCCATATTTAACCAACGTCTTCCATTTTATCGAGCTTCAAGTTAGTGGAAAGGCTTGTTGGCTATAGAATAAAATAATTACTGAAGCGTTCCGGATACGTTTTTTGAAAACAGTAATGAACAAGCCGCGAAGTGCGACCCCTGAGGTCCACACGGTCAACTTCCCAGTAATATCTAGATAAACATTAAAAATATTAAACAAAACAAGCCGTGAGGTGCGACCCATGAGGTCCACACGGTCAACTTCCCAGTAATATCTAAAAAGATATTGAAAATATTAAACACAATAATAATAATGGAAATAATACTACTTCAAATAATAAAAATGTACTTCTCGTAAAAGTTATTGGAATGATTTAATATTAATCGTAACATCTACGCGAGCGTCAATTGATTAAGTAAGGATTTTGGTGCATTGGTTTGATTGATTATTCACGTGGATCAATCGGAGGGGGGACAGGTTACAAAGCAGTTTTATCATTAAAGTTAAAACATGGTGCTGTGAAGACGATTAAAAATCTGCTCAAATTTTGCAAATATTAATAAACTTTGATTGACCTTACAACAATGTCTTTAGAATAAGAGATTTAAGGTATTATAATTCGAATGAACTCTATTTACATGGTGACTTTGAATGATTTTTTATGTTTAATTTAATTTTTTTTGTAATCATGAGAAAAGTTATTGCTGGTTTCTCTACAAAAATTGATAAAATTTTATAAATTCTACAAACATTTATTATTACGATGTGCAAATCAGGTGAAAAATGAATTTTTCTATGAAAAAAACAATACTTTTCCAATTTTTTTCAATAAATTTAAAAAACCACTTTAAAGATTTTTTTAACATATAAAAACATTATTAAAATGATAGTACGCGTCGATTGACACCTTAATGATGGAAATATTATATTTAGTTCTCGAGATATAATGAATGACGTAAATGACCTTGAACGTTTAATGATTTTTTATTTTTTATTTAATTTTTTTCATAATCATGAAAAAAACTTTTGCTGGTTTTTTCACAAAAACTATTTGGAGTATATAAATTATATAAACATTGATTACTTAGGTTTGAAAATTAGGTTAAAAATTTGATGTTTTTGAAAAAAAACCTAATTTTTTGCACTTTTTTTAAAAAAATGAAAAAACGGCTCCCAGATTTTTTTTTTAAAATTTAATAGAATCATATCAATGTTAATACGCGTTGATTGACACCTTAATCATGAAAATCGCATGTTTGGTTCGTGAGATGTAGCGCATGACGGCAATGATTTTTAAGGGGTCAAAACAGCAAACCCCCCCGACCGAAGTATCCCAAAAACTAATCAGCTCTTAAGATTGCAAAGACGCTTCGATTGACACCTTAACGAACTCGATATGACTTTGTTTACGTGAGTTATGCTCGTAGAAAAAAGTGTCCCGAACGTACATACACACACACACATACATCTCCCTTTCTAAAAACACTTTATATATACTCTATAGACCTCAAAACGTAAAGAAATGTTGAAAATTTCAATTTCGATTTTCGAGGCGATTACAAGAACTTCCCATATACTGGGAAGTTAATAATAATTTTAAAAATATTACTACTTTAAATAATAACAATGAGAGGTATTCATAGCAGCAACAGGAATGAGTTGATATTAATCATATCATCTACGGAAAGTTTTTTTTGGACTTCCATCATTTAAGCAGTTTTTTTATTAACACTAAAACACTGTAAAAACTATTAAAAATCTGCTCAAATGATGCAAATATTATAAAACTTGGATTGAATTTACAACAATTTCCTTAGAATAAAAGATATGAATTAATGTCATTCGTATGAACCCTCTATACATAATAACTTTGAATGATTTTCTATTTTTTATTTAGTTTTTTTTACAATCATGGATTATGGTTTTGCTGGTTTCTCTTCAAAAACTGATAAGAATGTATAAATTTTATAAAAATTTATTACTGTGCTGTGCAAATCAAGTTAAAAAATTATTTTTTATGAAAAAACCTTAAAACCCTGAAAGCCTAATTTTTTGCATTTCTTTTATTAAATTAAAAAGCTGCTGAAACAATTTTTATGTAATGTTAAAAAAATTGCAGCAATGTTAATAAACGTCTATTGACACCTTAATGATGCAAATATTATATCTGGTTCATGAGATATAGTGAATGATAAAAATGACCTTGAAAATCATGATGACTTTTAATTATTTTTTATTTGTAATTTAATTTTTTTACGTAATCATGAGAAAAAGTTTTGAAATTGTTTCTACAAATATTGTTTGGAGTATATAAATTTTATAAACACTGATTACTATATTTCGCAAATCAGGTTATAAATTTATTGTTTATAAAAAAAATCTAATTTTTTGCACTTTATTCTCTTAAATTAAAAAACGGCTCCAACAATTTTTATAAAAATTTGATAGATTCAAGCAAATGTTAATACGCGTCGATTGGCACCTTAACAATGCAAATCGTATGTTTGGTTCGTCAGATATAAATCATGACAGAAATGGCCTTGAAGAACATGATGACTGTTGATGATTTTTTATTTTTTATTTGATTTTTTTTGTAATCATGAGTAAAAAACTTTGATGTCATTTTCAATAGAACTGTTTGAAGTATATAAATTTTATAAACATTGGTTACTGCAACTTGGAAATAAAGTTAAAAATTTATTGTTTTTGAAAAAAACTCTAATTTTTTGCACTTTTTTTTAAAAAATTAAAAAACGGCTCCAAGAAATTTTTTAAAAACTTGATAGAATCACATAAATGTAAATAAGCGTCGATTGACACCTTATCTAAGAAAATCGTACGTTAGGTTCGCGAGATATAACGCATGACAGAAATGACTTTCAAACGGGCAAAACAGCAAACCCCTCCGACCGAAGCTTCCCAAAAACTGATCAGCTCTTAAGATTGCAATGACGCTTCGATTGACACCTTAACGAAGTCGATACGACTATGTTTACGTGAGTTATCGTCGTAGAAAAGTGTCCACGAACGTACATACGTACGTACGTACGTACACACACACACACACACATCCACCTCCCTTTCTAAAAACACTTGACATATACTCTATAGACCTCAAAACGTAAAGAAATGTTGAAAATTTCAATTTCGATTTTCGAGGCGATTACAAGAACTTCCCATATACTGGGAAGTTAAAAAGGATTTAGAAAGCCTCATTAAAAAGAGTTCCCTTGAGTTTTATGTACATAATTAATTTGAAAGAAATTTTAAAACAAAAAAATAAAGAATATGAATTCAAAAGGTAAAATTTTTGTTAAGCATGCAATAGAACTCATTCAAAAATAATGTTATATAAAAAGTATGTACATACCTGGATTGAATAATAATTGTTTGCTGTTTTACCCGTTTGAAGGTCATTTCTGTCATGCGTTATACCTCGCGAACAGAACATACGATTTCCTTGATCAAGGTGTCAATAGACGCGTATTAACATTTTTGTGATTCTATCAAGTTTCTAAAAAAAATTCTTGGAGCCGTTTTTTAATTTTTCAAAAAAAGTGCAAAAAATTGCGGTTTTTTCAAAAACAATAAGTTTTTAACCTGATTTACGGAAGACAGTATTCAATTTTTATAAAATTTATATATTTCAAGCAGTGTTTGTAAAAACAGCATCAAAACTTTTTCTCGTGATTACGTAAAAAAATAAATAAAAAATAAAAAGCTATTAACAGGCATCATGATTTTCAAGGCCATTTCTGATGTGCGTTGTACATATCTCGCGAACCAAAAATACGATTTGCATGTTTAAGGTGTCAATCGACGCGTATTAGCATTTGTGTGAATCTATAAAAATTTTTAAAAAAATCGTTGGAGCCGTTTTTTTAATTTAAGAAAAAAAAGTGCAAAAAATTAGGGTATTTTTTATAAACAATAAATTTTTAACCTGATTTACGAAAGACAGTATTCAATTTTTATAAAATTTATATACTTCAAGCAGCGCTTGTAAAAACAACATCAAAACTTTTTCTCATGATTACGTAAAAAGTTAAATTACAAATAAAAAATCATTAACAGTCATCATGATCTTCAAGGTCATTTCTTCCATTCACTATATCTTACGAACCAGATATAATATTTGCATCATTAAGGGGTCAATCGACGTATTTTAACATCTTTTTGATTATTTTAACATTATAAAAATCCGTTTCATCGTTTTTTTAAATTTAATAAAAGAAAATGCAAAAACTTAGGATTTTTTTCATAAGAAATATTTTTTTAACCTGATTTGCACAACACAGTAATAAATGTTTATAAAATTTATACATTCCTATCAGTTTTTGAACAGAGATGATATGATTAATATTAACTCATTCCTTTTACTGCTTTGAATACCTCTCATTATTATTATTTAAAGTATGTACAGTGGTGGAAATTTACATAAAAACACTAGTGTTTTTTGATTTTTTCAACTAAACCTTCATTAAACTTAGATTTTTTATATTTATATCTATATTTATTAAGAAATAAATATTAGAAAATAAATCTTCCCTCCTGTTGAATGCATAAAAAATGCAAATGATTTAAATAAAGGTAAAATAAGGTGGAAATTTACATAAAAACAACATAAGCATCTTCTTTAGAAATGTAAAATAGATACCATAAAAATAGTTTTTAGTTTTTAATAACTAGTAGATGATCCCTTCTCTTTGATTAGCTGGAACAAGCGTCGTGACATTGACTGAATCAGATTTTCTAACTCACTATGTGGAATTGACGACCATGTTTCTTTTATTGCAATTTTCAATTCCTGAATGTTGTTAAATTGGCGTCCGTTGGCATAAACCCGCCTTGCAATAATCCCCCAGAGGTTCTCAATTGGATTAAGATCTGGACTCCTTGAAGGCCAATCGAGTTTCGCGATTTGTTTTTCAGCTAGCCACAGGCTAACTTTCTTCGCAGTGTGAAAAGCGGCATTGTCTTGCTGAAAAATGAAGTCGGTGCCGCAGATTTCCTCAGCGCGCTCAACCATCACTTCCTCTAACATCTCGATGTACGTTTCTGGGTTCATTTTTCGGGGAACATAGGCAATTTCGGTTTTACCGTTTGCTGAAAATCCAGCCCAAATCATAACACTGTCCCCGCTGAAATTGCGACTCATGCTCACCTCTTCCTGAAGCCTCTTATCATGCCAATAATACTGAAAGCCATCTGGGCCGTCTAAGTTGAACTTCTTTTCATCAGTGAAAAGAACTTTTCGCCATTCCGATGTCCAAGTCATATGGCTTTCAGCAAATTTTAATCTGGATTTTGCTGCAGTTAGAGGGGGCTTTCTGCCTCTTTTCTTGAATTCCATGTTCGGATTTTCATTTAAAATTTGCCGCACCCGTTACTGGCAACTTCAATTTATTCACTATTTGTGATGAAAATAATTTATTCGCTACTGCTTCAAGGACGATCAATCGAACTTGTCGTGCTGTCAATTTTTCGTTTCGTTCGTGCTCCGAAGGCTTGCCGTAATTACTGCCCAACTTAATAAAGTTGTGTATTACAGTGTTGGATCTTCCGATCTTCCTTGCAATTTCTCGATCTGAAAGTCTACAATCCTTGTAAGCGATTATTGCGGCTCGTTCTTCCTCGCTTAAAACTTTACCCCGCGGCATGTCTGTATTTTTCATAAAATTAAAAAAATAAATAACTAAATATAATCAGAGGTAACATTACTGCCTTTTAAAAGTAATTCCAGGATTTTTTTCGCTGCTACCAACCAAGAAAACACTTTAAACTACACTGTTTTTATATAAATTTCCACCAAAATGATGCGAACATTCAATAGAGCACTCAAATAATAAATGTGGATATGCACAATGATATCAGAGAGACAAAAAGTCATAACGGGATTCTTGGTAAGAGTCTAATGGATGATCTAAATAAGCGGGAAAACCTACGGTGTTGCCAAATATCAAATTATTAACGACACGTCATGTTGTTTTTATGTAAATTTCCACCACTGTAGTACTATTTTCAAAATTATTGTTGTGTTTAATATTTTTAATGTTTATCTAGATATAGACTTCGCGGCTTGTTTTGAAATGGTTTGAAACTGTACGTTATCGTGTAAATAATCGATCATCAAAACCATTAAATTGTTCTTTTTCCTCTCGCTCACTAAGACCAAAAATGGTCATTAATTGTTCAGGCATTGATTTGAAATCTATCTGAATTTTTATGGTGAATTTATTTGGAAAAGCTTCGGCTAACCTATAGTAGTATAGTAGTAAATATCCATACAAAATTAAAAAAGCTAGATCACGTGGTTAATTTGAACTGTTGAAGGTGAAACATTTTTTTTTCATTTAATCGACATATTTTAGATATAGGTTACTGAGACAATGGCCATAACATTGGAAATACTACATATTTATCAGTATGGATTTTATCCAAACATGCTGGTAACATTTCTTTACCATTTCATGACTTCCTTGTTTCACTTGAAATACGTTGGACATGAGTTTCAAGTATCTGATCATGTATTAGTATTGCATTATATTGAACAACTTACATTGCCTTACCTCGATTGTTGCCGTGCTTCGGATCCTCTTTTGCCGCACTCCTGGGCTCGCGGTGGACAACGCACAATACAAGAGGCACATCGATGTCTGGAAGGTGCGCTGACTTGCATAAATTGTGGAAAAGGTCTGCGCACCGTCGAGGGCAACATTAAAATAATTATTTAGAATGAATTTGAAGAATACTCGGCAAACGATTATTGTGTTAACTCAACAAACACTGGTCATTCGATTCGGAGGATCCTCGAATTGAATTGCTGTTACTTGAACGACTATTGCTGCTGGTTACAGCTCGGAGTATCAAGTGTTGAGTGTGTTGATATCTGCTCTTTGAGTATTTAGATACCTTTCAATGATACGATAGTCAAGTTCAAAAAGGAAGCTTAGATGGATCATTTGGGCAGGAATGTGACCTTACTTCCATGTAAGCTTTGCACAACATTTGATTCACAAGATTGACGAATGTATGTTGAAACTGCAGGATTTTCATTTTAAAAATATCTTTCTTGAATATAAATTTGCATGAGTGAATTCATAAAAGTATTATGAAATAAAGGCCATGCTCGTTTTTTCCAGCAGAGTGTTGCAGACAGACATCCGCATAAAGGTCAGGGCTCAAGTGTGAACCCAAGTCCGATCAAAGGTGAGACATTAAATGATTGTTATACGACTTAGTGTTACTCATGTAGTTAACCACTTCACACTGCAATTATCCACTGTATTCAATAAAATGAGTTTTTCATATCATGATAAATTCTGCTCTTGACGAGACGATGACACCACAAGAATGGCAGCTTTTTTCGTAGCTTCTTGAAAAGCCAATACTCCAGAAGGCGCAACAGTGATGGGACGCCGCGCCGTCACGCGCATTGCCTGAAAAGTGAATAATATCTTGTTATATGTATCTTGACTGTAGAGATTCGTGGCTGGATAGGTTCCGAACTGAAATGAAACATCGAAAACCTTTTAACCGCATCTACACGTCTTCGGCTTGGAATGATTGTAATAATGATCGTCATAACGTTTTTTTCAACAAATGTGTAACCATAAGAATGCCGGTTGCGAATAAATGCTGCGAAAAACCTGGAAAGTTTAAATACTCGTTCACTGGCGGAACAGCACATTTATGAATTTCGATAGTCGAAAGCATATCGCTTTTGACTAAACAGCTTGATTTTGTTGCTCCAAAAGAGTTCAAACAATGCTTCGAGAAGAAACTCAGTTTGTCCTTTGAAAATGCATTCCTGTCTTGATTTCCATTAAAGCTGAAAAGAAATTTCTTTCGAGCCATGGAAATTTGACTGGATGGATACACAAAAAAAGATTTGTTGATTCTCCCTTTATACAAAGAAAAAGATTAAACTCGTACGTAAGCCCAATACAACCCAATGACGATGTCGGTCTCGAGTAAAAATAGCTGATGTCTAATAAGAGCTGTGATATTTTGGATTTCTTTGGAAGGGCCTTTGAAAATCGTTGATTGAGCTAGATGATCTTTTAATGATGCATCAAGCTCTGCAGAAAAATTAATAAGACATTTGAAAACGCCAGGATTCAACGACTCAGAAGTCTCATCGTGGCCTCGAAATTCTAACTCAAAAGCACCGCAAAATGCAACACAATCAATAATTTTTGACAATATATATATCGATTTTTTGTAACTTGCTCGTTGTGCTTTTTGATATTCAAACGATATGAATTGTCCAGCTGTTTTCGAATATCAACTTTCCCCAAGAGGCTAAAATAACGATCGTGAAAAGGGCATGTTTAATTAATAATTGTTATTTTCAAAGCTGGAGAAGAGACATTAGGCGATACTGATTGCAGGGAGATGCCGTTCAGTGCGTAACATTCTTAAGAATCAAGCCTTGGACAACAGTGAGAAAATTTCAATGGCAGAAAGCAATGCTGAGCATATTGTGTTGCGTATTTTCCATTTCTCATACTTGAGCTACAAATGAGGCTTATTCTAGAAGAAACACAATCTTTAAAAAATGTCCTATCTGATGGAAAAAATTTCTTAGACTCAGTACAATATTCTTTAAATTAAATCGAATAGATGAAACTGTTTTTACGTTTATCTTTGTATAATTCGCGTCATTTGAATTTCGACTTGTGATTAAATAGCTTAATTCAATTTTTCAATGATTCACCAGCCCTGATCCAGCATAATTGTTTGTTGTTATCTCGGAAACCATCGCTTCAAAAAATATGTTGTGTTTAAAATTAAAGTCGCTATCAATGTATGTTATCTTACATATTTCTTTGTGATATTTGTAGTTTTTGAACTAGAAGACGTTCAAGTTTTCTGTAACTTTTTTGTCATTTAAGATCCGAAACTGTAGAATTTACGAAGAAATCCTGCAATTTTAGTTATACATATAATGTTAAGTTACCTACCAAGCAAACTTCAGGTATTTTTCTGCGATATTGGTAGTTTCTGACGTAGGTACAGCGTGGAAAATTTTTTGAACGCTGCAAATTCCATCAAACCTCTAGGTGGTTTGTATCAGACCAACCGTATTTAAACCCCATGCGAACAAAGTGTGGGATGCCGAGTCAAAATTTCACACCAATATGGCTCGTTTTCATCAGTCTCACCTCTTTTCTGCTAAAAAATCTGGAACGACTGATAGAGATCCATCGTAGAGCTGTTCTGAAACTACTCTCCAATGCGCAGCACGCATACACAAAAGGGAGATCGGTTGAAACAGCTCTTCACTCGCTTACCAGCTACATCGAAAAATCGCTAAGCGTCAAAGAATGCACGCAAGCGGTTTTTATAGACATTGAAGATGCTTTCAACAATATCAGCCATAAGGCTATTGGTAAAGCACTCGGGGAAAGCAATGCCGATGACAACCTGATAGGGTTCATCGGACAACTGCTAAGCAGCAGGAACATAAACTCCACGCTAGGAAACAGTACCTTAAGAAGAGGGGTTTGCAGAGACACACCACAAGGTGGAGTGCTATCACCCCTTCTATAAAACCTAGTGTCAAAAATAGAAGCGACTGGCTACAAAGTCGTTGCTTATGCCGACGATGTTGCAATAGCAATATCGGGAAAATTTGTTAATACGCTATCGGAAAGACTAAACTTTGCGCTAGGTATTCTTACCAAATGTAGCAAAAAGTGTGGTCTAAAGATTTATCCACAGAAGACGGAATTCATGCTCTTCACAAGAAGGTACAAAATTCCACGATTTGTCTCACCTAAACTTAATGAGATAAGTCTCAACCCATCTCATCAGGTTAAGTATTTAGGTCTAATTCTAGACTCTAAACTTGCATGGAAAGCGAACACAGCAGAAAGAGCACGCAAAGCTGCATGCGCAATCTCCTGCTGCAAAAGAGCTATTGGGAAAAGGTGAGGATAGTTGAACCAATCCTTCTGTATGGTGCAGTTATTTGGTGGCCTGCTATGGCGAAATCATCAAATCTAAACTTGCTAAACAAGGTCAGAATGATTGCGGCTATTGCAATTACCTATGCTATTAAATTGGCTTCCGACAGAGCTAGTTACGAGACAGCAGGCCAAGTGTACTGCTGTTCGATTAAAAGCTCTACGACTCTGGCATGAGGAGAACATTGGTCACTCCACAATACTACGGAAGGATGCACCAACGTCAGGGAAAGTGGACCTTGCTTCTCCGATTTCCTGTTTTCACCATGGTTTTAGGCCAGTTATCCCGAGTAGGGAGGACTAGACCACAGAAAGAAGTGGGATACAGGAATCGGTCCACATCTACACTGATGGATCAAGAGTTGGCTGTGGCGTGTTCTCATAACAGCTAGGCCTGAAACTATCCTTCCGATTACCAGACCACTGCAGCGTTTTTCAGGCAGATGTCATTGTGATTTACAAGGTAGTAGACTGGCTGCGAAATCAGAAAATTTTCATGAGAATTTTAAACATCTTTTCTAACAGTCAAGCTGCTATCCAATAACTATCCAGCGTGCATATCTAATCTAAAATTGCTATGGAATGCCGCTCACAACTGAACGTGATGTCTCTGCAGTGTGAAGTAATTCTCTGCTGGGTACAGGGGCATAGTGATATACCTGGAAACTGCGAAGCAGATGCCCTAGCGAGAGCTGGCACCGTACTTTAGAAGTATACACTTACCCTCGAAGTCAGCCAACCTCTAGCTTCCATAAAGCTAGGATTTAACAGTACTACGTGGAGGCTGCGAATAGGGCCTGGCTGCTCGAAGAAACCTGTAGCACAACCGGGCAAACTTGGCACGCACTGTGCTCCAAACGCACCAAGCGGCTCCTCAATATAAGCCGTGAAACCCTGAGTTTCATCGTTTCCGTACTGACGGGACACTGTCTGATCGGCAGACACGCAGAAAGATTGGGTGTCCCTTTCAATGATTTCTGCCGGAGTTGCAGATCAGAGGAAGAGGAAGAAACAATCAAACACTTTCTGTGCGAATGGCCAGCACTGTCCAGGAAGTGCATGCAAACCTTGGGCTCGCCCTTCCTGGACAACCTCACGCAAGTAGCTGATTTAGACATTGGCTGCATAGCCGGCTTTATTCGAGATGGTTCTCGTCATCACGCAGGCTCTAGTGCGGCCCTTATCTTCTGTGGTATCACAATGGGCCTCTCGTGTCTTAAGGGGACATTCGCCTTTGAAATTTTCATAAAATCGATTTTGAGTTTTTTACATATTTCGATTCTATATACGTTCAAAAAATGCCTCCTAAAATTTCATCAAAAAATTCGTAATAGAAAAAAAGTTACAGCTATATTTGAAAAACCGATTTCTATTCATGCGTGTAGCGCGGCATGCCAGCTGCTTCTTCTCCTGGTGTGAACATCTTTGGTATACATCTATGTACATAAGCCACCACTAGATCCAAGCATTTGTGGCTACATTTTGCTAGTTTACGAGCAACTTAGTAGTGATGAGTTGCTGCAAAGATGTCTTGGCAAAAATACTCAAAATAGTAACGAAAGTTACAACAATTTGATTTGGAACATTTTTTCGAAAAGCAAGTTTTCTGGCAAAGATGTGACTGAAATTGCTGCATCCATTTTCAATGAAGGCTCGAGAACTTACCTAGCTATTATGGATCTAATGGGCATCAAAATTGGCGAAACTGCAACGGCTTTTGCGCAAAAAGTTGACGAGGACCGTATCTCTCAAGCCAATAGGAGGAGCAGTGAGCAGTCAAAAGAAGCTCGAATTAAGAAGAAAAAAGCAATTACTAGATAACGAGGGTCCTCATTATTCACCAGTAATAGCCGATTAAAGGTAAAAAAAGTTTTCAACCTTTTATTCAATAAAATTATGGTAAAAAAACTTTAAACGCGTTTTTCTCGAAACTACCTTTTTCAAACTGGTAGGACATTTTTCTCCAAATCTGCTAGACTGATTTTAAAAAACCAAAAAGCATTCGATTACTTATTGGAAATAGTAAACAATAAGCCTCTAAAAGTTTAAAAAAATACCCCCTCCCTTTATTTTACGAGGGTGATTTACCCCAAAAAAATGCCGTTTTTGCATTTATCAGAAATATACATACAAAAACTTCAAAATATGAAAAAGTATGAGTTTTAGAAGCTTATTGTATAAATTTGAGTCTGAAGAATAGAATCCATTTTGAATTTTTCAAAAATCTTTTACAGGAGGTCCACCATATGTCCTACCGTTTGAAAAGTAACTTTTGGATGACGCCTTCTACAGCAACTAAAATAGGAAACTAAAAATGAAAAACAAATTTTTTTAATATTCTTTAGAGACTGTTTAACAATGTCCAAAAGAAACTTTGTCAATAAGTATAATAGTTTTTCCATAATAAAATTTTTAAAAAGTATTTTTTTTTCAATTTCAAAGGCGCATGTCCCCTTAAGTGAGCCACCATTGGATGAAAGGGGCTGCCACTACAACCAATCAACCAATCAAGACCGGAAAGTACCATAAATTGGTCATATTAGTACACCGTTCAATTTCAACCTTTTCGTTACCAACGTTGATTTCTAGGATGTTTGAATGAGTGAACATTTTCATTGTTGTAGTTGTCCATCGTCATATTCTGTCTGATTCACTTCTTGAATTTGGACTTCTCTACATTGAACCGTCAACGAGCATTTTTAGCAGTTAACTCAAGATCTTTGAGAACTTCTTTATCGAAAGGAATCAATCGTGATATGATAACGATATTCTTCGATATGCTACTATTTGAATAAGCAGTAGAATTATGCTGATGACGTACTCAAGGACTAAGTTGAAAACCTTGATGACAAGATCATTACCGACTTTTAAAGCTTTGAATTCCTTGAACTCTGATTAGGGACTCTGATTGGATCATTGTTACTTTGATCATTGCTAGTTTGGCAAGTATTGTATAGAAAATAAATTGATATTATGTTACCTACACTTTTCCTGCAAAACCGCAACTGGACAGATAGTGGGTAATGCCACCCGGCGATTGTGTTTAATTTTGGGCAACACGTAATTTTTGCGCCGGTATTACTCAGGCACTGAATCCTAATCAAGAGGTACGAGTCCGCGAGTTTAATGGCCGCAATGCCTCATAGCCAACTCGGCAAAAAGCAATAAACCAGGGTGGCGCCCAACGTGACCATTGGAATATGTTGAATAATTGACCACCATAACATTTATGACTCGATACAGTGGGCGTCACCCTGGTTTATTGCTTTTTGCCGAGTTGGCTATGAGGCACGAAGAGTGCGCAGGGTTGATTCTAGAAAAAGGGGATGATCCTACCGTCAATTATGGTTCTGCTTCCATTACAATAGTTTTTAAGAATCCATCCGTTCAACAATGAGTTTCTTGTATAATTTGCATGTATAAATGTTCGAACAATTGTTCGATTGCTAATTTCTAAAAATAAATGTTTTTGCAGTTGAACATTGCTGATTTACCCTAAAATAATTACATCCACGAATATTCAAAAGAACAGTACCCACCGATGATCGAACACACGACGACGACAATTATTCAAAAAGAAAACAATACCCCGACGGGAATCGAACACACGACCCCTTGATCGCGAGCTATTAGTGCTGCTACCTACACTGCACCGCTTCTGCCAGGTGTAAAAACTTAATAATCCATTACCGACGCTAAAAACTTTAAGGACGTTTTTCTCAAAAACGGAGGAGTGTTGCGGTCTAATATTTTAAGGATCGAATTTCCTTGACGTCTTCTACTTATGTGCCAAATTTCGTCCAAATCTGAGATTCCATAACCTGAGCCTCTCCTAGTAAGCCTTGAGTGATTTCACCTCGGTTGAAAATTATTCGAGGCTTTTTGTTTTGAACGGTCCGAATGAATGACGAACGTTACAAGTATTGTCAGTCAGGTTGCTGAAAGGCGATGCAAACTTAGTGTACACTAATATTGTACGTATAGCACATCCTTAGCGCGTGCATACCGATAGTATTTTATTAATATTTTGTCCATCAACCGTGTGTGGATATTATGTTATCAATAAAAAAGTTTCAGTATCGAAATTGTCAATCGGAAAGTAATCATTTATTTGTGTCGTCATGAAAATTTGATTAGATAATTCGTTAACTTTATTTCCAAGAGCAGATCTTAAGAATAAATGTGTCTTCAAAATAAATACCAGACAGTAAGAATATCGTTAATATGTAAACCGTTCTGAATCAAACCAAAAGATACAGATCGCATTGACCGCTACATGGAAAACCTCAATTCCTTATTATTCCAAATATCTTTCAAAGCGATACATTTGAAATCGAATCCTTCAGCATATCGAGTTCATATTGCTTTACAGCATTTCCATTCACCTCCAATCTGGCCACAAAACGGACGACGGTGTCAATCTAATGAATTCCGAAAAGGTGCCTACACCTCAAGAAATTCGATATTTTCATTCACTAATTCCCACCTTGCCAATGTCTAGTGACGCATTCAGAACCCGCTATAGAGCGCAAAGAAAGGAAACAACAAAACATTCCATGGCAGAAAAGAAACTACAAAGTAGTCTCTGACAGTATCCTGATTTTGATTGACACAAGGACTTTTACAGCATTTTGCGTGACACGATATAGAACAAATGTTTTTGTACGTGAGGACATTTCTGTTACAATTTTCAATGGGGGCAAATGCGATTAGAAAATTAGATTAGAAGTAGGCATTTGAAGGATTCTCCATAGTGCAGGCATCATTTCAAGTTCTCATTTGGCATCAGAGTAGCCTCACATTTCGTGCGCGTTGAGGATTCTTTTGCTTTGTTTGCGGGCGCGTCAGTTCTTTCGTTCCCATTTGTACGGTAAAGTTGCCTGCGGGCGAGGTAGGTAGAATCGATGTGCGTCCCGATTAGGGTGGTTATTGAAGAAGCAAAAAAGAAATGGTGTCCATGGCAGATATATGAAAGGTTCTGCGTCCTGTAGCATGAGACGTGTAGATTCTTGTAAATAGGTATATTGATTTTGTGCAAAGGATAGCTCCGCCTACTTGGTGTATATTATTCAGTGAGTTAAAGGACTTGGCACAAGGTATCGTTGCGGATGGTTGTGAGAAAAGGTTTGAATCCAGACAAGAGCAACTCGTGTATATTTGTCTCCTATGAAAGAGCGTATGTGGATGACTTTCCAACATAAAATAATAGTTTTCTGACCACACAAATAATTTGTTGAAAACGCTTTCGTCAAAGTATCTACTTCAACGGAAACGTGAGCAGTAATCTTTTCATAAGTTCCAATTAATCTTAGAACGCTAATTACGAAACTAGGACCCAATTTCATAGATATTAACAAAAATGTAATTTATTAACTTCCTAGTATGTGGGAGTTCTTATAATCGCCCGTGATGTCAAACTAAAATGTTCAATATAAATAAAATAATAACATTTTTTCATGATTTCAAAAAAAATAAAACATAAATAAAAAAAATATTAATAGTCAATATAAATAAGTGATTAATATGAATAAGACCTACTTTCCTACCTTACCTACTTTCTTTTATTTGTCCTACAAACCAAAGGTTTTTAACACTTGTATGATTTGATTAAATTTCCAATAATTTTAGAAGGTACATCCGTTTTTTATTTAAACCAAAAAAACACTTAAAATTTAAAAATATGTTAAAAGCATTTTCCAATAAAATTTTCCACCATGACAATAGATGCTTTGAGAGTGCCATTGTTGTTTATCAAACAAAATATCATTGTTTTCTATGATGACAACACATATTCATACAAAAAACAAAAAAATCAATTAATATTTGTAATAAATAAGTGGTCGAAACGAACAATTCTACCTTATTTCACTTACTGTAATGAATCTGTTGTAGTATCGATCAATTCGTATTACCATCCACGCGATTTGATGCAATTTTCAATAAATTCAGCAGCAGTTTTTTAATTCATTAACAAAAATTGGGAACAAAATTTCTTGTGTCTAATTTGTGCTTCTGATAATCATTTCTATACAAAATCAGATGCTCTAAAGAACTTTCATCAAATAAAATATGAAGCTTGTTATTATACTTCCAAAAATATTCATATAAGAACAAAAAAATTGAATATTTATAATGAATAAGAGAGCGGCTGTTAATTGCGCAAGGACCACTCATTGTAATGGTTCGTAAGATTTAAGTTACATCTTTCTCTATCTTATGTAAGATTTTACATGCTTCGCATATAATCGACTTCTTACTGCACATTACATGTTGTTTTAAGATCAACTGCAAAATAAATAATGTTTATTAATCTCACTAACGTCAAATGGCAAAATAATACAAATATAATGGCCACAACACAACAAAACCTAGTTTAGTCGAAATTTCGCCAAAATTTTCAAATACGCGAAGGAAACTGTATATTCCGTCCCGTTTCTGATTGCTCTGCGCAAATATTCAATCTGGCCCAAAAGTCTTTCGTTATCAATGGACGGTCGCTCACTAATATGATATGATTAATGTTAACTCATTCCACTTACTGGAAGTAGGAGTAGGAAGTAGTAGTAGGAGAAGTATTCTCTTTAGCATTTTTATTATTGATAACAAAAATATTCTTCACCTTCTTACTTTGTAATTCGTAATTGAATTGTTTAGAATATATGATACTTTAAACATTTCAAATCGCTCCGAAAAAATCTACAAAAATTTTGTTCAGGAAATGAGAGAACTTTTAGTCTTAAAGTGCTTAAAAAACTTTTAAAAAAAGATTGGAAACATTTCTTCGTAGGATGAATGATTTTCGAGTCATTGTAGTTGGATGTCATCTTCATTGAGAACAAAATACAAAATTCGTGTATATATATATATATATATATATATATATATATATATATATATATATATACAGTGAGTTAAGTGGTTTAAATTTTGCTAATATTTCAGAGACGGAAAAATTGGTATGACGATTTTTTGTTCACAACTAATTACGATTTCTTCTTTTCTACTATGATTCCGTGTGAAATTTGCAGTTTTTGAGCTACAAGGCCTTATAATTTATTCGAACTTTTTTTGTTATATATCAAAAATTGTTAACTTTACGGCACCAACTTTCTATAACAGTTGTAGAACGTTCATTTGGTGACTAATCTTTGTTGGTTGGTTGGTTGTGGCAGGGCCCGATCTAAGGGGGGGGGGCAAGACGGGCAACTGCCCAGGGCGGCAAAAATGAGGGGCGGCAAAATTGCCTTAAGACAACTGCCAGAAGAAGAATTGTTAGAACATTGTAAGAGCCTCGAGACTATTTTATTTTTTTATTTAAAAAAAAAATTCTTGTGTTTTTTTCATCCGTTTAAACTGCAGAGAAAACATGTCATTAAGAAGTCGATGTAAAAAAAGTTACTTAAATTTAAACCAATTTTATATGATATTTTCTTCTATGTCTTTAAAACTACTGAGCCGGATTTGATGAAGTTTTCACTGTTTCCTAAGTTGAAATACATAGATAGTGTCTGAGAAATTCTTGAGCAAACGTACATCTATACAGACACTCATGAAATTTTTCATACTTGTTTAGAAACCACAATAGACTAATACATGTGAATATTTCATACACAAAACATGCTTATGACTTACAATATTTCATTATAAAGGGCGGCAAAAATGATTTTTGCCAGGAGCGGCTAAATAGCTAGATCGGGCCCTGGGTTGTGGTGGCAGCCCCTTTTATCCAAAGGTGGCTCACTTAGGCCACGAGAGGCCCATTGTGATACCAGAGAAGATAAGGGCCGCACTAGAGCCTGCGAGATGACGAGAACCATCTCGAATAAAGCCGGCTATGCAGCCAATGTCTAAATCAGCTACTTCCGTGAGGTTGTCCAGGTAGGACGTGCCTAAGGTTTGTACATATGCGCTTCTTGGACAGTGCTGGACATTCGCACAGAAATTGTTTGATTTTTTCTTCCTCTTCCTCTGATCTGCAACTTCGGAAGAAATCATTGAAAGGGACACCCAATCTTTCTGCGTGTCTGCCGATCAGACAGTGTCCTATCAGTACGGAAACGATGAAACTCAGCATTTCACGGCTTATACTGAGGAGCCGCTTGGTGCGTTTGGAGCACAGTGCGTGCCAAGTTTGCCTGGTTGTGCTACAGGTTTCTTCGAGCAGCCAAGCCTTATTCGCAGCCTCCACGTAGTACTGCTTAAATACTAGCTTTATGGAAGCTAGAGGTTGGCCGACTTCGGGGGTAAGTGTATACTCCTGAAGCTCGGTGCACCTCTTTCTGTTATCCAGCCCTCCCTACTCGGGAAGACTGAACTAAAACCATGGTGAAAACAGTGAATCGGAGAAGCAAGGTTCACTTTTCCTGACGTTGGTCCATCCCTCCGTAGTATTGTAGAGTGACCAAATGTTCTCCTCATGCCAGAGTCGCAGAGCTTTCAATCGAACAGCAGTGCACTTGGCCTGCTGTCTCATAAATAGCTCTGATGGAAGCCAATTTAATAGCATTAATAATGCCTTTGTCGGGGTAGTCCGCAAAGCTCCGATGATTGCAATAGCCGCACTCCTTCTGACCTTGTTTAGGTCAGGTTTACATTTGATGATTTCGCCATAGCAGGCCACCAAATAACTGCACCATACAGAAGGATTGGTTCAACTATCCTCACCTTTTCCCAATAGCTCTTTTGCCTAAATATTTGACCTGACGAGATGGACTGAGACCTGTCTCATTAAGCTTAGGTGGGACAAATCGCGGAATTTCGTACCTTCTTGTGAAGAGCATGAATTCCGTCTTCTGTGGATTAATCTTTAGACCACACTCTTTGCTGCATTTGGTAAGAATACCTAGGGCAAAGTTTAGTCTTTCCGATAGGGTGTTAACAAATTTTCTCGAAATTTCTATTGCAACATCGTCGGCATAAGCTACGACTTTGTAGCCAGTCGCTTCTATTTTTGACAGGAGTTTATCCACCACTAGCTTTCATAGTAGAGGTGATAGCACTCTACCTTGTGGTGTGCCTCTGCAAACCCTCCTTCTTAAGGTACTGTTTCCTAGCGTAGAGTTTATGTTCCTGCTGTTGAGTTGATGAATCCTATCAGGTTGTCATCGGCATTGCTTTCCCCGAGTGCTTTGCCAATAGCCTTATGGCTGATATTGTTGAAAGCCCCTTCAATGTCTATAAAAACCGCTTGCGTGCATTCTTTGACGCTTAGCGATATTTCGATGTAGCTGTTGACCGAGTGAAGAGCTGTTTCAACCGATCTCCCTTTTGTCTATGCGTGCAGCGCATTGGATAGTGGTTTCAGAACAGCTCTGTGATGGATTTCTATCAGTCGTTCCAGAGTTTTCAGCAGAAAATGGGTAAGACTGATAGGTTTGTAATCCTTAGGTGAAGAGTGGATGTTTTATCCGCTACTAAACTTCCTCTGCGTGTTTTTTGTCAATGACTGATAGTTTTCGATATACAGCGCACCAAATGCTTGTAACTGAAGAAAACCTCATCACAACTTCAACAGCGGTAAACCTACAATACCCCTACAACCCCACGCAGGTTGCATTTGATAAACCCAATGCAACCCCAATTACAGAAAACCGCATGGCGACCCTATGCGCATTTGAAGTGTGGCACCGAATCAAAATTTTCTACCCAGATTTCACACAGAGCAATAATTTTTTTTGACCAATGACACTTAGCAAAAGGGCGCCAAAATTTTGCTCTTCAAAACAGTTTATTGTCAAATCGAAGTCTGATTCTGCGTGGATGATGAATGCGTGATTTAGTGTCGCTGCAGAGAAAAAAATATTTTCTCGTCGATAGTTTCTTTCTGTAGAAATCTGAGATTTAAATAGTTAACATATCGTTTGAGGCTTTTAAAGTATTTTGGAAAATATCGAAGTATCAGAAAAATACAGCAGGATTAAATATTGAAGGAGATGATACCAGTGGAGAATCTTTTCAGCTTCTTCAATTTAATAATATTTTTCTAAGTGCATCGGTTATGAATACTCATTTTACTGAGAATATTACCTTCCAAATACTATTGTAATCAGCAGCACTTAGCTTACTTTTTTCGAATAATAGTATGCTATTAAAGAAAAACTATTTTACAATCCCTAAAATTTAACTTCTGGATTTACATAGAATGTCCTTTGAATTATTGCAAACAATAGTCAAATTCGATCATTATTTTTCTACTCTGTTTTATTTTATTAAATTAATTGTATTGAAGATGTAATTAATTGAAGCTTTTTATCATTCGTATCTCTTTTCGCTGTTCACAAATCTCCCAAAATAGGATGCAGGAATTTGTAGATAGTGCAGTGTAAATTTCAATGGATAACGAGCAAATTTTAATAGATCTATTTCGCTACAATACAAACCATAATGATAATTCATTACATCGGTATTAAAGGCAGGGTTCCAATAGTTTTTATTGAATTTGTATGAATCTTTTGGTGCAGATTACTCAAATTGCTTCTTGTTCCCTAGAAGATCGGGAAGACAAAAAATACTTTTACTTGAAGAGTGGGATGGTGAAGAAAATTTTCATGTGAATATTTATTTCTATAAATTGTTACTCAATTAGTTGGTGATACCGTTGACTTCTTAAACATCATAATTAATATAATTTTAAGTAGAAAATTTTCAGAGCATTGATTCGTGTCGTAAAATTTACATCTAAGAGTAATACATAGTAATAACACTAATAAAACAGCATAAATCTCTATGCAACTTAAGATATTTTTTATTATATCGATTTTTTGTTACACTTCACTTTAGTATGACTAATAAGGTTAAGTGCTCTTAAAATATAAATATATTATGATCATGATAGGAGCATTGTGTTCCCTTTGTGCATCTGCAGAACATCTACCCCGCAAATATTAATAGCAACTCTATACTTTATTTTATCATATAATATTCTCGTTTAATTACATTGCAATATAAATTACAAAAAAAAACTTTAATTCAAGGAGCTCGCGGAGCCAAGGGAAGATAGCATCTAGGGGGAGGATCGATTGATTCATAACTCTACAGGGAAGGGGTCAGGACTTCTCTACTGAAATGCTGCTATATCGCTTTCAGTTTAAATTTACATTGCAGACATTCTCATGTAACCTCGGGGGGTGGAGGTGGCTGCGGCGATGTGGAGAACGGTCTGTGTAACAGCTGATGCGCCGAATGGGGTGGTTGCGTCGTCTCCTGAATGCTGTTGGTTGTAGGCGATGCCGAGCCAGTTCGGTGCAAGTGCAAAGCGGCCGCTGCGCTCGAGTTCAACTTCTCGGGTGAATTCACCCGAATTTTGGGTGGCGGCAAGCTGGCATAAGGGTGAGGTAACGCATGCATGTGGTGGCCGTTCAAGCTGACGGCTTGTGGTAAATGGGGATGTGGTCGTATCACGGTTGGTTGAATGGGGAAGTGGGGCATTCCACCGAGTCCTGGGAAGTTGGGAAGATATCGACTTGCGAACAGGCTCGCTGGATCCATGCGAAATGTTGCGGCCGTGCTTATTGGCGGGTGATTGTGCGCTACCAACGAGTTGGTGAAATCGCGGACTTTCTCTTCCTCCGAGTGCAAGGTTTCGTCCCGATCATTGCCGCTGTTCGATGTCGAGCCCGGGCTATGTTGTAGCGAAAGATTGCTGGGGACAGGGGAGTGCGTGCCAAGCGATATGTCCGAATCGGAAGTATCTGACGGTGCTGGAGAGACTGCGCCATCCGAACGTCTTGGAGGGTGTGAAGCACTCGGGTTGTTTTGGTGTTGTTGCATTCTGAAAAAGGCAAAAATCGTGGGTTAGCCAATTAACTATCATCATCGAGAGACATGTTAAAAGTGTCATACTGTTGAGAACCCTAAAAATAATGTTGGTGATTCATAAACCACACAAGGTTGGCGACATCATCTGTTGATTTTGCTTTGTGCGGATTTCATCTAATATCAAATAAGTTTTAATCAAATGAAAACATATCTAATATAGGACTCAGTATTCAACCTGCAAGTCTTTCATAATTGGGATCAACAACAAAGTACGTTCATAGCCTATTCAATTTCTTCTTATGAATGACAATGTTATATTGACGCTACATAAATTCAAAGCAATTTTATCTTACAATTAGGGAAGAACATTTGTATTATTCAATATGTAAATGTAGTAAAAACGGCCAATAAAATTATGGATTTTGCAATTTTCATCACATTTTCTCCTAAAGCTCCTAAATCAAGGAGCCTAGATTTAATTTCATTAATCCATGGCGGCGCTAGTGCAGGTTGCGGAGCTATATCAATTTTATTAATGAACACCAATGGTTTTTCTGTTTTTTTTTCAATCTACTCACAATCCTCTATTTTCAGTTGAAAAAATCATTCAGAGCTAATACTAAAAAATATCAAACACATATACCTGAAAAATCATGTTAGACAACCGATTGAAGATACTGTAAGTATTTTCATCTACGCAAAAAATAAAGTGGCTATCGTAGGAACTAACCAAACGATACAACTAGACGACAAAAGAGCTCCTGCAACATAAAAACACTTTTCAATATTACAAAATCAAATAACTAAATTCAGTCTAGTTTCAAAGATCGTGACATAGTTCTTTCAAGGAGATAAGGCTGTTTCTCATGAACTACCTTAACACAGATGACGATCAAGAAAAATATATGGAATAACTCTCGATAATATTCTTATCGCTGACCGACAATAATAATATTTTGAAGTTTTCCTTCACCGAACTTATTTAAATGTTAATGACTATCTGACGCTTGTAAAAGCTACGGACAATGGTAAAAAATGCTTCTTTTTTGCAACGTAATACGATCTGAAATGATTAGTCTGGTGGCCTGGGCTCGCAAGTTGGCTAGACAATTGGTTTCGCTGATTTTGAGTGCTTTGGAGGTTCCTAGTTATGAATCAAAGTCAACCCACATTAATTCTTCAAAGTTGTTATTATCTTCTCATTTATATTTACGCTGTACAAGATACGTGCAAATTTTAGCACGATAGTATTCGATTTCAATTTGTCCTTGGAATATGGCAAACAGTCGAACAACACCAGAAAAACGCTATCGTTAGTGGATGGCCGGTAGTCCGAGAGACTCAGTGGTCTTAGTCGGCTTCACATCAACATTATTATTGATATCAAAGGCTTTTACGCCAGTGTGCTATCGGTTTAGCACGGTATCTGAACGATATGTTGTCAACGCACGACAGGTATCTAATTACATGAGTATCTTTCTCTATTGCATCCAATGTTTGCAGCTAGTATCAACGCGCGGATGGCTAGCAGTGAGTTCCAGATAATACCTATTCATCGAAAGACATTTTCTGTTCATTAGCACTCGGTTTGGCTGTGCGGTGGACGATGTCCATTGTAGTTAGCTAAACCCAATCACCATAAATTTATAATAAACGATTTGTCGATGGATTGAATAGCAGGGATATGGCCTGTAACGATCGATCAGTCGATATGGCGACTCAGCGATTCGGAATAGATGTCAATTGGTCTGATATAAATTGTACATGGTAATATGATTCGAGATATTGAACATTTAGATGTGTAATTGTAGCGTTTACTACGAGGTAGGTATCGTAACAGCGTAGCATTCGGCCGTGAGCTGGATTCTCGATTAGGTGAACTATTTGATCATACAAGGTGAAGAGAATGGTGCGGGAATCTAAGGATAATTAATAATTGCCTAATTGCATGTACTGAAGTATCATAAGGCACCATTACATTTTTAAAATGTCAGATGAAAAACGGCGCGGTCCGATGAAAAACGGTAGGAAACGGAATTTTTTCATAATTGTTAGCTGGGTTCAATTGTTGAACGTGAGCTTACACCTTTGAAATCTTCTGGAGGAAATAATTTGGTTTTGGTTGATTCTCAGCTGGCTTCCTTGCTGGCAAACCAGGCATGACAATACGAAAAACTTAGATTTGTCCATTAAGATCGTAGTTTAGTTGATATGAAGACTATGAAAATATTGACCTTCATACTTACATAAACATGGAAATAGACACCAGACATCACGCGCAATAAAAAACATCGTGAAATTTCAATATGTGAAACAAAATACACATTACAAACTTCGCAAAAGCAGATAAGTTTATATAAAACTATGTACAACATTGTAAATAACACTTAGTTGCATACCTGGTTGATTTTTTACTTTAGAAAAACAAATCCTCAAACAAAACTGTTATTTCAACAACCGATTTGGTTTTTCATTTAAGGGGGGAAGTACCTTAAGACACTTCAAAATATTGATTTTTTTTCACATTGTTTTAATCGATAGATATATCGCCTAAAAATATCATGTCAAAGTTTCAAAAGCTAATTCTCAAAATTGTGGAAGAGATGTATCCCGGAAGTGCCTGGCGCCGAGTTCTTTTTCTCTTGACCACAAACTTTAAACGGCATTTTCTCGAAAACATGTTTTTAAAAATTGCGTAAGTGATAATAAAAAAAATAGTGAATCGATTTTCATCATCTATCATTCATTTTAAAGAGCATAAAAACTGTTCTATATAGACTAAAGATTAAAAAAAAAAATATTTTGGGACTATTTTTGACTGGAAGTACAACGAAATTTTTCGTCAAAATCGTAATTTGTTTTTTTAGCCTGTTTTGCAGGGTTAATTTTCGAATTTCGGAAATATTTTAGTCTATCTACTAAAAAAACCCTTTCGAGTAAGAAAATGTTTGGCTTGTTGATTTCAGATGAAAATTGCAGTCAGCATCGTTTACGCAATTTACGACGTCAGCGACGACATGGCTTTCAAGATCCTTGAAAAATTTGTTAATTTTCAACTTTCACTTTTATAGAATATGTTTATTTTCAACCTCAAACATCGCCTAAAATAAATATTATACTAATTTAATAAGAACAATCTTCATTTCCCCACAAATCAGTTGCAAAAAGACCTTTTTTCGGCCTCTAAAGGTATCTATGGAAATAAATACTAAATGTTTATTTCTCTGGGAGTTGAAGTCAGTTGAATTTAAAACAAAGATACTCAATTGGGAATTTCAACGACGCGTCAAGAGAAATTGTGTCTTCAAGTTAATATTTTCATGAATATTGGTGTGGTATGAATTTTAAAAATAGAAAATATTTGTTGTACATTAAGTAACCCAAAAATGTTTTATAAAAACATACATTGTGACAAACATATTGTGCTGGATTAAGAATAACACGGGAATCGTTGCATTTTGTAGTAACCTGAAAGTTTGGCAAGGATACAAAACAAATCAATAGCTGAGCTCAACAAAAAAACTAATAGAAATGGAAGAGCTCATTGAAAAAATGAGATATATAAAATTTTTCTTGCTACAAAATAAAAACTGTTGATGGAATTTTGATATCAAACTAAAATAATTTCATACCCTTCTAGAAATGCGCTTTCGTGATTGAGTGTTTTATCTATTTGACAACCAGGTGCAAGTATCAAATAACGGTATTCTGAGAAATCACCGAGGGTAATTTTTCATTAAAAAAAAATACGATTTAATTTGCATCCACTTAGCAATATACTATAATTAATATAATATAATTTTTATTGAATCTAGTTCGACCAGAAATATTGGTTAATGATCATTATTTCAAAAACTTCAAGCTGTGTGGCTTTGTTTCATGGAGCCCTTCTCTTTAAGGTTAGTAGGTTTTGGTGGCAAAAACTACAGAAGTGTGATAGTCTTAAATAATGCTTTGTGTGTGCTCTATTTAAGGAGTAAGTGTATATTATTTATCAATGAACAACGCAAACTTGTTGTTGTATTTCCAAAGTACACAATAATAAAAAGATGAAGAATAGATGAGTATTGCTTTCCTTCGCCATGTTATATTATGTGTTTATTTAATCTACGTTGAGCTTCTACAATTACGTGCAATTATTTAAAGCCCCTCAAAAAATAAAGTGAGTACAGTATGTGCAAAGCGGAAGCAGGATGCTTCCCAACCTTCCATCAGACGGCGGGAGATCTTCACATCAAAGACCCATTACCATGAATCTGATTAAGCTTTAAATTCGTGACGCACAATTTCCACGTTGAATCTCCCAAAAAGATTCCAATTTGATTGCAACTAAGATTACCTACAAACCACTAAATATGAAGAACCAACGAAAATCAACTGCCACAGCCATTTCCGCTCATAAATCAAAGATATTAGTTACTTACTCTTAAACTTCCCCAAAAAAAAGAGTCTAGATTTATTCATTGCTATTAATATCAAATCTGTTCTCACCGTATCCATGTATGAAATTAATTCAAGTCGAGATCAAAGAATTATGAAAAAACTAAAGACACAAAACAACAAATCGAAGCCATTAAATAAAATCAACAACCAGTCTCACTTCGCTTTTCTGCAAAACGATGCTGGCGATGATGATGATGTGATTATTATCGTAATTACTCAGAAAACATAATTTCCCGACAAAAAGAAACATCCTCGTCATTCTGGCTACCAGCTTGCAGCCTCTAGTCTTCAGCCTCCAGTTTCCAGCCAACCATTATATTTTCAACCACTTACTACTGTTTTCATTTTGCTGCGAAGATAAAAATATAAGTTTCAAACGCTTGGAGAGCTCCCCGTGCACTAACACCTTATAATTAGGGTAGTACCACTTTTTCAGATCAGCCAAGTGGTCGTTAATATCTAATACGATATTAATACACGTTCGGATTTGTTATGGTCCAGCCTTCGATAGGCTTGGATAATGCGATGGCTAATATATAGAGTTCCGCGCGATCACAGTTGGACGCAAGAGATGGACAAGAGGAAGTGACGGGGTCCAGGATCAAATTCGAAATGGAGACCATTATGATTAAGTTGTTGTCGGTGAACTGTGCTGCCCGGCCAATTACACTAATACGTGGCTGACCTCATACCGTATATAATACCTTGAAATTGTTTGCACGTTATTAAACCCTCGGTTGGCCCCATTTGTTTCCTCCCGCTTACCCAGCCCAGCTAACATATTCCAACCTAAATATGACCATTCACATTTAGAGCTCGGAAATACTTGCCGGTGCCCCGTGAAAAAGAAAAAAGTCCAACTGGAATCACGGTCATGAAGATGTATCTAAACAATTACTGGATGCGGGATATCTTTAAGCTCATTTCGAGCCACCTCACAATTTATCATTCTGAGCGTCGAAAATCTCTTCTCGCGCTCGAAATGACACAAAAACCCACGACGCGGCACAAAGGCCAGGGAGACAAGAAGTCATTAGTCTTATTGATAGAGTTATTTGTCTCACCTCGTCTTCTTCATTGCTAGGTCGAAAGCAATCATCTCTGGTTGTATGTCAAATCGATTTGACGCTTTTTGTTCCTCCCCGTTTCGTGCAAAGAAGAGTTATCCATCCATAGAACCGTCCTTCCGTCCACCCATCCATCCATCGAAAGGTCCATTTCTCAATTCCCCGTATAGCTACGGCCTGTCTTCGCGCTACATTTCACCGAAGGGCTCACATCGTACGTTGGGCTCGGGGACCTCATACTGGCGCGGTTACATTTTAACTCCTCAGGTGTGGCTGTTGAACCACTGTATCATATTTTTTTCGACTCCTTCACCTCTTTTTGATTTCACATCTCCTGTTGGGTGATTGATGACTATCATCAGTGGACACTGATCTCTACCCTTCCCGTTTTTCACCGTTCCTCCCGACGATTGGCGAAATCGCATCAGAAGTGAATCATGGACGACGCAGTGTGACTGGGTCGTGGCATTTGTGGGATGAATGACGAGTGGTGAGTTTTGTGGTGGATTGATGCCATTGATATATTAAGATAACGTTTACCTTCAAACGGTTCAATATAAATTTTGACGAAGTGTACAGAGAATGTTTCGAAATATTCAAATGTTTGAAAGAAAATGTAAATCTAATCTATTTTTGTATATTATAGTAGATACATGCATTTTACAAGCAGGTGCTTATTTTCTAATTGACTAGCCAAATATAAATTTAGTACTATTTACAGTTGAGATATTTTGTTGTCCTTATCAACGGACTTCATTCTTCGTTTTGGTTTTTTACAAACAAATCAACATTACACCGGTATCCGTCAGTCTTGTTGCTGTTTATATGTTAGATCGCATCTTTCTATTCAGATTGTAATTTTAGTTTGACAAAATTGTAGTTAAGATCCAAATCTTAGAATATCTGTAATGTATTCAAAATTGTAAAAAATGCATACACTTTATAAAACATCATCACTCGCATGAAACTTTATACAACTATGTTATCTTTTTTTCGGAAGACATACACTCGGGGATGCTCGTTTCCATCAACTTAGAATCGACACACGTAACACTCAAATGTAATTATGACTCTCGATGGCGGATCAATACGGATCGAATCGAAGCGAGAATAATTGAGTTGCAGGTTTCAACCTACACTACCATGATAGCTTCTTTCATACTGTTCGGAATTGACGAGATATCTGCAAGCAAATTCCTTCATTGCATGGAAGATATCCATCGTCCAGGCAAAATGTAAGTGAATCGTCCAAGAAGAAATCGATGATAGGCAGACGGATGTGAGAATCAACAGAAATAATCTGGCTTGGATGTATGTCAATCAATGGAAGGAAACATCGTAAAATCAAAATATAGTTCGAGATGATGGTGTTGAGGATTAAAGATGACTGGTTATGATCCCAGAAGTCATTTTTGATTTGATTTCGTGTCGGAAGAAATGTATGTATGATAGAAAATGCGAGGGAGCTGCTTGAAAAGAATAAATATCAATTTATGGTAGCTCCGCTTGAAAAATTAATGAAATAAAGTCTGGAATCATTCATTTTATATGTACGGTCTATTTATCGTGGTTTTAGTGAAGCAAGTACAAAACAACTAAAGCTGTATATAAGGAACAGATTTTTTGTGTAATTTTTGGTATATGAGTAGTTTTAAGGTTATGAAAACCTATTTTTCGTATCTTAGATTCGGAAAAAGTAGTTCAGAAATGAGAAAATAAACCTTATTCAGGCTTTCAAGAAAAACTTCATATGCCTCGACGAAATCGGAGGATTAAAAGAATGGTTATTCCACGAAAAATATTAATACTGGTACATCAGAAATAAAAATTCGGACAAACTTCATTCAGATTACTGAAAAATCATTTCAGTCGCATGGAGAATAAATTCGATAAAGGATAAATAATCATATTAAAATAATGAAACAATACGAAAAAATGATTTTTTTAGACTAAAAAATTAAAGATTTATCATTTGCCAGTCCCACTAAATATATTAAACTAGGAAAGCGTCTTTCTCGTTAAGCAATATCCACAGGAAGAATGAGGGAGATACGAAGCGCCACTAGCCTTGGCTTGGCTTCCATCAAGGTTTCGGTGGCCTTGGTATGTTAGGGCTGACTGCAGGTCTAAATACTTCTGAATGGATTTATCTTTTCTATACGCTGGGTATTTTGAAAAAAACCGACCATCAACATTCCGTACTTCACATGAGGCTCACATAGGGTTGAAATGGGGTTCGCCAAATGCGAGCTTGGTGGTGATGCGGTTTGGCGCAGTTAAGTTTTAGATAGGGTTTCCCCTTGCGGATCGGGTTTAAAGTGTGGCTTACCCCATATGGGTCTCAATTTAACAAATCGTGGCTCATAATTGAACATATATTTTATTTTTCTAAGGCGCGCTCGCACTTCAATTGAAAACCATGGCTCAATATTAAAATTTTGGCCATTTTGTCAGCAATCACAATTGTCTCATGAAAACTTTCATCTGAAAGCATTTATGATAATACGTTATAATTTTTACATCAACAAATGACATTGATTTTTATTCAGTGCTCCAAAAATTTTGATGAACCAGGCTGCCGCCTCTGAATAATGTAGAAAGTAATTATAATGAATAATAAAATATGTGATGACAGTTAATTATGAAGTTAAGGATACTTTTAGTTTTTTTAATTACTCATATTTCCTGGAAGTCTGCAAATAATTCGTTTATAATTAATGAAACAGAGTATATTCACGGTAAATAAGAATTGCTAAAGTATTGTATACAAATTTCATTGCAAACAGCAGAGATCTTGAGTCGATGTTTAAAGACATACTTAATAATTGTAAGAATAAATTTTAAAAACGAACCATTCGATGACGAAAGGTAATTTAATAAATATTAAACTGTAACAAAGTCATATATTATTAAATTTTTAAATTCAAACATAAAAGTAATAGGTAACTCATTATATGATATCGAGGCTCTTTTCATAACGAATATCAAATAAAAAGAACTATTGTTCCCATTAAAAATCAAGTATAGTAACAAATCTAGATTGAACATCTGAATTTTCAATTGAAATGGTTATTAATTTATTTGACAAAATAAATCTGTTTTTAATCTATCAGTATGACATTAGACCCGTGATACAGTTTTAAAAGAAAAAGATCACAAATGTCGAAATACATTTATCGTTCATTTAAATTTTGTTCTAGCACCATTTAAAATTTTGTTATTTTCACATGACATCCTGTTCAGTAACAATATCAATGATTTTCGAGAGCAGCACAAAATTATTGTAATATTTTTCAATTCGTTTTTAAATTGATTAGCGATGAACACAATTGACGAAGCATTATTTGTTTGTAAATAACAAGATTTAAATATAAAGAAAAATTTTGATCATGAAGCTCATCGGTTGTAGAATAGAAAATATATTTTTTAAATTTTTTTCACTTCAGTTAAGACTTTGGGAGGGCCGTCGAAATCATGTTTCTTAAACATTTTTTGTTGCGGGTCTACCACAATACCGCTTTTCTTTAGAACCAGAAACTTATCGTGCTCTGTACTTTGCAGAAGAGTGATGAAAATAATTCATTGCCAAATTGAAAAGAGTTCTTAGTTATGTTTTAATTAAAAATTGATTTAATTTATTTAATTATTCAAGTCGTAGCATAGTTTTTAATATGATCAATGTCTAATTTGTATCAAAGTGGTAGTGGCCTCATTTTTTATTTAAATTATTCCAAAGTATTTTAAAGTTAACCTTTAAAATAAATAAAATAAATTTTACATTATCGATCACTTAGTTGATCTTGATTAAAATATTTTACTGCATACAATTTGGAATTTTCCATAGTTACTACGAAACATGATTAATAAATTTGATGACTACAGGCGTTAAGAGGCAAAGACTCAAAATTCAATTAAATGGAGCCTAAATATTTTATGTTGCTTAATACAGAGCAACTTCAAAAATACTTAAGATGTAAGTATGAATACAGTAGCATATTTCCAGCACGAAAAAAAAGTGTCTTAAAGAAGACAAAAAAACTAACATTTAATACACTTGCTTCCTTTCAGGTTATGAACATTCGACTATTTTCCCTATACTGCCTTTGTTACTTTCAAATAACACATACTTGATATAAAAACGGTCCGTAGCTTTTATTATTCGTTAATATTGAAATACATTTCCATTATGTTCGATGATTTATTTTCTGCTAGCTTTGTTTGTTGGTTTATTTTATATTGGCGAGCGAATTAATTAAAAATCAAGTGTTGTTTTCGCTTATTTTTAAATTTAAAAAAAATTAGTCTTCATAACTATCGCACCTCTTAATCAATGCTCTAATGGTTATTTTTGTTCAAGATTTTGTATTTGAACTACAACGAGTCGAGAAATGTGATCCTTGAGGAACACACGCACAACTTCCCAATAATATCCACATAAGTATCAACAGTAATAATATTAATAGTATGTAATAATAATGAAAGTGATAATATTCCAAATAGTAATCATAATAAGAACTCATCAAAGTAAGTGGAATGATTTAATATTTATCATATTGTCTCCTTAAGGAGATTACGTATGAAGGATAGGAGATTTTGATTGAATCCATATGGGTGACGATGGGTAACAAAACTTTTCTTACGTAAGTGGCTATGTTCATATCGACATTTGAAAGACAAAATGACGTAAGGGAAAAATTTGGCAAGATTAAGGGTTATTAAATGCAATTTATGGCTGTACACAGATTGAACTAGATTATGTTGCGTTATGGATATTTTTGGTAGTTGCGTCCAAAATTTCCATTAACTGCTGCACACTATATTTCACCATTTCCATCCTTTAAAAAACTTATAATCATCTCTTATTTAGCAGTTGACCTTGAAACAGCATATAATAAGCCAAAAACGTTCAGTGAATGAACTCAGCAATTTTGCAACTGGTCGTGACTTACATAAAGGACTTCCTTATTCATTCTAAATAATAGTTGTTAACCTTTTTATATGATTGTTTATTGAAAGTTTAAAAACTTTGATTTGCAAATTAAATAGAAAGTTGTTTAGACAAATGTTTAAATTTTAAATTTAATTAAAAAATGATTCCATTAATATTATTAAAACTTTTTTACTTCGCTTGACAACATAATAACGTCTTCGGAATAAGGTAGAATAAGTAATATTATTCGTATGAACCTCATAACCATTATGATTATTAATTGTCTATCGTTTTTTCCTTATTTTTTTGCAGTTCCAATAAAACTTCATTTTTTCACGAAAACTTATTAAAGCATCTGATTTTATAAAGCAGTGGTAACTCAAAAAATGAACTAAATTGAAACTTATTCGTTGAAAAACTAATTTTTTGCATTTTTAACTTCCCAGTTCCCTATGGGAAGTTATTGTAATAGGTCGATTTTGCGAATCTCGAATTTTTACATATCTCCACATTTTAAGGTCTCTAGAATCCTAATCCATCGTTTTTAGAGAGATGTCTGTGAGTGTGTATGTACGTATGTGCGTATGTGCGTTCGGAATTATTTTTCGTCTCGATTATCTCAAGAACCAAAGATCGTATTGACGTGGTTTCATTCGACGCGTAATTACGTAACTTAAAATTGAATGACTTTTCAGCAAAATCGGTTAAGCCGATTTTTATTTAGGATGAAAAAACTGAAAAAACGACTGAAAATTGCTTAGTTTTAAACTGTTGATACGCACTATTAATTCGTGCAGATACCAAATATCTTCATAGTAATGTTGTTATTATTGTGCGTTTTAGCAAAATTGTGATAAAATTTGTCAAAAATGTTATTTCAAAAAAAAATAAAGATTAATTTATGAAATTCCAAACTTATATTATCAGGTTTGGGTGAATGGGAGTAGAGACGCTAATGCAATTAATAATTGGATATTGTTATAAATACATTAATATTATTAATAACAATCAAATAATATTAGTTATAATTTGATATTGTATATATAAAGTCAATTATAATTATTCAGTAACGGTCAAATATTCTTAATAACGAATGAATATTGTAAATAATAATTAAATACCCTCAATAATAGTTGTGGATTCCGAGGCCGAGCTGGAGAACGAGGTTGAAGACAAAAAGGTGGACAAGAAGGAAGACGAGGACGAGGAGGACGAGGTTGCCGGGGCTTTGGTAGAGGATGACCAGGTGGTGGAGACGTCTTCCTCTACCAAAGCTTTTATGATTAGATAAATCATTGATAAAAATAATAAAAGCAATTATAATAATTTAGAATAATAATGTTTGAAAATAGTAATTATTAATAATAGTAATTACTAATAAAAACAAATTATAGCTTTTTTATTCACCAGACTGGGAAGTTAGTCGTATGGGCCTCAAGGGTCGCACTGAGACCACATTTTATTAAATTTTAGAACAGCTGTACTTAACTTATTGAAAATTTGACAGAATCATATGAATGCTACTATGTTTCGATTGATACCTTCGCGTTTCATTCGCGGGATAACATGCGCGACAGAAATGAATTTGGATCTGCCATAACAAAAAAGCTGCCAAACCGAACCTTACCAGGATCTAATCAGCTCGAGTCAATATTAACACGTATCGATCGAAACCTTTACAAAATCGATGCAACCTTTCTTTCGAGAGTTTTCGTCGTCGTAAAAATGCTAACGTACACGCGTACACATATGCTAGCATGCTGACTTCTTCCAAAAATATAAAAATATATTTTAAAGAATTTAAAACGCAAAGATGTGTTGAAAATTTCTGGCAAAAGTTTCAAACGGATGACAAGACCTGAGAACTAAGAAGTAAACAAAAACATATCCTTTTAAAATGTCAATAGGATGCCTATTAATTTGAAAAAATTTGATTTTATCTTTTTCTGATTGATCGCTAGTTCTATGGTTTTCCACATCAATAAGACATTCCACCATATTTTTCAAACTCTACAAAGTATACCTATCTTAGGCAATACAATTATTTGAAAATGATTTTACTGATGGACTGTAATATCATTAACTTTACTGTTAACAGTGTATTGGATTGAAGAATTTGTTTTGAAACTATATAAATTAAATGCCAGCACACTCCGCATTAGTTTCACTAAACTTTAAATTAATCAATTGACAGATATTTGTGGTGCTCCCATGGCTGAAGACGTAATTTTGCAGACTTCTGACCGGACATCCGGCGATTCAAATCTCCATCATGACAAAGGCATTTCATCAAAAGTAGTTACTTTGAAGGATCTCTCTTAATAGAATGCCAGAACGTTTCGAGATGGACCATGTGGATGATCAGTTCTAACATTAAACCAACTTCTTTGTAAATCTTTCAAAATGGGTTTGACTTATAAATTCATAGGTCAGGGATTTATGATACGTTCCTATTAATCTACCCTTGTAATTCAATTCAAGGCAAAACGGCAAATACACTATTTTATTTAAACAATAATAAATTTAGTTGACCACAGAAATTTTTCTCGGATTTTGGGTCAGGAACGGAAAAATTACTTCTTCATTCAGAGGTATTGCAAGAATTTATGTATAGTTTTATCGTTCCAAGTTTCTCGCTAAAATTACAATTCAAAAAAAAATGTAATATTCTGCAACTCAAGGTCGAATTGACTTATTCTATGCAAGAAGTTATCAAGTTTCTGACATCAAGATCTCTCATTACAGCATAGTTTGCATGTTTGTGAATCTTAAAAATACCTTTACTTTCAACATATGTAAAAATTAAAACCCAAAAGCGTTTGGCCTTACTAAACTTCGTCTGACTACCGATACCAATATACGTTTATAGGGTGAAATTCATGTACTCCATTTCTGGATAGATTCTGTATTAAGCATCAAGTAGAACTCATTGTCAAAAGCATTGTTGACTCACATAGTTCATACACCGATTCAAAAAAGTGAACTATTGCCTATAGAGACATTCACTGTGAAGGACGTGGTAATCGAACTCCCCAAAAGATTAAATCGTTTTTCAAGATGCTGTTAGTGCTCGCTTCGCTAAGGTCATTATGCCATCGAGGTGACCAGTTCAACAAAACAATACCAGCTTCTTGGTTACTGGGAGAACTCACAGGTACTAAGTGTGAATTAATCAAATGCTGCTACGAAATTCCCATAGCAGCCATCACCATCCCATAGGTACCTACGGATTCGTATTAGAACCATCCTCATTTTTCATCCTCTCATGTCAAATTTTCTCGTCCCGGCTCCTCAGCATCTCGGCTTACAGCGATCTGGAATTCCTTCAATTTGTCTTCCCTTCAAAATGAGTGTTATTAATGATACATTAAGTCCAAGGTGTTGACTTTTTTGTTAACATCGTTCTGAAAGCTGATATGTCTTAATCGATTCCTCGAAATGTCTTTCCATGTTCATTGTGATCGTTGGGTTGAAGGTGATTCAAACAGAATAGAAATCAGACCACAATCCACTGCTCAGATAGTAGTATCTATAGCTAGGATTCTCAGATGGTCCACCAAAGTGTTATTCGGACTGTTCAATTTATGGCAATTACAATTGTGTGAAGATAATCTTGTATCTAATCTTTGTCGGGATTCCGAGCAATTCTGGGATTAATTATCAATCAGCATGGCTCGATGGAAATATTTGGGACCCGATTTCGCGGTTAAATGCTGTTATGAATTAGCTATTTTCGGGAAGGTGAAACGCTGTATCCGTATCTATCATTTTCTGTTGTGTTTGGATATGGATATGAGGTTTGAGAAAGTGCTCATTTCGAAGCTACTCATCAAGCAATGGGGTAACTATTTCAATCGCTTCGACCAAATGAGAACACTAAGCCTGAAAAATTCTTCTCGTCTTTGCTTTTCATAGCATATGAATTGTCTAATAAATACAATTGATTGCGGTGGAAAATGAATGTGTGCCCGGAAAAAAGCAAACCGCTGATCAAATACGAACATTGCAATAAATGAACGCGTGCCTTAAGTTATGCGCGTAGCAACGATACCAACATGTAATTGGAAATAAATCGTTTCGAATTGGGGATTTACAAAACTACTTTGGAACGGTTAATCTGTGTTGCAAACCGCAAGCTTATTCTTTTGCTGGTTGTTAATTGAAAAACGGCTAACTTACTGTGGTCCGCGGTCGGAGGACCGGATTTTTGTGAAGATTGTGTGCGCGTAATTGTCCGATTGAATTCAGATTTCACCTGATGTATCTATAAATGGTGTCTAGTATTTATTGGTTTAGTCGTTTCGGGAGCAAGAACACTGAACATTAATAATTATTATTGCTGTAAAAGCGCTCCGATATTTAAGAAGAAATAAAGATGAAGAATTTTGTTTTCGAAACCGCAAAATTAAGTTTAGATTTTGGAATTTAATTTCTATTAGAGTTGTTCTTTGTTTTCGAATGATTTTACTGTGAACGTCTAAACTTTGATTCCAAGCGTGGTGAAATTTTGCAAGAAATATTCATCAAATGCGAAGAACAATGTTTTATTTTGAATGGTTGTGATATACATATTCAAATTTTAGAACGAAATGTAATTTAATACAAAATTATGAGCATCAAACTTGCAATCTCGTCTTCATTTCTTTTGAAATATATAGTTAGCTAGTGTGCTGTGCATTTGTTTAGAAACCATCTCTACGAACTAAACAGTTTTCAATATATGTATATTGACGAATACCATTTGCAGGGAGCAGATTAGGTTCAGTTTTTATCAAACTGGTTTGAAGACAGAATTTTTTAGGAAAAAAGACATAAAAAATTAAATCGAAACGATTTTTGCTAGCGTAATGAAAAAGAAGAAGCAAAATCCTCAAAAACACACTTAGATTTGCATGTTTACGATTTTTATTTCAAATGCTTAAATTTTACTTACTACTGTGTCCAAAAAGTAGTCGGAATTTTTCGATTTAAATTACGCGGGTAAATATTTTCGCTCAATATATTTTTTTTTAAAGTTGGTACAACTGTTACTGACTTCCATGCCAAATTATATGTCAAAATATTCATTAGTGTTTGAGTTACGCTTGTGTTTGTGCGACACAAAAAGTGGATTTGGCGATTTTTACAATGTCTGAAATTATTCAACAAAGAAGTGCGATCAAATTTTGTTTCCTGAATGGAATAAATGCTGCAGAAACATTGAAAATGTTGGGGAAGGCTTACGGGGACCGAGCTCCACCAAAACCAACAACATATGATTGGTATAAATTGTTCAAAGAAGGTAGAGAACACGTTGAAGACGAAGAGCGTCTTGGTCGACCATCGACCTCAATTGACGATGCTCACATCCAAAATGTGAGAGAAACCGTCGACTAACTATAAAAGACATTTCTGGTGAAATTGACGTATCAAAAGGATCAATTAGTTCCATTTTGAAAGATGTTTTAGGCCTCAAACGTGTCAAGTCTCGATTGGTATCAAAAATGCTGAATTTTCTTGAAAAACGGCGTCGTGTTGATGTGTGTGAGACAATGCTCTCTGACTATCAGGCGGTTTGTAAACGCATTGTTACAGGAGATGAGACTTGGATTTACGCTTACGATCCCGAAACAACCGACCAATCGAGTGAATATCGTGCCAAAGGTGAAGCAAGACCGAAAAGACCGCGTGAAAGTCCGTCAAAAATCAAGGTGATGTTGACTGTTTTCTTCGATTTTCGTTGTGCAGTGCATTATGAATTCCTTCCATCTGGTCAAACTGTCAACAAAGAATACTATTTGAGTATTATGCGTCGTGTGCGTGAAGCTATTCGTAAAAAGAGGCCGGATTTATGGAAAGACAACTCTTGGTTTTTACACCACGATAATGCGCCATCTCACACTGCACTGATTCTTCGTGACTTTTTCGCCAGAACTGCAACCAATATCGTTTCGCAACCACCTTATTCACCTGATTTGGCTCCGTGTGACTTCTGGCTATTTCCAAAACTCAAAAGACCACTCCGAGGAAACCGTTTTGAGTCGATTGAAGACATTCAACGTGAATCGGCACGCGCTCTGAAGGCTATACCGGAAGAAGACTTTTTGGCATGCTTCGAGGACTGGAAAAAGCGGTGGCATAAGTGTATTATTTCGGGAGGGGACTATTTTGAAGGGGACGATATTGATTTGAATGGCTAAATAAAGATTTTTTGATTTATAAAAAAATTACGACTAGTTTTTGGACACAGTAGTATAACGTTATAGCTTTAATTTGCTACTATGTAATTGGATCACTCTATTTAGTAGTTATTGAAACAATAAACAATAAACAATGATAATTTAAAAAAATATTTTCAATAAGTTTGTTGTATTGAGTTTGAGTTTGAAATCATTTTGTGTAGATATAATGAACTCATATCAGCATTTGTTACAAGGTGTTCTAATCATATAGCTTCACTTACTTACTTTACTTAGCTTAAAATTATGTTTGAAATTGATATTTGATTGTAAAGCGTTAAAAGAAGGCTGTATTGTTGTTTCTTATTTCTTTCAATGATTTTGGTATATTGGCATCGAGAACATCTAATTTGCACGAAAACGGGACTAACGAAAATCGCTCGAATTAAATGTGATGCACATTTTGATAAAGACTCCATTCATAGCTCACATCCCCAATTCTTTGACTAAAGTACCCTATGTAAGCTTACTGAGAATTTCTTTAAATGCTTCGTATCTTATCATCTGTTGTTTCAACTTATGGCTATAAACATTGATCATTGAATTCGTTGCGCTTGCTGTAAAACTTTCACCCAATTTAAATTTCGCTATCGAACCAAAGTTTTGACAAGAACCCAATTGATTATTTCACAATCAATTTGTATATTTTCATTCCGTCCACTCAAATATCAATTCATTCACTCATTTCACGTTGAAACAAATCCATTTAAATAATTTAAATTCAAATTTAATCTACACAACGCACAATTCGTCCCAAGATCGTTCCAAATATTTTGTTTCGTTGCGTCCATACCAAATATGAATTAAATTTAAGCAAAATTTGCAAGTCACTGGTTTTTTGTTGAGCGTGCAATATTTCAATAAATTCAGGCGCCAGAGTTACTGACAGATAGTTTTCATGCCTAATGCGAAAATCACAATAAGAGAAAATGTGGTAATGCACGATTTGTTAGTTTTGTTTCGGCCAAATATTGTTTGAACTTTCTAAATAATTAATTGCGGAAGCAAGTTCGTTGAATACTTTTTGATTTTATTGCCGAACAGTGAATTATAGCATTTAGGCATAATGATCTTGTATTTGTATAGGATTTTGATTTGAATTGAATTTCTACTTTCACCATGCATTGATTTTGAATTGGAAGCGATGTTTGGACTTGACCGACAACAGATGAAATTCAACGAATTGTATTTAAGCATTTAATTTAACATAGATTCCTACTTACTACACTATCGGTCAATAGTCCCATTCCACACAGCACTGTACTCTATCAATTTGTCGCAGCTAACGAGAATCCAATAATCCTCCATGCAAACTAATCCCGAAAATGTGTTTGCAAACAAGATATCTTAACATCCGGATTTAGTGAATTGAAAAGTACAGATACCCACTGATGTGAATTGAATACAATGACGACAACAAATTGCTTGATGCACTCTCCTCACATTGTAGTTCATAGAATTGTGAACCCTCCAATATTTGCCTATGTCTTCCATTGAATCGAGGCAAAGTGGAAACAATAACAAATTAATAAAAGTAAACATACAAAAGACATCGCAGCCATCCATTCTAGATGCACATCGATGTCAGCTCATGTTACGCGTTTCCCTGATTCGAAAATAGCCCATACACATGGAACGTTGCGAACACCCCCTCCTTATGGCGTTGGCTCTGGAGATGGAGGATTAAAAGTCAATTGAATATTATGTTTTTATTTGTAGTACAATTTTTTTGTGTGCGGAACATTGAGTTTAAAGTAAAGTTCGAAGATTAAGTGCGTTTGGAAGTATCGATGAGGATTGAAATTGATTTTTCGGAAGGGGGATGCAAATATAGACAATGATTTGATTTTATGGTTAACAGTTAAGGAGCTGCAATCGCTGTGAAAGAGTTTCGGGTTCTACTTAATGCAGCACGTTCCAAGCAACAGTTCAATATTATCCTGAATACAATCGCAATCTTGGACTCAACTCAAGTGCTACGTAGATAATGAAATTTACTATGCGATTAAAGCAGATCTACCGAAAACTCCTACCTGCGTTCATTCACAAGGAAACCAAATAATCCTAGCTAAGTCAAACCATATGTTGGCCAAACTACTCAGTGCTCCGAAGTCACATACCTACTTGCAAACTTTCTAGCCACGACAATTCCTCTTCTCCTACCACAGATAATCGTCATAATCTTCTGGAAATACCACCACAAATCCAGGCCATTAGTGCTAAGTACTCGACTAATCTCTATTATTCCCGATACTAATAAACTTCTGCTTTTGACACAATGACTAAGCGTTCAATCCGTGGCAAGTCCTTTCTGCCAAAAGATATTCCATATCTTATCACATGGCATTGTTCTTCAGTGGCAACTTGAGATACACTTCGGTCTGATTTTCACTGTTCGTCCACTGTTGAGTCGCACTGATAGACGGTGGAAAGTTGGTGGCCACGAATTACATGCTTTATGACAAGTTTTTCAAGACCTGGCCGTCCCTCCTGTCGGGGCTACCTCATTTTGGAATGTCCCGTGGTTTCGTGGCCATAAAGTAATTAGTAGCTGGCATTATGTCGTACGGATAAAGATTAACTTGTGGACCGCCTCATTATTGCACAGATAAAAGACTTTTATGGCGTTGAAAGATTTGCTAAGGTGTCGTTCATTGAAGATGTGGATTCAACAATTTCCCACCATGAAAGGTGCCTTGGACGTAGCAAAGCATGATAAGATTGATTAGTTGCACATTTAAACAATCGATTGTGTATATTTTTTGCATTTTAAACACCTTGCAACGCAGACACAAAAATATTAATTTATAGAAATCTTCAAATCAAGCAGCGCCAACACAACTTCATGGCGACACTTAATCTGTTGTATTTCGATCTCACTTATATTTTTACGAGATTTTGATAAGAAGCAAGAGTACATTTATTAAGAAACTAAATCGTTTTCGCACTACGAAAGTGGACAATCTAATGTTTAAATTAAAACTGCGATTCGATCGATACCAATCATTCCAATTCGCTTACCTATTTTTTGCAGCTGCTGCTCGATCACGTTGACGACGATTTTTAAACCAGTTCCCAACTTGGGTTGGATTCAATCCAGTGGCTTTTGCCAGTTCCCGTTTCTTCGTGGGATTCGGGTAGGGATCTTGTAGATACCATTCTCGCAATAAACTACGCGTTCGTTCTTTAAAGCAATGTGTTTTCTGTTCACCATCCCAAATGGTTGGTGGCAAAGGGAACTTTTTACGTACGCGATATTTATCTACAGGTCCTGCAAATGAAGATGAGTTATTAAATTGCCTTGTTCTGAATATTATTATATATATTTTTTACCTAAAGGTCGTCCTCGTAACTTTTCTGCTTCAATATAGTGTGCTTCCAGCCACATTGCTTGAAGCTTTCCATAAGATTGTTTCGTAAATTTATGATTTTCAATTATTGCATACAATTCCCTGCAAATAAAAAGAGTGTAGGCATTGTAAATACATAGTATCTATTATTAAAAAGTTAAAAGCAAAACATTTAGCAGTATTCAGGTGAAAGGATTGAAATTTGTATCACATATTCAAATATCGCAAATTAAAAGCAAATCAAATTTACAACTGAAGATAAAATCAAAAGATTTACAGTAACCTGGATAAATTTTGTAATTGAGTAGCTTCGGAACAATAATTTAAGTTATTTAAATGTTTTACAGTATTGAGGTCCTTATTAGCGCATGCTGAAACCTTTCTCAACAAATTGACAAAATCAACAAGTTAAAGGGGGAGTAGGTACTCTGTTAAAAAACAATCCACATTTTTTATTTGGGATATTTTGTTAGAAAAGTACCTTAAAAATACCTGTACAAAATTTTATATCGATATCTAAACTGGTTTTTATTCCTCAGCGCTCGTAGTCCCCCTCCGTCCTACTATACTTATGGAGCGCCGGAACAGATGCCCCTATGTAACTATTCGACTATTATAATCTCTTAATAATACATACAAGTCCTATTAAATAGTCCAAGTTAGTGCATATTCGAGTTTCACAGTGTAAACATCAAAAATTATGATTGAAAATGCTTTCGAGCCGAACAAGATGAGATAATTCTCATAAACCAAAGAAATTTTAAACGCGTTTTTCGAAAAACATACTTTTTGTGTGCACGTCGTAGATTTGTGGAAAGATTACTCATCCAATTTACTTGAAATTTTTCACACATACTTATTATCTATTTAACTATTGCATAGGTCTAAGAATATAGCCAATTTTTTGACAGTTCTAGAACACCTTTTTCAATCGAAAAAAGTCAGAAATCGTTACACGTATATTCAAACGTGCACCTAATCACGAAAAACGAACTTGTTGTCCTAAATTTGAGCACATGCAGTATTTTATACTCGAGACTAATAGAATTTTGTTTGGTATATGGAATTTTTTCTCAGGGTTTTACGAGGCGCAATCTGCTTTTTTGTTTGGCACTGCTCAAGCGCTTGGTCAAAACGGCCGCCATTTTTTTTAATTCATTCAATCTGCACTTTTAATCTCAATATATATACATTTTCAATTTGAAGTCGATATCCTTATTAGCTTATTTTTTATACACAATTAAAAAAAAGATCCAATTTCGCCGTTTTAACAGAGTACTCCCTGCTTAAGGGGTTACAAAGGTCTTGTATTTTCAAAAAAATCGATCGATTTTTTTATTTCATATGGAAAAATAGTATTTCAAGAGTATAATTCGAGCAATATTACCGGAGTTATAGAGATTTGAATACAGCATGGTCGTTACGCGCGCTCTGCCTTATCTAGCATATTATACGCATGCAGTGCGGTTCTATCGCGTAAAATCAGCTCCTTTCTTTTTCATGAAACATTACAACATAAAAAGGATGTTTTGAACATCGCGAATGAGGCGAACGAATAACTGTATGGAACTGGAATCGACGACTCGCTGTAAGTCGCTAAAAAATAACTGTAATTCATTTAATCACGGTAAAAAAAACTTTAAACGCATTTTTCTTGAAACTTTATTTTTTCCGAGCGGTAGGCACGATTTTTCGAGAAAAAATCGACCGATTTTGCTGAAACTTGCACAGTTCCTCTTTATAACATTGACTCGTGCTTGAACGAAGGGATTTTCATTCGGTCGACTCGTTTTTGTTTTATACGAAAAAAATATTTTAAAAACGATGAGAATCGGATAAATGCTAAAAAATATGAGACGAAAATTCATTCAAATCCATTTCAAAACTTTAAATTTCATTTTTTTCAATTCCTTCGTTCGAGCGCAAATTTTTGAATTTTTGATTTGAGATGAACCTGCATCGAAATATTCTGCCAACCGCAAAAAAAGGTTGGACGAGGAAAACTGCAGGAAAATTGACAATTTTCAATGTTTTTAGTTGAAATTTTTTTAACAACTTCTTAAAATGCTAAACTTTTATGAGTGTAAATTTTAAATAATATTTATTTTTTGTTTTTAAAATACAATTTTTTGAAAAAGTTGTTTTTCCCCGTCAAGACCTATGTAACCCCTTAAGTTAAAGTAGACATTATTCATGACTTTCGAATTGGATTGCTTTGCTTTATCATGAATTATTAATTGTAGGTACGTTGTTATCTAACTAAATTAACTGTGGTGTGATTTTGATATCGTGCCGGTGTGTTAATATCCAAATTTCATATTTTTTCACTTTTTGGATGCTCTTCATTTGTAAACGTTCACCATTACTCCAGTAAAATGATGAAGGAAGTGTCGACAATTGTGTATTTTTGGTAAGAAAGAAGAGTTTACACAAATTAAAGAGCTTTAGCGATGAGTCTCAGTTTCTAGGGTCAAACTTCCTCTTTTTGGACGTGAAAAGAAGTCAAAAAATGAAACTCCGTACAACTCAGCAACCGTAGCCCACAAAACGATGTGTTTTGCAATATTGCGTAGAATATGATTCGCAGGAACTTATAACATATGTATATGTACATTATTTTCGGGTAGCGACAATATTGAAAAATTGTAAGCCAAAAAAAGCGTCACAAAATCATTTTTCGGACGGCGCAATTGTTGCTTTCATCTTTACTGCAAAAATCATTTAGAGCTTAATTTAAGAAAATTTCATCACGAGCACTTTGTGGTGTCGTTTGTTGCAACCATTTTTCATTTGCAGGAGTTTTTGCTATATATCCATCAAAACTGTCCATTAAATCGTAAAAAATTGCATGTCTATCCAAAATGCACGGCGGAACTTCCATTTTATTGGACTTCCAGCAATGTCAGTGCAATTGAGTTAATGTTATGTAAAGGTGCAGAGCCAAGCAGTGGGCGCGTAGTGATTTCAACGCACGTTAGTTTCATAAAACCTAATTCTTTGCAGCCTGCCATTTAGGAAAGTTTTCAACGTATATGTGTAAGTGACGAATTCTTCGATTTTAGAGCAGCAGTGGCTGTTTGCACGAGTATTCTAATTGCTTCTGGATTCATTTCTATTGCACTTCCAGTGGGGGTGCTCGGTATTTTTTCTTCGGTAAATATTTTGTGCTCATATTTCATAAACAAATTTTCTCATAATAAAGTGCCAAAAAGCAAACCAGTTTTCATTAAACTACAATGAGAAAAACGAAAAAGAGCAACGAACTACTTTTCAAAAACAATTTTTGGCGGTTCTGTACAATGTAAAAAAACAGCAGATTTTCCTATATCAAATTGATAAAATTATCTAAATTAAAGTCTTTATGTGGCTGAAAATGTTTTCGAGAGAATAAACAACATATCTTCTTGAGTGTAGTACTATACCTATTGTCACCTGGAAGCAGTTTCAATTATTTCACAATTAAATGTTGTAATCAAATCACCTGAGACATTGAAAACTGAAAATTGAATTATTGAACTTTCCTTTTTAAATTTCCTATACGTGCAGAAATTGACAAAATGGAGTTGTTGATGATGATTGCAAACGCGTCTCATAAAATGCATTTGAGTGCTAAACAAAAAACTACACTGCCTAGTCCAGGTTTTAATCGCGAGTTTTAAACTACCATCTCATATCTTTATTATCTTGTCTCCTCGAGTTCATGAAGCTTTTTATTGTAAGTTGTTCTCTGTATAGCATCCAAACGACTCAGCCAATACGAATCTCCTAGAACAATCATCCAGTTGATGTAGCCTATAATGATGTTAGTAAAGCATATGATACTATCAGTCACAATGTTCAAAAACTAGTCCACTTTAATCTGCTTGGTTCAGTGTTCTCTTGCCTTGTAGCATTTATCGATGCCATTTAAGTCTTTTCATACATTCAAATTAATCCTTGCCGTTGAAGTCACTTTCCTTGTTCTTTCAACATACTGCCTTTGTTTCCAAGATTCTTTCTCTGATCCTCGTCTTTTCCTTCTGTATATCAAAGATTTTCTCTCTTTGTAGAGTCTAAATATCATCTGTGACGATTTCAACGATTTCAGAGTTATTTGATTTCAGGACGATTGTAATGTTGTTTTTAAGTGGATCTAAATGCTGTCGATATTTGGTAACAAACGAATTTTGTTTTTCTTACTATCCAGATTTGCGACGAATAGTCCTTCCTCACAAAACCCATTCCAATTATGAACTTTTATATCTAAAGGTGACACCACATTCATAGATACTCGACGCATTCAAAATGTTCACCAAGAACCGAATAGTTCGGCTCATTTAACAGTTGCTTTAATTCGGTGTTTTCCGATATAGCACCATGGCTTCGCGTCGTTCTCGTCTAACAACAGAAGCTATCCGCTTAGCTATACCCCGGTTAAGTGAGCAGACACTAGGCATAATTTCGAACAAGAACAGAATTCAAATCAATCCTGCAAATACTCTTCAAGTTGACGAGCTTTCACTTTTCGGTCGAAAAAATTTCTAATGTCTGCTAAGCCCCTTCACTACTACTTCTTTCTTGGTAAGGTATCCTGTCTGCGAATGAATTTTCAAGTGATGTTCAACTAGCTCTTACTGCTAACTCATGACAATCTTATCGAAGAATCCGAAAACAAATAGCGTTTATTGCATTTAATCTATCATTAGGTGAAATGCAGTTTTCTCAATAGACAGTAAACATAACTGCTGTACTTTTAACCGTAAAAGCCATAGATAATTTCAAATAAATCCATGCTAAATGCGTAGCTCAATTATCATATGCCTTTTTAACTGTTCCAGCAAATCCAAACCATACAAAACAACATTATCTGCCATTGAAGAAGCATTTCTACATAGCACTTAGGCAACACGCCCCGGAATATTAAATTAACAATTATTGTTTAGCATTACCATAAATACTCAGGTACTGTTACAGCTAACTATATTTCAACTGCCACACCACTTAAGCCACAGGCAAGGTAAAAACTTCTTAAAACTACTGAGCTTCAATCTTCCGCCGAATTTCCCAATTGACATCGATTTCAAAGAAATTGCATAAGCTATCGAATTATGAATAACATTTCAAGACACTCAAAATACACAAAGCCCAAGTTGGAAAACACAAAAATAATTGTGGATAATTCGCAAAATGAGCATTGGAAAAGAATATTCCGTAAATTACTCATGAAAAATGGCTTTGGTGCTTTCGAAATTGGATAATTCAGTTGTTATAATACAAAGTATGATATGGTTATAGCGATTCACCAGCGGCCGGAAAAGCGACTTGTAAAACATGGCGATAATGTGTTGTATTATTAACAATCGTCCATTTCGGCGGAAGCAGTGATTGTTACAATATTACGCGAATTGAGTTATAATAAAACAATTATAGTATTATACACACCAGCCGGGTGAAAAAATTGTAGCTATCATTCGAGCAAAAACTGCTGCGCTCGGTCGGCCTATGGTGCTATCAACGGTAACGTTAACAAGGTTCTCATACACGATGAACATCCATAGATACCCGAAAATCCAATGAGTATCTATAAGTACTTGAGATTGCGGAAATCGTTTCGGAATAGAAGCCAAGAGGAGCTATTTTGATTTAATTGAAAACGAAAAGCACTATTGAAGTATCAAAACAGAATCAGCGTTATTCTCTCAAACAGACATCTATTACAGGTTAACGATTTATTTTGTACATAAATCAATCCAATCAACATTAATTACCTTGACAACCTTGGCTGCAGAAACTGTGTTAGCGAGCATTGTAACACACTTGGCGCAAAGTGAAAATGTCAAAGGCCGTGAGTATTATTAATTTGATAAGTAAAATGCAGTACACGTATAAAATTTTAATTAACCTAACCCCAGTCAGGAAATCCATACATCAATTAATAATACTGACAGTAGTTTCTATTTTGAAGACATGTTCAAAATTAAAGTCATGCATATGGACAGTAAACTTCACCTTTTTAGGCGCTGTAAGTACTAAGTGGTCCGTCCAATCAATAGGAAATATTGGTCAATTTAAATTAAAAGCTATAGAAGGAGAGCGACTATAAGTACAAATGCAGTCAATATCTTCTATCTAATTAAAAATCGCGGATAATTAACTAGGCATTGTAATAATTGCAATAAATAATAAAATAATTGCTCAGTAAGGTAATTTACCGCGCAACTCTAAGGCGCCAAGGAACAAATAGCGTTGCAACGAGTTACTTGAAAAGTTACATAAAATCTAATTAACAGTTTAGTCTAGTTATGATTCCAATGCACTTTTATATGCAGAAAAATGCTACCATATAGGTGTTGAATATCTGATTGAATTTGATTTGAAGTCAAAGTTTCCCAGGCATGCTCCTTATTTAGTTACGTTAATGGAGAAAAAATTGAATTGTTTAATAAATAAAATTAGATGTAATATTACCATTTACTTCTAGTTGTTCATATCAGGAACGACAGGGAATATAGGTTTATTAGATCAAGTAGATATCTATACGAGAGGGGAATGTTGAAATCGTATGGATTGAAAAGATCAATCAGTGCAAATAGGAGAAATTAAATATCAAGTAAAAGACGTAAAAAGCAATATAAACGTATTTTGTGTCCCATATATTTTTAAATTCCTTTGTACGTCTTATGATCAATTTGCAAGTTAAACATAGTTTACCGTTTAAGACAACACCTAAGTCTTTCATGTTGACAACTTTTTTAAGCGATGCACAGTTTAGATGATAATTATTTATTTATTTACACCAAACAAGGCACCAAGTAAACAATACAAAATACATAAATAATTAATAAGTTAAAGTAAAGTAAGTTAGTTTAATTACAACTTAATCAGGCTTAGTTGGGGATTGCGTGGTTATGATGACAATAGGGCCTTTGTCAAGTTACGTTTAAGGGGGGAAGTACCTTTAGACACTTTTTAAAATCGATTTTTTTTTAAATTGTTTTAATCGATAGATATATCGCCTAAGAATATCATGTCAAAGCTTCAAAAGCCAATTCTCGAAATTGTGGAAGAGATGCATCCCGGAAGTGCCTGGCGCCGAGTTATTTTTCTCTTGACCACAAACTTTAAACGGCCTTTTCTCGAAACCATGTTTTTTAACATTGCGTAAGTGATAATAAAAAAATAGTGAATCGATTTTCATCATCTAGCATTCATTTTAAAGAGCATAAAAACTGTTCTATATAGACTAAAGATTAAAAAAGCAAATTATTTTTGGACTATTTTTGACTGGAAGTACAACGAAATTTTTCGTCAAAATCGTAATTTGTTTTTTGTGAGCCTGTTTTGAAGGGTTAATTTTCGAATTTCGCAAATATTTTAGTCTATCTACTAAAAAAAACCCTCTCGAGTAAGAAAATGTTTGGTTTGTTGATTTCAGATAAAAATTGCAGCCAGCATCGCTTACGCAATTTACGACGTCAGCGACGACATGGCTTTCAAGATCCTTGAAAAATTTGTTAATTTTCAACTTTCACTTTTGTAGAATATGTTTTTTTCAATCTCAAACATCGCCTTAAAATAAATATTATACTGATTAAATAAGAACTGTCTTCATTTCCCCACCAAACAGTTGCAAAAAAGACCTTTTTTTCGGCCTCTAAAGGTACTTCCCCCCTTTAAGGACGATTTAGGGATACCCGAAGAATAGTGGTTACTAACAGTGTTGAATATTCTGCAACATCTATTTATCGGTTCATTATGACCATAGGCCGTGTGATGCCGATATTCTTTAAGCAGGGGTGTGTGTCGAGTACGTCGTTGTTGGTCATTAAATTTTATCCTATCAGCGAGGGCTACTATATTTACTGCGCCGCTGATAACATCGAAGGTGAAACTGGCACTAATTAGTGTTCTTCTAGATGAAAGAGGCATTAAGTTTAGAAGGTCTAGTCTATATTTGTAGGAAGGAAGACTATGAAAAACACTCGGGTTGTAGAGGTCCCTCAAGGCGAAAAGCAAGAATTGGTTCGGGATAGATTCAAGTCTGTCGCTGTGGAGCACAAAAACGGGGTTCCAAATTATGCAAGCGTATTCGATCAGAGGCCGCACGAAGGTGGTGTATAACGACTTGGTAACCGAAACGTTTTTGAACTCCTTGGCACGTCTCTTAATGAAGCCAAGCTGTTTATTAGCCTTTGATAGGACTTTTTCATATTGCAGATTGAACCGCAATTGGTTGTCTAAGACTACGCCGAGGTCAACGACATGATCAGCCCTGTTTAATACGTTGTCGTTAAGGTAATAAGAATAGGTAGTAACTGCATTCTTACGGGAAAAGCTAAACACGTGGCATTTGCTGACATTGAGATCAGTGGCGTACCCAAGGGGGAGGTTTACGGGTTCAACCCCCCCCCCCTTGGGCAAACAAGTTTAGCCACGTAAATGAAACCAGACATGCAATCGGGCTAAAGTCTGCCAGAATTATTTTTGGTGGACTCCAACTTTGACCGGTGAAAAAGTATGATTAAGTATGATTACATAATTATATCTTCATATCTACACCGAAGCACTAGCAAACGTACCTAGTCAAGACTTCAAAAATATGAACCCCCCCTTATCAAAATCCTGCATACGCTACTGATTGAGATAGAGGTTATTCTGACTAAACCAGTGTGCAAGTGCTTGAAACTTGGACTGGAGGAAGACTGCATCCGATTGTGTTTTCATGCTGTAGTAAATTTTTAAGTCGTCAGCGTAGAATAGGATAGGTATGTCAGGCAGTGTCGCAGATAGATCAGAAATGAAAATATTAAAGAGCAGACTGCCTTGTGGTACTCCGGATTATAGTTCCTAATATATTTTTTTTCGTTGAAAGCTTATTACCTGACATTTATCAAAGCTTGTTTTGGTGGAACCATTACTGCAGTTTAGATTGAAGGAAATTTGCATCGGATTGAGTTTCACGGCATAGAAAAATAAAGTATTACATATCTAAAATTTCGGATAGATCGGTATACAAATATTGCATAGAAGAGGAACAACATGCAGTACTCCAGAAGAGACAATTATCCCTTTTGAGAATAACCCCTGAAATTTTACAAGCTGAATTCTATTCCGAAGACAGAATGCAGGCAGCTAACCAAGGCTCCTGAAATAGCTAGTTTTGAGATCAGAATATTGTGAACTCGACCAACGTAGATTACATCAAATTAATTCCACAAACAACATCTGAGCTAAAAGCCATCAGGTTTTTAAAAAATATGCTTCTGCTCATTTAGCCGCAGTTACACTAAAAGGACTAGATTATCAGATATAGAGCAGCTGATAGAATTGCGACGCTTCTGTAGTGGTCGATTGAACGTTTGTCAATATTTTTCAAAATCAGTGTTAAGTAGTCTTCTAAATGTTTAGGAAACAGTCTTGTAATAGCGATTTGTTGGCGATGATATAAAGTAATTGTATGAGCTACTTCCAGCACTGAAGCAAAAAGCTACTAAAAGGGAGCAAGTCTGGGTGCTGGGAAAGTACTAGGAGTGAGTGAAATTGTGAATCAAGTGGGTACCAAATCGTCCTTATTTATCGTTAAACGAAAATTCCAGTCATCATGATCAAGATTAGTAATGGCAGAAAATGTAAATTATTTGATTAATTGATAAGTTGATAAATCAAATCATAATCATCGATATGCGATTAAATCAATGTAAAATAATAAAATAATAATTCATTCAATTAATCGAAACCGCCAATCAGCAAAATGTTACCAAAATTAGCACTATATTGCTATTCCAATTTTTTAAGAATCATTGCAAAATATTAATCACAGCCTTCAGGACGATTAGGTACATTTTAAATGGGAAAGCAATTTTAGCTTAAACAAATCAAACGGTGACTCGAATTTATGATAATCATGCATTTCTTGGGTGCCACACGAAACATAAAAAGCTTTCATAATCAATTGTTTTAAATGCCTTCTCATAGAGCAAATGATGCAGCACGATGTTAAAGAAAAATGTTTAAAAATAAACAGGATGTTGGTACATTAGACTTCTTCATTCTATTAAGAATGCACTTTTATAGAAGAGCGACGATCAGATGTTAGTGAAATTGAAATTCGAAATAAATTGTTAAAATAAGAACAGTCAAACCAAAAAACCGTGTTGAATTCGGTGTAAAAATTTAGACCTTTCATCGAAATTCGCAGATCGCTACATAACATGAGCATTAAAGCCTAATTAGATAGAATAACAGCTTTAATCGCATGATAAAGAAAAGTAAAGCATAGATTAATCAACATTTAGTTATAGTTCAGATGTGTTTCTCAATGCATTGAATGACTTAAAATAAATAAAATATAATAAATGTAAAATTAAAAGTGCAGTACTGCATATCAACCGATTCTGTTTTGGCTTTTTAGAATAATTTTCCAACACATTTTTGCATTTTCAGTCAAGAGCTTAAGCACAACAAAACCTATCAAAAATTTATATGAAAAACTATTTACAAATCAAATCAATAATACTTATTACGTGTTTTTCAATCATATTTTCAAAAAGAAAGAAAATGATATTACGAATAAAATGTAAACCCCGATTGAACTTTAGACAAAATCATTTCATTACAGCTTAACCAGCTTGTCGTGAAGACTAAAGTAAAATATATAACTTAGAAATTCGCAGATAACTTTTATTGTGCACATTTCAAACTGGATTTGAATTGATGTTTCAAATATTCATTATTCATAACAACTACATATGTTCCATTGTTGAAGATACAATTTTTAAATGAAATATTCGATGTTAGTAGTTTGTATTTTTGCATACCAGAGAACTTTTAATTCCGTAGTTACATGATAGGGAAGCATTAAAAATTGTAGGGATATTAAGAAGTTGCTATGTCTATTATTATAAATAAAAATATTCTTGATAGCACTATCCATTTACTCAAAGCTGCTGTCTTTAGTTTCAAATAAAATCCTAATTTCGAATGATAATGTAACTTTAAAAGAATCATAAAAATAGAAAATTCACTTTCTGAGTTCGGTATCTCATAGCTTGTGCAATTTTAAGTCCGCCTTATGCAGTATTTAAATCTACATAAAAACTTCTGAAATGAATAATCTTATCTTAAAAAATCCAATCTACTTGTTTTTGATAGCACTTGAACTACTATTCATAGACATAGCATGATCAATTATTATGTCACTAAAGGAATCACAAGAATCTAAATTGCAAAATTCATTATCCATATTCTTGAGAACAATGTTCAATTCTTATTGAAATTTTAGACAGTTTATGGAGTTTATTCAAGAAGAATGATGATGATTTGAATTTTTTGATGAATGATTTAGTTTGCAATAATTTTTAACCAAATCTAAAAAAAATGTTAATCCATTTCAAATACTTGAAGAGAAGCCTTTCCTGAAATACGGAGAACAGAATGGATATTTTCATTTGAAATGAAAAATCAATAATAATTCACTTTTTCCATTTCTGCTACGTAAAAACCAAATAGTTTTAGTAGTAAGTCAAAAATGTTATGCTTGAATGTGAACTTTGGGAATCAACACAAGAGAATGTCCATGTCGGATATGAGATTTTGAACAAATTTGTTTTTCCAGAATATTTGCTTTAGCAGGAAATACATTTTGATTAAAGTTATTTCTAAAAACGAACGAAGAACTCAAAAATTGATTCATAATGCAAATAAATTGCTGGATTAACCTGCAATTCAAAACTAAATATCAACATTGTTTGAAATGCAAAGTTAATACAATATGTAAAAGATTTATTATTTTAAAAATGAATGCTCCATTCTTAAAATCGTACACAGAGACAAAAAATTAACGGAACAGCTTACATTTTTCCGTAACTCAAAGGTGCATCAGTTTAGATAGGAATAAAAGTCTTGTTTGCTCCCTGTTTTAGAATACAATAAGTAAAGGATCGTTACAAAAATAGGCAAGAAAGCTCAACGTTATGCTTTGTTTTCAAAACATACAACATACAACATATCTTGCAATTTGTTTCAAATCATTTCACTAGATTTATACAAGCTAAGGCATAAAACATAATTCTAGCTTAGCTACGGTAAATTTTAATCTATAATCTCGTTTCGAAATTCAAGCAGGTTTTGTGTATTGTTAAAATTTAATGGAATGTAGCTTCTATTTAACCTAAAGATAAAACAGTTAACAAACTCCTTTGGTTACTAACTACACATTTAAATAGTTTGAGACTATTTTCGTCTTTATTTTTTCGGATTTCATGAAGTCAGTTCTGATTTTGTTTTTCTTTCTTCAGATTTTGTCTTGTTTCTAATAACGCCTTTCTTTATATTTTTATCTGCGCATATTTGAGAGGTGCTTTTCTATTTTTTCGTTCTACAAAATACTAACATTATTATCAACTTCCTTTTTTATCAATTAGTTAATTCTTGCTTCAGGACATATTGGATCGTATTTTCTACTCATTTCCCTGGAACATATAGTGATCGTGTCAATTGTTGAATTTAAGAAACAAAATCAAAAGATATATATTTTTTCCCGCGGTCAAAAACATAATGAAAACATATCTGTAATGTTTTCATAGCACATGTATAGTATTGGAGATCTTTTGCAGAAATGTATTTACGTATTTCAGTTTGGAAACTATATTCCAAAAAGCTTTTTCAGCATCCCCAACTGTGACAACCAAATAAGAAGCAGGCTTTGTTGTCGCTTGTATTCTAGATGGGTAGATTGTTGATTTCATGTTAGTATTTTTTTACGCTAATAGACCAAAAATTATCCTCCCAATTGTAGAACAAGTTTAAATACTGACAAATAAAATAAATCCGGTTCAGTTTTTAAAACAGAATCCAAATTTCAGATTATGCTTTATGCGTGTAAGGCAATAATAGGACATTGCTTGAAAAAGGACTTTGTTTAAAAATCACAGCGCCGCGAACTTGGTTAACTGATATTAGCAAAGCTTAGCAACCCAACCGAAAAACACAAAACAAATTGCCACCCCTTAAACACAAGATCGCTTCTTTTGCTCGATTAAAAGCAAATAACTGACATGGGCGGCTAAAGGTCCAGGCAAACCAGGCAGCTGTCCAGAGTGCTAAACTAAAATTATGTTATGTTAGAAAATTAAAAAAAAATAACAGAAGCGCAATGGGAAAAAAGTTTCCAACCGACAATTGTAAGTGCAAAAGAAATGACCGAGACTTTTAATACTAAACTAGTCGAAGTACAAGGCACTCTAAGATAATAAAATATCACTTAGATAATGAGCCGCAATTTGTTCAACTTCCAATAGTGAAAATTAATCCAAATCACGAAGATACTTGTCAAATTAGCTAAATTTTGCAATACCTCCACAAAACTTCATATTGATTCTCGTTTCTTAGCAATGAATGACAGTTTACTTGAAAACACAAATCCATTTTCCTCATGATTTCAAAGCTCTTACGTTCGTTTTAATGAACATTTTCAAAGTTCGACGAAAAATCTGTCAAATCCACTTTAGAGTGTCGGTATCACCGCAGAAAGTATTAAGAGACATTTTGCGCTTGGGTCACAAAGCACAGGAGGTGTTAACATAAATAAAAACTAACAGCCTCGATGAAATCTTGTCAAGCATGTTGGTGGCGCTTCAGTTTTCTTTCGACGTTGCTTCAAAAGAAAGACACTTCTCAAAATCAAAATCAACCAAACTATTTGAGATTGACGACGTCACAAGAATATTTACTGAGACTGGCAATGTTGTCAGTTGAAATTGAGGTTCTCTAGGAAATTAAAATATACATAAAAATCTCGCAGAAAAAGGGTAGTACAGTATATTTTTAAAAGAAAATTCATTCAAAAACTTTTAAAGGAGGTGTCGATAGTTTAGCTAGGTTTTGATGGTAGCATATGTTCATTTAATTGTAGTACAAAATATGCTTTTATTTTAATTTGTGCTGTTGTTACTATATGATATCTGTTTAAGCCAAAATTGCGCTTTGTAAGTAAAAAAAAGTCCCAATAAATTATTTGACAACGAAAAAAATAATTTATCTATCTTTGCCGGACTGCAAAAGAGTGATGTACTCAATTAAAGCGTTTCTGGAAGAAATGCTGTTCTCAAATTATTAAAAGTGCCAAATCTTCAAAGATACGTAAGATATGACAAAGCATTAATCTAAGCACGTAGGAGATGATTTGTAGTGATGTTTTTATTTTTTTTTATTTACAGATCGAGTGTTTATGCTTTGAAATACAACTACCCAAAATTTAAAAAAAAAAATTATTCATGAAAATTTATATTTCTAGAGCTTTCACATTCATAACGCACAAGTTCTTCCAAAAATTGAATGACAATTATGTTATGATTACATAAATGGAACCTTATTTCATCAAACTTTAAATATCAATTGCTAGTAGGTAAAATTCAATAAATTTAAGAATATTCACTTCTAAATGATAATTTCTACACTGGATGAAAGTATTTGATTTTCTCAAGCACGAGATGGTTTTGAGAGACACTTAGGTATGTGTGTGAATAATGAAAATGTATCAATATGAAATGTTTTTGCCAGAATCAACAAAAAAAGCTTGAAACTGCTTTCTTCTGTTATCAAACAAAAATGAGTTCTCTTATTCAAGCTACGTTTCGTTGTTGGGAGTGTTTTACTCGTGATTTGTTCTCTGGCTTGGCTTATCTTGCAAGAAGGATGTTCCAAATTGTAAGGAATTGCTTTGTAAACTATTTTTTTTTCAAATGCTTCCACAGGAAATAGTCTAATGGATTTAAATGCAGAAATCATACAGGCCAAAATACTGAATCATAATGTTCGTTTTCAGTATTCTTGGTGCAAAAGAGTCTTCACCTCTCAATAATTAAGTGTTCCATCGTGTCCTCCAATCAGTGCTTCAAGCTACTACTTACGTTTGAAATTTTTCGCGATAGGAGACTTTTGAGAGGGAGAGGTTGTGTAACTGAATCTTTATACCGACCACGGAGTGGAATCGATGACCCGAAGTTTTGTAAGGATTAGTTTTCTTAAAGATATTTATTTTATAACGTCAACTGCGGCTAAGTTTGATTATCATTTCCAACTATCTCCAGCTCCAAATTAAACCTATTTCCTGCTATATTGCTTTTTTAATCGATTTAAAATCATCATCGAATGTATAGCAAAAATAATCTAAGTCGTATTACAGAGTAGTAAATATAAAGTCTTATACAAGAAATCGAGGAAGTTCATCGAAAACTTATGAGAAATTTCCGAAAACAACCTTTTTGTAAACACTCCTTAACTGCAAGTAGAAATTGACATTGCTAGACCAACAAGCACGGAAAATATTTACATTCAATTCAGTGTCAAAGCAAATGCGGAAAATCCAATTACAAATATGGTATTTTTTTTGAAAACCATTTCAAAAAGCACGTAATCAAGCCACTCAAACTTATATAAATCTTAGGAATTCAGTAAACAACACGTTCTTGTAATAGTTATTGAATTTGAAAAAATGTCATAATTTAAGGGTTGAACTAGAGAAAATTATTTTAAAAATATACAAGACAATGTGCATGGTAACATGGCGAGGAGAATTTATGCTATGTTTTTAGGACGATTAGAGCCAATAATTTATTCAAAAAATTATGAGCACAAAAATGATTTGAGAGAATCGCTTCCGTTTTTTCTCAAATAAAATAAGCAAAATTTTTTATAAAAATTTTATGAAAAGTTTCAAGTTTCAATTTTTTTAATTTATCAATATCATTTAATTGAAATGGTCAACAAGTAAATAAACATATTCTATCTGCTTGAATTATTTGATTTCGTAAATCTTTTACATTTCAAAATAAATGTTTTAAAATTTTTAATAGTTTGTTTTTATAAGTAAAATATCTCCTTAGAGCTACAAAAAGTTTACCGAACGAATATGAAGCAAAAGTTGTGATCGTTAAACACATAAATTTGTGTAAATGTAGCTACTGAAAATTTCGGTGATAATTTTAAAAAGTATATGTATAGAGCCTACAAACTATATGAACTATATCGAAACGTTTTTCAATTATAGGAGACAGCTTTGCAATTTAGAAGATTGCGATGATTCATGAATGATTTTAAAAAGGACTTTCGCAGTGGTGCAAAGTATCAAAATGTGAAATTAGTAAAATTATTCAACTCAAATTAGTTAACGAGATGCAATTTAACAAGGTACGCCGAGATCAGGGTGGGTCACATCTACAATGCATGCAAATTATGATAGTTAAATAATCGCCAGGTATTAGAAATTTTTTCAGAAATTATTACCGATTTGTCATTCAATCTATTCATTTATTTCGAAATTTAGCAATTCTTAACTAGTTACACAATTGGAAATTTACTATACATATTTGAACTTATTTTACGGTATCTACATGAAAATTTTTTAAGTAAATATTTTATTGGTGAGAAATCATTGTACAGCCCCAATGAAAGGATAACGTTCTCTTCGAAAATGATTTGAAATAGTGGGGAGGCATTTACCGTCACGAAGGTATTAGTATGATTACTCTCATCTACAGCTTATTATATTGGGAGGTTTTGTAAAAGAAAAGGTAACTGCATGTTAAGGCAACTACAAACAGTTTTGGATCGGCCCGGCAATATATTTTAAAAACACTTACAATCTGCCCTGAAAATATCTTACTAACAAAATTTACACATACAACGAAAATCAAATCGATAAATATAGTTGATTGGGTTTTCGCTTTCCGACCAAACAGCATTTTGCTACCATACTATGGTAAAAAAGGTCTATAAAAAATCTCTTTTGGTAGTTCGAACATCTTAAAAAGTTCCGAGCATTAAATATCCACACCAAAATAATAATAAGTGCTCGTTTGCTTCAGATAACTAACTCACGACAAAAAGCATAGCTGTCAGGCGTTTTCATAAGATTGGCAGTTTCAAATTCAATTTGAAATTATTGGTTTACGTGAAAATTTACAAGCAAAACGGTGTTGTTCTAAATTTAAACACGAAGAATTTGGCTTCGAATTTGATCGCAAATAGATAAAATTAGTATATTTTCGATTCGGAAAGTTCAACACTGATAGGGACATGGCAATTAGTTACTATTTTCTAGTTGACCAAAAGTCGAATGGAAAATAAATGGTATTTTTTCATACCCAATCTCTCAAACTGTGATAGTGTGTGATTTGTCTGCAATGCAAAAATATATTTTCAAGAACTACTAAAACGCTCCAGTGTCATCAAATATCCACACCAGACGTTAGCTTTGAAACGTTTAGATAAACGTTAGGGAAGACACATGAAATTTCTTTGGACTTCGAAGAATTGATTAGAAAATCAGAAGAAATCTACGCTTGAATTAATGCTGAAAATCGTACCAACCTAAAATTTCCAACGTGATAAGCTACGACCGCTCGCGCACGCAACACCGCCTCCGAGTTGAGGATGTCGTGCATGTTCGGCAGCGCCACCGGCAAACTCCACAGGAATCTGGCCAATCGTTCGATATCGCCCGATTCTTCCAATGTCTTGCAGACGATTTCGACCTGTGCGGCCGAGAAGGCCAGCGTAGGCACCGCCAAAATCGGGCTGGGCGCTAGGATTTGGTGGTGGTGTGTGAAAGTCTCCGGAGGACTTGTTCCCTCCGTCGGTCCAACGGCCATTTTATTAAGCGAATCCACCGTGGACAGGGCGAAATTGGCATACTCTTCCGGGCAGCCTGGGGCGGCGCGACTAAAAAAGCACGTCGTCAGTTTTATTGTCGGCGCGGCCACTGTAAATCATGTGAGGCGACGATAATCGTTAAACCGAGCAAACACGCGATGGATAAAGTCCAAACTGTTTGAAAGTAGTTTTAGCAGAATCAAGCAAGAGCAATCGCTGCACCGGGATTTATCGTCAATCACTCACAAGAGAAACTGCACGCCACGAACTTAATTCGGGATTGTTTTCCCACACAACTGCACTACGGATCATCCACTAATTAGCTGAATTAGCTGAAAGCATTCTCGCCACTCCGTGTTGATATCAGATAGGCTGCATTCACTCGAAAAAGGATCATGCAAAGCTGGTGCATGTCCGCGGAAAACTGTAATTCAAAAGCGTCTGCGATTCACTGATTCGCGAAAGGGTTAGGAATCCGCGCCAGGAACCGGGAAACCTTCTCAATCGTCCAAGAATCACTTCACGGCCGCGCGTGCAGACCAAAACGAATGCGAAGAGGACCTGCGATGGCCAGATACGGAACCGAGCACAACGAAACCGCCAGTCCACAACGTGTGCAACTGACTGAGAACTGTGGGGCGAATTACACCGCTTTGCGTCTTAGCCACTCACACGGCTCGGTTACACTCGAGAGACGTTCACTTCGCACACGGGATACGGACACCGATACGATACGATACGCTTTGCGCTAGGTGGGCTGCCGGAGAATTGGCTAAGAGGCGCTTGAGGCAGGGCCGAGGAAGTTGTGCTGATTGAACGGAGCCGGACAGCGAGTGGCGCGGACTCGGCCCCTGCCTCTGGAACGGGCTGTACCCCGCCCTGCTGCCCGCGTACAGTATCTTTGTATCTTTGCCAGCAGCGAATAACAAGCTCGCAAACTTCTGCCGTCGCACACAGTCCTCGGATGCTATTGATCGCCGGCGCCGCACTGCGCCCGCCCGCAAGGGACTTATATACTACTTTCTTCTGCTTCGCTTCACAAAAGCCACGGTAAAAGAGTCAAAGAGTCGATTCCACCTCGGCCAAACAAAAGATTCGCTCAAGCGAGGAGGCGCATCGTATCACTGCTACTGGGAATTAGAGGTTTCACGGCTGGCACTAGTTCACGCCCCTTTTGACGGGCTACTCAGCTCGCTCGCTCGCTTCTCCCGGCGGGTGAACTTCTCGGAGTCGTAATCGACACGAACTCATGCGACTACCGCCCCATTCCGCCCACACGGCGAGTATATAAAGCGTACATAATCGGAATAGAAAAAGGTGTTTTTCAATGAGGGGAAAGGCTGGTCGTATGATGGTCGTTCTACTGGTTCTGCTTGAGGCCCCCCTCCCGCCGTTCAGCGATAGTTTCAATTGCAGCAGAGCAATGAATGATGCTGTGGACCAGATTTCCTGGCCTGATTGCGTACGGTAGCGTTATCTATGAGCAGCGCGCCCCTTGCCGCGCGGCAGGGATGAGAGTCGTTCGCTACTGTTGCCAGAAACTGTTTCCGTAGGCAGCGCAATGGATCTGGGTGGGATGAATGGCGAGCTCATGGGCGCATCTATTTCTTTAAGATGCCAGTGATAGGGGCTGGGACTGTGCCGCAGATTATTTTGATCCCGTCACTGGTCCAGTGCCGGCGGGAGTGGACGTGGAGTGAGGATGGAGCTGTCTCTCCTACAGCGGCAGTGGTGTAGCCTAGGCTGCAGTGAACACAAATATGCTTCGCAAATAATCTCGGAGCCAAATGATATTCGAGAGACTTAATCAAATCTGTTCGTCCGCGCAATGGAGCTGCTCCACACCAGCGCGTGAATGGCAGGTGGTGTGGCGAGGGTTTTTGCGTTGGCGTTTAATTTTGTGCGTACAAAAAAAGTGTACTAGTTTCAGCACAAAATCCTTTCAGATAGGTTAACATGAGAGGCAACAAGGGAGTGCAGCACTAGAGCTTCTCTGAACACGTTGCTTTCCAAGTGCATAAAAAGATGCAGCAGAAACTTTTCACATATATACGTGATATAACAAATAAAATGAATGGCGATATTGCGTTTTCTACATAATCCTAAATGGAAGGAGCAAATTGAAACTTTTAAGTGGTAGTTACCTTCAAATATTTGAGGATTGTCTAAAGCTTCCGAACGGATTTTGATACAAATTTATCGCTTTTCAATATAACGTTGCTTATATTTCGAAGAATGATGCGAAAGAGAATCCAAATTATTAATGGTAAATATCCCACGAAAAATAAATCCGGAAGACTATTTAAAGTTTTAGCTTGAATTCTTTTTACAAAAATATAACGACAAGGCAACAAGAATAAAATGAATTTGAATATGAGGCAAATATTCCAAGATAATTTTGGATTCTATACGTACAAATTGTTTGCAGTTACTGCCAACGGAAGCAACTGGACAGGTAAAAATAAAATGCGACCTGTAGATATTAGATAGGTGGTGTTTTTAAGTTCGATATTTTCGATTTATTTGAAGCCTAAAATTTCTACAGGATGATTTCAGCTTGTGGACTGAAGATTGCAGATACAAGTCATGGAATTGTAACATAAGAGTTTTATCAAATTTAAAAAAAAATGATTTCCTAGTAATTGACAGTTTTATTTGTGATATGAAAAAGTATAAGTCTTTGCTAGAAACTTCAATTTGAGGTTCACAAATAGGGTGGAAAGCATGAATTGTATTCATAGTAGATATTAATACGCCATTAGACGGATTGTTTTTAAAAGTACCATGCCCATGTCAATCGGTTAAAACGAACTGTTACTTTGTACCTCTGCTTGGTCACAACGCCAGGATAAGTTTTAACACATGTATATTTCGCTTGAATAATGTGAGTGAAAACGAGCAAGCTGATCATAGTAAACTCATTTCAAAGCAACATAAAAAAAATAACTTTTCAACTTGTAATTGCCACAATGTAAAAAACCATGTATAGTTTTTACTGCAAAAATACTTAAATTCCAGTAAATCTTTGCTACGAAAACAATTTTGCAACTTATTATGACTTTCAATCATAGATACATATTGTTTGTAATCTTCAACGTAAGATTCATCTGAAAAGCATTTGTAGCACACGTTATTATACTTTATGAGTTTAATATAGCAATCATATGCTCAGCTTTGGCACTTCGGTAAAACCTTGAATCCGGACCAACTCACCGTCGCAAAAAGTTGGTACAATTCCAAAGAGGTCCAAAGAAACAAGGTCAAAAGTTTCAATGTAGACTAATTTATTTTGAATTATTGCTTACTACTTTTTCACATGCACATCATGAGTATTTATCGAGGTATTCTTTAAAGTCAAAACTGGAAACCCTAAATGATGTTGCTTTATAATTTAACTGTTCTGTCACTTTTTCACTAAAAATATGATTAATTTAATCATTTGAAATTATCAAAAATATATAATCCTTGTATTTTAAATTTCTACTTGTTCGATACTCATTGAATTTGAGCTGAACTTCAGGTTTGCTCCTGCGGAGTGGATAGGTTTTGAAATTTCCTATTTGCCGAACATAAGCAGCTCATCTTTAAAATGCAAATTCTGAATCAATATCTGAAATACCGTATATTTATTTAGTGTTTGGCAGCCAATCAAGTCCAGATATTTGGTTGTGTGTCATGATGAAGAAATTCTAAGCCTATGGAATGTAATAGCAAGTGTAGTAGAATTTTTTTTTCATCGTTGGTAGATACCGAGTCACTCCTGTTTCTCGGCATTCCGATCAAGATTGCACAACTGGCCCAGCACTGAGCCAGTGCTGGTGGAGCGTCTTACAGTACTGTGCGAGTCTTGTGCCAGTGCTGGCCCAGTAACATATAAGCGCTGGGTGATAACTCCGGGCGGACGCTGCAACCAAGTACTGGGTGAATGCCCAAAAACAATATTGGCCCAATACTTGCATACAACGAATATGTTACTCGGCCCGTGGTCAAATGCCACAATGAAATTGGCGGTGACAAGAGCCATGGGAAGCAGGACATATGTCGGGCTTTTACTAACTATAATCACCTCGGCTTCCTCCAAACCTCTCTGATCTCTGCTTACACCTTCCGTGTCCAATATGTTTATTCACTTCTTGTATGTTGCTTTGTACTTCCCGGACGATGAACATCGGTAAAAGGAATAGTAGTGGAGTCTCACCAATTTTTCACGTCATTAAGTTTAGCAGAAAGATCTGCTACCTTAACAAATAAATCCAATCAATTTGGAGAGTCTAAACCCTTTGGTTGGAGCTTTGGTGAATACTAATATTCTGAGTTTTGCTTTCCATGGAGATGTTTCCTCAGTGCTGTTTTGAAATATGATCACTTAGTTATTTCTTTAAAGTTATGGGACAACATAAATTGAGTAAATTAGAGCTGAAGTGTAGTCCGCGTACAGCATGCGTTTCGCAGTTACCCCTGAGTTACACAAGGTGCTCGATTATAACAGGAAAATAATAGGACCTAATTGGTAGCTCATTTTCCTGGATCTGTTCGCAATAAACGAAATTAAATATTTGCACAAGTCTATTTTTTGTAGCCAACAGATAATTCCTTAATCAGTTTTTGTTGTTCTTATATATCTTTCCCAAGTGTCGTGACAAAGTTCGAAAGTGTTTACTTCCGATTATACTGATTTAGTATTTTCTCTTACTTTTTTGACTGCTGTTTTGTACAAATCTAAAAAAAATTGTGCCATGAGATGCTTTCCATTTGATGCTTTTCATTGTGGCTTTAAAAAGGACGACAAAAACCGAAAAGAACCTAATAAATGGCTTTAAAAAGTAACACAATGCTAGGCAAGTTATAACAATACCTAGTACGTCACTTCAAACTCAAAAATAGGGCATATAATGATAAAACTTTTAAATTAGGCAACACGTTCTTACGTACCGCTTGACTATTGATGTCATCAAGACAAATGACTGATGACAACGTGACCGATTTTCAAACGAACCACAAAAAAATCTTTAGGAAAAATTTGCGTATATGATAAATATGATGGGAACACACGCACACACGCCTAGTTCAAAATTCAAGGGCCGATTGAAATACTGGAAGCGCAGCAAAAGTTAACTACTTTTTGCGGCACAGTGAACTATAGAACAAGAAGTGTGTCCCTTATTGAGAAGATCCGGTATTCAGAAATCCTTCAAATGGGGAATATAAAATTAAGTGTCCGCTTTTGAGAGATGTCTGCTATTCCTTTAAGATAAATTTCACTTTTTTTTTTGTTTATCTACTAAGTTATGTGCAATATTACAAGCCACCTCTGTTATTTTCAACCCTGTTCTCCCCTATTCATTAATTTCTTGTCACAGAATATTCAGAATCACTTTTTCTGATCTTCACGTTGATTTCGCGGAGAGATTTGGTGGCTTTTTACTTTCGTGATAACATCGTAATTTCCGGGTACATATATCACTGAACAAAAATTGATTGTATCTAAAACTACTACATACAAAACCAATTTTGGTTTATTGATATAGCTAGAAATTATGATCTTTCTTTGATCAAAACTCACTTCATGAAAGTTTGACGATTTGTTTGTTAAAATATCTTTGATTAACAAAATCTGACTGAAAGTATGGCGAAACTCATCTAAATTCCTTGATCAAAGAAGTTTGATCAAATAATCTTAATAGTGTACGACCAGCATAGGTTTTCAATTTTTACTGAAATTCTTCACGAATTTCAATGACATATTCAATGTGTTAATAATATCAGACTATACACAGATTTTTAATAAATTTACAACCTGCCTTCCACTTAATTTAAGTAATTACATATTGCGTTACCACATACCAAACACAAACTGTCCAATGGCGGCCATAAAGCAAATCATGATTGAAAGCGTCCTGACATCGGAACTAAACTGTTGTGTAGCAATTGTCAACATTAACAGGGAAATGTTAAATGTCTTGAATTGATCATTATTGACAGTTTCAACACGAAATATGTTGACCTTTTGACATGGTTCCATGAAAACGGCGATGAAAATCACCAGTGGACTACTGAAAGTCCGTTGATTTTATACACGTTCAATATCCAAACGAGTTGTTGAATTGCAAATCGAAAATAAATCGCAGTTCATGTCATGCCAATAATAAATAATTATTCCTGTCTTGGTTGGTGACAAGAAAATCTATGAATAATAGCTGTTGACCACTGGTTGACCTCATTGGTTCAACTTAAAAAGGAAGTTTAAATAATATTATCAGGCTATCGGCTATATTTTGAAATTCAAAATTAAGATGGTAAGTCCTCTTTGAGTTATTCCACCGGTTCAGATAAAAAATCAAAGGATAGTTTATTTATTTTTGGCTCAATTCTCCATGAGCTTGATGGGGAATGGATCAACAAGATTTTTTATAACGTTGAAGCTGAAATAGTAGAAAGACAATTTAAAGACATTTAGTATATGTTGTGGAAGTTATTTTGTCCATCCTTGAGAGTGAATAATTTATTGAATGGCATGAGCCTTCTATTTCATCCAAAAATACAGAATACATAGTACTTAGAAATTATATTTAGCACATACCTAATAAGGATAATCATCTATAGTTGGTAACAAAATGTAATACTGAAATATCTCATCAACAGCTAAGCGGTCTCACATATTTGTTAACTTCCCAGTATATAGGAAGTTCTTGTAATCGCCTCGAAAATCGAAGTTGAAATTTTCAACATTTCTTTACGTTTTGAGGTCTATAGAGTATATATAAAGTGTTTTTAGAAAGGGAGATGTATGTGTGTGTTTGTACGTATGTACGTACGTACGTACGTATGTGCGTTCGTGGACACTTTTTTCTACGAATATAACTCACGTAAACAAAGTCCGATCGACTTCGACTTAAGGTGTCAATCGAAGGGTCTTTGCAATTTTAAGAGCTGATTAGTTTTTGGGAAACTTCGGTGGGGGGGGGGAAGGCTTTGCTGTTTTGCCCGTTTGAAGGTCATTTCTGTCATGCGTTATATCTCGCGAACTAAACATACGATTTTCTTGATCAAGGTGTCAATCGACGCGTATTCACATTTATGTGATTCAATCAAGTTATTAAACAAGCCGCGAAGTGCGACCCTTGAGGTCCACACGGTCAAAACAAAATAATAATTTTAAAAATATTACTACTTTAAATAATAATATTGAGAGGTATTCATAGCAGCAACAGGAATGAGTTGATATTAACCATATCATCTACGGAAGGTTTTTTTTGGGCTTCTATCATTTAAGCAGTTTTTTTATTAACACTAAAACACTGTAAAAACTATTAAAAATCTGCTCAAATTATGCAAATATTATAAAACTTCGATCGACTTTACAACAATTTCCTTAGAATAAAAGATATAAATTAATGTCATTCGTATGAACCCTCTATACATAATAACTGTGAATGATTTTTTATTTTTTATTTAGTTTTTTTTTTATAATCATGGATTATGGTTTTGCTGGTTTCTCTTCAAAAACTGATAAGAATGTATAAATTTTATAAAACCTTATTACTGTGCTGTGCTAATCAAGTTAAAAAATTATTTTTTATAAAAAAACCTTAAAATCCTAAAAGCCTAATTTTTTGCATTTCTTTTATTAAATTAAAAAGCTGCTGAAACAATTTTTATGTAATGTTAAAAAAATTGCAGTAATGTTAATAAACGTCTATTGACACCTTAATGATGCAAATATTATATCTGGTTCATGAGATATAGTGAATGATAAAAATGACCTTGGAAATCATGATGACTTTTAATTATTTTTTATTTGTAATTTAATTTTTTACGTAATCATGAGAAAAAGTTTTGAAATTGTTTCTACAAATATTGTTTGGAGTATATAAATTTTATAAACACTGATTACTTTATTTCGCAAATCAGGTTATAAATTTATTGTTTATGAAAAAAAATCTAATTTTTTGCACTTTATTCTCTTAAATTAAAAAACGGCTCCAACAGTTTTTATAAAATTTGATAGATTCACGCAAATGTTAATACGCGTCGATTGGCACCTTAACAATGCAAATCGTATGTTTGGTTCGTCAGATATAAAGCATGACAGAAATGGCCTTGAAGAACATGATGACTGTTAATGATTTTTTATTTTTTATTTGATTTTTTTTTGTAATCATGAGTAAAAAACTTTGATGTCATTTTCAATAAAACTGTTTGGAGTATATAAATTTTATAAACATTGGTTCCTGCGACAAAAACTGAAAATAACGTTAAAAATTTTTTGTTTTTGAAAAAAACCGTTATTTTTTGCACTTTTTTTTAAAAAATTAAAAAACGACTCCAAGAAATTTTTTAAAAACTTGATAGAACCACGTAAATGTAAATAAGCGTCGATTGACACCTTATTCAAGAGAATCGTACTCTAGGTTCGCGAGATATAACGCATGACAGAAATGACCTTCAAACGGGCAAAACAGCAAACCCCCCCGACCGAAGTTTTCCAAAAACTAATCAGCTCTTAAGATTGCAAAGACGCTTCGATTGACATCTCAACGAAGTCGATACAACTTTGTTTACGTGAGTTATCGTCGTAGAAAAAGTGTCCACGAACGTACATACGTACGTACGTACGCACGCACATACACACACACACACACACATACATCTCCCTTTCTAAAAACACTTTATATATACTCTAAAGACCTCAAAACGTAAAGAAATGTTGAAAATTTCAATTTCGATTTTCGAGGCGATTACAAGAACTTCCCATATACTGGGAAGTTAAAAATTTCTTGAAGGCGTTTTTCGATTTAAGAAAAAAAGTGAAAAAAATTAGGTTTTTTTCATAAACAATAAATTTTTAACCTGATTTGCACAGCACAGTAATAAATGTTTATAAAATTTTTACATTCTTATCAGATTTTGAAGAGAAACCAGCAAAACCACCATGATTATAAAATAATTAAATTAAAAATAAACAAGCCGTGAGGTGTGACCCTTGAGGTTCACACGGTCAACTTCCCAGTAATATCTACATAGATATTAAAAATATTAAACACAATAATAATTATGGAAATAATACTACTTTTAATAATAAAAATGTACTTCTCATAAAAGTTATTGGAATGACTTAATATTAATCGTAACATCTACGCGAGCGTCAATTGATTACGTAAAGATTTTCGTGGATTGGTTTGATTGAATATTCACGTGGATCAATCGGAGCGGGGACAGGTTACAAAGCCTTTTCCACGTTATTTGTTATTTTCATATCGATGCTTGAAGGACAAAACAGCGCTAGCAAAAATTAATGTAGTTTTTATTATTACGACAACTGAAGAGATTTTGTCGCGTGATGGCCATTTTGAATAGGTGCTGTCAAAACTGCTAGCACTTCGGCATAATCACTGAATTTGTATTTTTTCACGATTTTACATCCATGAAACTAATAATTATTTCTAATTTTCTGTTGGTTTTGAGAAACATTAATTATGCAGTCAAAAATAGGTTCAATTGCATGTAAAAAGTAAAATATATGTATCGCAAATGATGAAGGAAGTAACTGAAATTTTACGAATACTAAAGAACAAAACTTCTAAAAACTACAGTTTTTTATTTGATGAAAGCTTTTTAAGGCATTTGATCTTAGAAAGTATTGACTACAAAACATTTTACCATTCAAAACGTTGATTATCACAATTGCAAATTTGATTTGATTTGTATTGGTTTTCAAAATTTAAGCAGTTTCTTTATTAAAGTTAAAACACGGTTCTGTGAAGACTATTAAAAATCTCCGCAAATTATGCAAATAATAATAAAATTTGATTGAATTTACAACGATGTCTTTAGAATAAGAGATTTAAGGTATAAAAATTCGTATGAACCGTTTTTACATGGTGAAATGAAAAAATGCTAATTTAGGAAAACCTATAGATAAAATTCTTATTATTAAACCCAGCTGACTTAAAGTAGACAAAGCAATAATTTTTTTCAAGTCAAATTCAAAGTTAGCCCCAAGACCAGATATAAATATTGTTAATCCCCCAAGTAATAATAAAATTACAGAAATTAATGTCCCCTCAATTAAAATATTAAATCGGATTAGTAAATAAATCCCAGCGGTTACTAGTGTAGAAGAATGAACTAAAGCAGAAACAGGAGTTGGAGCAGCCATAGCTGCCGGGAGTCAAGAAGAAAAAGGAATTTGAGCACTTTTAGTTATAGCCGCAAGAACAATTAAGACCCCAATAATTTGTATTTCTATATCAATTTTAGATATTTCTAAATAAAATCCACAAACAAACTTGGATGTCACCCGATGGACGAACCTGCAACCAGATCGATCACTTCGTCATCGAAAAAAGAGCTGCTACAAGTGTGCTTGACGTTAGATCATACCGTGGTGCTAACTGTGGCTCAGACCACTATCTCGTCAAGACAAAATATCGCTGCCGCATAACAAGATGCACCACCAAGAAAAAGAGCAGGACTCCTAAGTTCAAGGTGGAGTGTCTGAAAAACGAATCAGTAGCAGCAACTTATCAAGCGAAACTGACGAATTACCTTATCAATACAACGCCGGCAGGTCCGGACACATCGCTTGAACAAATGTGGTCGCAGCTTAAAGAAGGCGTAACATCAATAGCGGAAGAAACCGTAGGAAGACAAACGACGTCGAAAAGAAACGATTGGTTCGACAAAGAATGTGAAGATGCTCTCAAAAGTAAAAAAGAAGCCTATTTGCAATACATTGAAAGACCGACAAGAGCCAAGAAGCAAAAATATGACGAGCTAAGACGGTTAGCTAAAAAAATAGTCAGACGCAAGCGTAGAACCTATAACAACCAGACTATCCAAAGGACCAATGACGATATGTGCAGAAACGACACACGGGACGCCTATGCAGCATTGAAGCGACTTAGACAAGGCTACAAGCCGCAATCAAGCCTATGTAGAGACAAGCAGGGAAATATTTTAAGCGACCCAGACGACATCAATCACAGGTGGACTGAATATTTTTCTGAGCTACTAAACCCACCATCAGTAACTACATCCCTGCCAACAACGATTCCTGAAGATGCTGACCTATGCAGTCCATCTTCGTCAATACCATCTATTGAAGAGGTGCAAGCAGCCATACAACAGCGAAAACCAAATAAAGCACCCGGAATCGACAATTTACCAGCAGATCTCCTTCAAAAAGGTGGACCAATACTAACACACCGCCTCCACCAGATCATCTCCAAGGCATGGGTCGATGAAAAATTACCTGATGATTGGCGGACGGCCATAATATGTCCCATACATAAGAAAGGAGATAAGCTTAGATGTGACAACTACAGAGGCATTTCACTGCTGTGTACGTCCTACAAGATCCTGACCAAAATTATTGAAAAAAGATTGACACCGTACACTTCCACAATAATTGGCGAATACCAAGGCGGATTCAGATCCGGTATGTCGACGATAGATCAACTATTCTCAGTAAAACAGGTGCTGGAAAAGTGCTGGGAATACAATATTGACGTGCTCCAGGTCTTCGTAGACTTCCAACAAGCATACGATAGTATAGATCGAAATATACTATATAAAATAATGCTTGATTTTGGGATACCTATCAAACTAATACGAAAGACCAGACTAACGATGACCGACACACGATCTAAAGTCAGATGTCAAGGCGATCTGACTCAAAGTTTCGACACCAGCTCAGGTCTTAAACAGGGTGATGGTCTCACCCCCATACTCTTCAATTTGGCCCTAGAGTATGTCATCAGGAAGATTGCAGTAGACAATGCGGGAATGCTACTCTTTAAGTCTACTCAAATAGTAGCGTACGCCGATGACATCAACGTCATGGCCCGATCTCTATCTCGTGCCAAAGAAGCGTTTACTGAGCTGGAGTCAGCGTCTAGGCAAGTCGGCCTAAGGGTCAATGTGAACAAGACCAAATATATGACCCAGTCAAGGAAAAAGACGCCAAATAGACAAAACATGACGATAAATAACTACAGTGTGGAAAGCGTTAACTCTTTTATTTATCTTGGTGTCAACCTCGCCAAAGACGGGAATGAAAAGGACGAAATTGAACGGCGAATTGGTCTAGCCAATAAAATATACTTTTCAATCCTCTCGGTGATTAAAAGTAACAAAGTGCACCGAAAAAATAAGCTGCGCGTCTATAAAACGATCATCCGTCCTGTATTGATTTACGGATGTGAAACATGGACTTTGACTCAAGCCTCAGAAAAAAGGATTGACGTCTTCGAACGCCGCATTTTGAGACGGATTCTGGGGCCCGTGAAGGACGGACCGGACTGGCGAATCCGGTACAACCATGAGTTGTACGCTCTTTATGACGAGCCACCGGTATCGATTCTGACGAAACTGCTACGACTTCAGTGGGCTGGCCATGTGGAGCGTATGGATGACAGGCGAATTCCCAAGCGCTCCATGAAAGGCCGAGCAACAGGAAGCCGCCCACCAGGAAAACCACGCAAACGATGGGAGGATGCAGTTGACAACGACAGCGAATCCTTGCTGGGATTCGCTAATTGGAGGACGCGGTCGCTGGACCGAGACAGTTGGAGGCAGTGTCTTCGGGAGGCCAAGGCTCGATTTGGGCTGGTGCGCCATTGATGATGATGAGCAGATTTTTAATAGTTTCTACAATGTTTTAGTGTTAATGTTTTTTATGCTTAAATGTTGGAAATCCAAAAAATTCTCCTGTTACTGCTATGAATACCTCTCATTATTATTCTTTAAAGTAGTATTATTTTCAAAATTCTTATTGTGTTTAATGTTTTTGATGTTTATGTAGATATTACTGGGAAGTTGACCGTGTGGACTTCAAGGGTCGCACCTCACGGCTTGTTTCATTTTCAGCTTGAAGCAATGTAAAGTAATGATAACATTTTGAACTAAACAATTGGCGCATGATTTATGATTCATGCTGAGGATCTATTTATAATGCATGTAAATTGCTGAATTGTTTCCAATAATCTTCTCGATAATTGCGGCCCTATTGATACACTCGTGCACAGTGAATTATACTCCATTAGACATCTCATTCGGCCGACAAGATCTGGTCTGGCGTGGAGACCACCAGCAAGCATTAGAGTTATTGGACGCAATCAGGCAATAACTAAGCCACAATGGAGCAGTGGATGGTCGGTCTTATGCAAAATTCAATAATCGTATTACGTTGAATCTTTGCAAAGAAATCAATCTAAAGATGTTCCGATTCCGAGATGACATCACCCAATTGATTTGACGACACTGCCTGGAAATTGGGTGGGTTGGCCGATCATGGCTGGCGGTGAGCTATCATTGTTGGAAATTGTCTTAATGATGAATGCTGGGAATATTAGAAATATCTTACTTACGAAAACAAACAGGGATACTCTAAAATATAGTTTATTTTCTCATCCCAGTAGGTTGACTCCTAAGGCACGAAAGAAGTGTATGAGACTAATGTCTCGCAGATAATACTACACGAAATGACAGTTTTGATGCAAAGGTGTTGATATTCAGCAGTCACAGATACCTAAATATCGGTTATGAGTAATATTGTATTAGAATAGGTGTTTTTTTCACGAAGTTTATAGTTATTGCTAAGCTCATGCAAGTTCTGCTCATAGCACATGAATAAATCAAGCGGTTGCTACGAACAAATTGGAAAATTTATAAACGGTCGCATCCCTTCTGGACCCTCATCAAAATGTACAAAATGTTTATTGCATAGTGTTTGTGTGTGGTCAATGAATTTAAATTCATCATTGTTTGCTTGGTTGACTCCCTATTCGCAAAAAAGTTAATTGGGAAAAGACAAGATTCAATTTAGTAGCAAGGATGATGACGATGACGCCTTTTTACAAAGGTTCTAAAATGTGTTTAGGAAAGTCAAGGAGGTTAAACAAGGCTACTTTGTAAATTTGAAGACTTGGGAAAAATGCTTTGATTGAATTAATTGCATTGTATATTTCAACATAATGATTTGTTCATTGTAAAATTGGAATTTTGTTTAAAGGTAGGATTGAAAATTTTCAGAAAAATTTACAATTTTTTTACGTTGGCTATTCCCAAACGAACCTCGATCAATTGAGAGCCGTATTGAGAAATACTAGCATAGTCATCATGTAAGCTGCACAAGATTAACAGAATTCAAACCATTTCCAAGATGCAAACATTAAACCATTTAGAATTATCCCTGAATTGTAGCTGAGTGTAAAAATAATAAAGATTATTTAGGTGTGAATATTTATAATTCGGCCAAATAATACAATAATACGTTTAACATTAATTGCATGGCAGTTCAAATCAAGCCTTCGACTGCAGAATTTGTAGCAATTAAGTAATGCTAGAAGATATATGATATATAGGTATATTGCGTGTCGCGCTTGCAACTACTGTTGTTGATTGGATATCAGAGTAGAACTACGAGAAGATAACAGTACGGTTTAACCTATCCACATGTGAAATTATAAGTATACATATTTATACTTCAAGGCAGGGTAGCATACATTTTCCTAAAATATATACATACTTCATAATGATATTGTCTAGTGTTTCAGTAGAACAGGGCGGATCTGTTTTCAGATGGACGTTGTGGGGGGCACGCTAATTTTTGCAGGAAAAGTTGGGGAATAACTCATATAACAATAATTGATTTATGCTCCCTCTCAAAAAAGTCGGGAACATTAAAAAAAAATCGAAATGTTTAAAAATTTGAAAAAAATCGTGTTTTTTTATGCTTGTTTCACTCCTAACTTGAAAACGGTTAATTTTAGGTCACAGTTGTGGGAGAATAAAAGTTGCGTATTAAAATTTTCTATAAGATAGGATTAGCTAGAAACCCTCAAACATTTAATCCTTGTCGAAAATTGTAATAAATATAAAAAAACAGGGGGAAAAGCCTTTTTTTATTTAATTTTTTTGCCACTTAAAATGCACTTAGGACCTATATATTTTGCCTGAAAAATCTTTACAACATCATAAAACAGCTAACAAATTTTCATCAAAATCGATTCAGTAGATTGCCCATAATAATTGTGCAATCTAAATTTATTTTAAAAAAATCAAAAATTTTGAAAGCTTGCAAGTCAGAAACTTAAACTTATAAAAGTTTGAAATTTTTTTCACATACTCTACTCTTTCTACAGATCCGCCCTAGTCTACAGGGTTAGTTTACTGTCACTGAAAAAAAATGTAACACATTATAAGATATAAATTTCGAGATAATTTTTGCAAATGCTACCAACATTCAAATAAATTTTTCGCCAACGAATTTCATCTTACCTGAGGTCTCCGATTGATTCTAAAGTCTTTTTAACGACAGTTATTTCTTCCTTTAGAGAGAATTTTGTGCTTATAACTTGTGAAACGGAAAACCAACAGCATCTATAACGCTGAGGAATTAAGTAACAATGACATATTGAATTAAAACCCATAGCGAAGACTATGATTAAAATCAGGGATTCTGATAGTAAAGGGTACGAAGTGAATTAGCTTAATATTAAAGTCATGCGTTTTATTCAAGTACAGCCATGAAGAACCTGAATATAAAATTTTTCAAAACTGTGGCAGATGTCGTCTTAATGTTATATTAGGATACGAGCCTAATAGTCCAGTCAAAGCGTCTGAATTTTCGCGTAAACCATGCGTTTTGGGTAGGCAGAGAAATTTTTAGCATTTTAGAATCAGATAAACGTTTCTTAAAATGCTTTTTTCTGTGATTTGCCCCCCTTCGATACACAATAACTCCCAACATGGTACAGTAATCGAAACAAGCATACCGCAAACGTTTGGTGATAAAACTGTCTAAAAATTATTTGAAAAATGATCCCCCTCTTCAACGTTGATTTTGGCGTGTAACTCTTTTAATATTGACAGCACGTGAAAATCATGTATCCACAACTTACTGCAAATTAAATTTTACACAAGTTTGTGATATTAAACTTTTTTATGAGAGCGGTGCTTTCCGAGATATAGGGCCGTCCCACTTTTTTGGATCTAAGGATGGCGTCAATGGGATTAGAGCTGCGACACCAGAAACTTCAATTTAAGCCCACTAAAATGCTCCGTGAGTTTTGCAATGGCGGGGGGGATGGGGTTGCCAGCGGAAGCCGATTATTTAGCCTAAAAATGCGTTTTTCACGCGACTTGGGATAAAATAACTCCCGTTAATGTACAGTGATTGGAACAATCAATACCGCAAACGATTTGTGACAAAGTTTTCTTAGAAAAGTATCCCAACGTGTTTCGCGTTAAACGTGAAATTAAAAAAAAAGTTGTTGTTGTTGAAAGTTGTTCCCGCTTTGTGGGTATGGTTTTTAACTTGTAACCTTTTTATTATTGACACGACGTTAAAGTGATGTATAGACGACTTGCTTATTTTACACATGTTTGCCATACACAACTTTTTGTTGACGCCATGGTTTCGGAGATATGGGGGTTTCCAAACTTTATAATAAAAGACCTGATTGTGGTACATTATGTGTTCAAAAGTAGGTAAGCATTTTTGTCACTGGAACATTACTGTGAAGATAAATTTACCGAGATTCAAAGAAGAAGAATATTGCATACTCGGATGACCAACTCATAAGCACCTTCTGTAGCCCTTCATTTAATTGATGTAAATTGCAAACAATTATCAACACCCAAAAAATTGCATCTGCTTTGCAATTTCCAGTTATATCACTATGCTCCGGTATCCAGCAAAAGATCACTTCATAGTGAAGCGACATCGCGTTCAGTTGCGTGTAACATTTCATTACCATTTTGGATGTGGTATTCACGTTCGATAGTGATTAGATAGTAGCTTGACTGTAGGAGAAAATGTTTAGAATTCTTATGAAAATTTTCGGATTTCTCAACATATCCAAAGCCTTGTATATTGCAATGACCTCTGCCTGAAAAACACTGCACTGGTCTGGTAACCGGAGGGATAGATTCAGGCCTAGCTGTTCTGAGAAAACGCCACAGCCAACGTTTCCATCCAATTTTGATCCATCAGCGTAGATGTCGACTGATTCCTATATTTCACTTTTGTCTATGGTCTTGAAACCATCGCGAGCTGAGTTTGATGGCAGTGGAAACAACGCCAAGCGTCGGTCAAGCATTGGCGTACAACGAACGGCCAACGGTCAGCTGCCAGTGCTGGCCCAGTACTGGCTGAGTGGTGGCTGAGTGCTGGCTGACTACTGGCCCAGTAGTGCATTCGAGTGCTGGGCCAGTGCTGGGGGTTGGCACTGCGCCAGCACTGGCGAGCGGCACTGGCCCAATGCTTGAAGCCATTACTGAAATATAACAATTTATGATATAAGCAGAATGTTAAACGATTCGGAGGAAGATCACTAGTGAGCTTCAGTGCAAGTTCGTTATTTTAATAAGTATTGCTTAGTTCTAATGCGCGAATTTATAGTATTGCATTAATATTGAAATGTAAAGTGAATGGCAAAGAAAACATGTCAGAAATCACTGCATTATTTGCAATTCTTGTTGAACTCATAGTTAATATTGATTGCATGCATAAACGATCATTCTGCGGATGTAGACTGAACAGTATTCCCTTTCGTAGTCGTCGATATTTGGAAGAAATGTGTTGCAGGCGAAGGTAAATTTCATGAAGGTCACACTATTCTTTGTTCTTAGAACGAACACACTAATATACAATTTTTTATTATTCATTTTTACACCCGAATTGCTTTTTACAAGAACTAGAAGTGTCCCTTCAAAACAAACGAGTTTGTCAAGGGTAGTTTAATATTTTTTTAGACGTAGTAATAAATTTTGAATGTCGTAGCAAATTTTTCTTCCAGACTAAATTGAATAGTTTTTAACAAAACCAGGAAACGTTTAAGATGATTTTGAATCCTTTTTGAAGCGTAAATACAACGTCATCTTGCATTAAAAGTTATGTTCGATTAAATCAAATTTTGTCAATTGAAGAATATTTGTTTCTGATAGAAATATTTGCTGAATACTAATTGATCATTTTTCGACCAAATTAATTTTCCTGATAATATTTGAAGATTTTTTGAACTCTAGACAATCATAACTTTTTGTTGATGTAGAAATACGCACGAGCTACGAGAGACTGGCAAAAAAACAATTCTGAATGCAGAAGCTTTTTCATTTGCACTTCAGCAATTGTTACTTATACAATTCAATTAATTGCAACGCAGTCGACTTTGAAGAAGAGACTTTTTGTTTTATTCTTGGAATTTTGAATTCTATTCTTATTTTTTAAGAGAAGTTCAACTGATAGACGTCCGATTGCAACAGTGCGGCGGCAGTTTTATTGGTTTTGTCCTTGGTGCCATCATTAAACATAAATAAAATAAATTTAGATGGATGATCCAGAATTTTATAAAACTGCATTTTGGTCATGTTTGCTGGACATAACATCTTCGTGCGAGTCGTGATTTTCGAGATATTGATAAAAATGACTTCTTTTCCAAATTGTATTCATATCCGCCACTATACGGATGACTGGCACATTCCGTGTCTCGAATAAGCAACATAAACGACTATTTGCAATGCAAATATAACGTTACAACGCTCAGCGAACACTCAACGAGTAGTGCCTTTTTCCAGCGCTCCCTCAATGCTGACAAGTTGCCACGATACAACGCTCAATGAGTAGTGCTACTTTGTAGCGCTCCCCCAATGCTGGTAAGTTGCCACGTTACAATGTTCAGCCTACACTAACTGTCTCTATGGCTTCGACGCTACAGCGCTTGCTTCGTGCGATGGACGTCGCGGGTTCAATTCTCAGTGGCAAAGGCGATACATCACTCACATATTAATCGGATGCCAGCGTCTTCTTCACATGCCGGGCGACGATTATCATGTGGGAATTGTATTTTCATACAAATTTCCATGGCTCTTGTCGCTGCCAATTTGGTTTCGCCATTTGAGTGCTTGCGGAGTAATAAATTCGTTGTATGCCAGTACTGCGCCAGTACTGGGCCAATGCTGCTTGTGGATCTTGGCCCAGTACTGGCATACAACGTCCGCCCAGCACATCCAGCACTGATATGTTACTGCGCCAGCATTGGCGAACGAGACTCAGCCAGCGTAATGTGGCGCTCAGCCAGCAATGGCTTAGCACTGGGCCAATTGTGCGACCATGTTCGGAATGGTGGAAGTAGAGAATCAGAGAAATGAGGTCTACTTTCTCTGGCGTTGGTCCATCACTCCGTAATATGGTAGAGTGGTTCCAGTTCAGATAAGTATCATTTCTCTTAATATTGTTGGTTTATGATTTGGTTACTTTCTAAAATACACCGACGAAATAGAGAAGTTATAGTAGTAAATTGTTTTCGCCCAATTTCATATAATGTGTTTATTCCGCTTATTTTTTTGTGCACAATTTGTTTGCTTATGAATTAAAAAACTTCACAACATCAGTTTCGAAGAGATATTTGAAAATCTGTTTGCATGAAGAATAAAACAAAGATAAAGTACAAACATGTGTATGATGTATGCATGTAATTGTAATATATGATGTCTTATTTGTGACTTATAATTTTTATTCATTCATACGCATGCGTCATGAACTAATTTCGATGTGATTAAAATTCAATTAAGTAGCTATGTTTCGTCTCCAAATTTTGGATGATCTAAAAAAAATTCATAATGTGGGCAAAAAAATAATACAGCTGAAACATCCTGGTGAGTCGGCTGCCTTCCGCTGATGAGACGCTATGCAGTTTGATAGTGCCATCTGTTCGAATTGAGATGCGTTGCTTCAGTGAGGATGCCCCAAGCGTCTCTGTTTCTTCAAAAATTTAAATGTTACAATTTACCATTTATATTTTACCATTTATTTTTTACCATTTTACGATCAGTAATTTAGCGAAGTAAATAAAATTAACCTGTTGTAATAAGAATGTCGTAAATTTGCAAAAATAGTAATTAGTTTCAATTGAACTAAAAAAAATATTGTAAAAACCAGCTCAAGAAATTATTGCGAAAAAACGTGAAGAACTTTCATTTCGATTCGCTTAAGTTTTATGATCTTATAAGTCCCGTGTGACAAAATATCCATTGAGTGGTTTGAAAATAATAATCTACTGGACAGGATGCTCATACTAAAACTTAAAATTTTAAGTTATATAGAAGGTTAAATAAACGGTTTGAGAGTTTCCCTGCCTCTTTCCAACATAATTCTCATCAGCTAAATGCCACTCCGACTGAGGTAACTAATGTTGGGCCTAGACTCGGTAACGTTAGAACATTGCAGGGTGAGCCCAGATAACTCAATGTATATCTGGCGAGCTCTACTGACGTTTGTCGTTCAGCCAAGAGTGGCACGTCTGCCCGATTATTTGCTTGTTTACAAGAAAATTTTATTGTAGTATCGATGGTTTGGTTTGGAATGAAGTCCGTTTTGAAGTAGCTAGCTATGTGTGGTCTTGGGTAGGTTTTGATCGCGGTATCTTTCTTTTATTATATTATAATACTATAGAATAGAGTAGGAGGTATAGCCTCATAGATTGATTAGGTTTTAATTGATTGATTTATGTGGTTTGGAGCTATGGGTGATTTGTAATCGGGCATAATAGTGGCTGAATCTTAGGTTATGAGATTCGTTGCGACTTTTCGTCATCTTATTACCCATATCATTACGCCCCTAGTGGTTTCCGATTGTTTGCAAGATTCTATTTAACAACCTCGATCAAAAATTGGCAGCTGAAAAGTTTCACAATTTTCGTATAGCTTTAGTATAATTCATTCATTTACTGTTTATTCAATTCGTATATTTACTTTCCATACATACAAATTGCGAATAAAATTTCGCAAACCTCTATGAAAATTTTCCGGATATTAAAATTAATTTGCTGTGAATACCTAAATGCCAGCACTCGCTGACACTCGCTTGGCAACGATTCGGAAAATTGAGAAAAGCTATTTGTTTAACTAGCGCAATAAAAAAATGAAATGTGTAATTTTAACTGTGGATTGTGTAAATTCGGCGTACCATGATTGTCGTACTTTCCAAAATGAATGTTTATCCAATTGGTGTTGAATGGATGTTATTTTATCGTCAGCATGCTGCAGTGTATCATATTGCTGTGTCGGTATTGATGACAAATTTTAGGTACCTAAAGAGGAACGCAACCATTTGAAATTGCAATATTTAGTTGAAGGTATGTAAAGCCTGGGTATAATTAATCAGTTGCTTGAGAGCCATTTACGATGTAGAAAAATGATACAAACACACCTTTATCTATTATTTCACAGTAGTATGTGGTAGTCTTTGACTCCAAACAATGTATTTTCAATAAAATCAAGTCTTTGAAATCAATGTGAATTTTTAGTTTCCACACCAATCTAAAATCTCTGCAAAATATATTTTTTCATAGCCTAAATGTAAAGTGTAACTCTCTAATGTTTGATATATGCATAGACCTTGTACGTACCTTAGTAAGTAGATATATACCCTCCATGAATGTTGACGACCACTGCGTCATAAAACTTACCAAAGCATGACATGTTATCACTATATACGCTAAGCTACTCCGTAATTACAGTATTTTGACACCGACTGTTAACATTTTGGTGATATTGAGCTCATCCGAGGTGATTATTGTGACAATATGGATTCTTCCGTGTATTTTAGTTCCACTTATCTTTTATGAGTATCAGTAAACAGAAAATGAACTGATGACGCTATGCCCTATGATCGTCGTGCTATATTATTAAAAATAGTTTCTTTGATCACTTGTGAGTTGATAGGGAAACATAATGACCGAACAAGCTTTTACACTTCCATGATCCTCGAGCAATTCAACCACTAATTTCAGTGAGTTGTGTGTTGATCATATCTCTTGAGAACGGATGTGGAAAATTTTATATTGTTCAAACCTACACCATGAAAGAAAATGTTGCTGGGCTGAGTTGAATTTTTGACCTCCTGTCTCCTTTTATTTCATCGTACTTGATATGCAGTTGAAATTTATAATAACTGTTAGTATTTATCGCAATTTTACTTTTTGGTGTTTAAGATTGTATAGTCAAAATTCAATCCCAAAGCCATCTCATTCGTTTATTCATGGACATGGAATTTAACTTCCACCTTTTTAGATACATATGTTTGATTTTTGTCTGCATAGAAGTATTGAAAATAAAGCACTACCGATCGTTTTATAATTACAATTTTACAGTTTTTGTTTGCAAAACTGTCTCTAATGAAGCGGGAAATAAAAAATCCAATTTACTTTGAATTTGACCTCATCATCGAAAACAATCTATTAACTTCCCAGTATATGGGAAGTTCTTGTAATCGCCTCGAAAATCGAAATTGAAATTTTCAACATTTCTTTACGTTTTGAGGTCTTTAGAGTATATTTTAAGTGTTTTTAGAAAGAGAGATGTATGTATGTGTGTGTGTGTGTACGTACGTTCGTGGACACTTTTTTCTACGAGCATAACTCACGAAAACAAAGTCATATCGACTTTGTTAAGGTGTCAATCGAAGCGTCTTTGCAATTTTAAGAGCTGATTAGTTTTGGGGAAACTTCGGTCGGAGGGGTTTGCTGTTTCGCCCGTTTGAAGGTCATTTCTGTCATGCGTTATATCTCCCGAACCAATCATGTAATTTTCATCATTAAGGTGTCAATCGACGCGTATTAACGTTTATGTAATTCTATCAAGTTTTTAAAAAAATTCATGGCGGCGTTTTTTAATTTTTTTTTAAAAAAGTGCAAAAAATTAGGTTTTTTTTCATAAACAGTAAATTTTTAACCTGATTTTCGAAACACAGTAATCAATATTTATAAAAATTTTATACTCCAACCAGTTTTTTGTGCAAAAACCAACAAAATTTTTTCTCATGCTTACAAAAAAAATTAAATTAAAAATCAAAAATCATTAAAAGTCATCATGATTTCAAGGTCATTTCTGTCATTCACTATATCTCACGAACCAAATATAATATTTACATCACTTAGGTGTCAATCGACGTGTATTAACATTTTTGTAATGTTTTTATATTTAAAAAAATCGTTGGAGGCGTTTTTTAATTTAACAAAAAAAATGCAAAAATTTAGGGTTTTTTTATAAAAAATAAATTTGTTAACCAGATTTGCACAACACGGTAATAAATGTTTATAAAATTTATAAATCCTTATCAATTTTTGGAAACAAACCAGCAAAACGCTTTTCCATGATGTTTAAAAAAAATTAAATTAAAAATAAAAAATCATTCAAAGTCGCCATGTAAAAAGTGTTCATATGAATGATTTTACCCGACTACTCTTATTCTGAAGACATTGTTGTTAAGCCAATCACAGTTTATTAATATTTGCATAATTTAAGCAGATTTTTAATAGTCTTCATAGCACCGTGTTTTAGTTTTTATACCAAAACTGCTTAAATTTTGAAAATCAAGAAAAATTATTCAAATTTGAATTTGTGGCAATGAACGCTTTGAATGGTAAAATGTTTCGTAGTCAATACTTTGCTAGATCATATGCGATAAAAAAGGCTTTCAACAATATGAAAATAACAAATAACGAAGAAACCCCCGCCCCCCATTGATCCGCGTGAATATTCAATCAAATCAATCTGTCCCCATCGACCAAAAACCTTACGTAATCAATTGACGCTCCCGTAGACGATATGATTCATATTAACTCATTCCTGTTACTACTATGAATACCTCTCATTGTTGTAATGTTTATGTAGATATTACTGGGAAGTTGACCGTGTGGACCTCAAGGGTCGCACCTCGCGGCTTGTTTGGCTGAAACTTTATTTTCGCTCATTGCAATAAAATTAAAGAATACGTTCTAAAGCTCTACAACCAAATCTTTAACATATTTCTCAATTAAAAATAAATAAGTTATTAACTTTCCAGTCTCCAGAAACAAAGATGATATTGTCGTGGGACCGATTTGTTATTACGTATTTTAAAACTGAGTGAGTTTTCGGCAACATGGTTTCGTTTTTAATTGAAGATGAAATAAACTGAGAAAAGACAAACTAGTTTAATTTTGAAACTGATGAAATGCACTATTCATTCGTGCAGATTCCAAATACTTTCATAGTAATATTTTTTACATTGTTTGTTTTAGCAAAATATTGATCACTGTTGTAAAAAACGTTTTAAAAAAATAGATATAAACAAAAACAAGATTAATTTATAGAATTCCGACCGTATATTTTCAGGCTTGGGAAAATGGCAGTAATGACGCTAGTGTAGTTAATAATTAAATATTGTATTAAAATAATTATAAATAAAAACAAATTATTGTTTTTTTATTCACCCCACTGGGAAGTTAGAAGTTAGACCACTTTATGTTCCTACACGTTTTGATCTTTTTTATTACTAAGGTACGGCCATGGAGAGCCAGTATTAGTCCAGTGGTAGAATCAAATTGCAAGGCCACCAAAAGGAAAATCAGAAAAATCAAAACTAATTTTAAATACACATGAAAAATACATTGAAGCTTGCTTTAAAAAGGCTTTTGGGAGGAAGAGGTCATATCACATTACATGCAGCAATTTTCACAAACCTTTTCATACTTAAGTGTCTACATATATTGATATCCAAGCTTGAAAGGTAAAAGAGAGTAAACGACGTTTTTGACGAAATGGAAATTTAAGGGTTACTGAACGTAGTTTTTGTTTTCGCGTAGTTGAACTGGAGTTCATCACATGATACCCATTTTTTGGCAATTACGTGTGAGATTTCCATAGAAGACTACAACGTCGAAAATTACATGATTTTAAAATAGTTGATTGCTTTACATCCCATACTTTTTTATGTCGTTGTTAGAATGCCAACAGTCTGTTTATTTGGAGACATTGTGTTTACCTGAGAAAGTAGCAAACAAACAGATGAAAATATGACAAAATTACATGATAACAGCATACTTTTCGGTTTTTTATAAAAACTTTTGATTTTCACTTCGTTGAATAGATTAGTCAGTCATTCACTGCTGGTGATAGATTGAAATTATAATTGAGATAATGTTAAAGCCATCACATATACTTCGCCAACGAAACAATAGCTCGTCAATGATTATTGCCCTCATATGGCTCAGGTACACATTTACAGATGAGTAAACTGATAGTCCGGCGACAAATTCCATTTCCAAAAATTACTTGTTGTCAAACATGCGAGTTGAATGTTTACCGTGTGTATAAAAATATCATATTAATTTTATTTGTATATTTTATCAAATTAACTTTTAACATCCCAGTTTTGATGCATTTTCCAAAATTTTGATGCACTTTTGATTGAATATTGATACCCAATTACGTTTTGGATTTGAACCTTCGGCATAAGGTGAATTGTTGAAACGTTCGAATATACTATTTTCAAGGGAAATATTCAAAAAACTATTTTTGAAATTTATTGTTCTAAAATATATGGATTATTTTAATGAAAACTTTAGTCGAAACGAGCCGACCATTATAGCCCCGATACTAAAAAAGCAAAGGAAATCTGCTATGGAAATATTTTATTTTACTTTAAATTTGCGTGTGTGGTATTTAAGAGACTACACATAATTACAATATGTTTCAAATAAGCCATACATATGGAATCCTTATAAAACGAATGCAATGCATTTGGCCGTACACTTCCTATAACCACAAGCTAATGATGATTAACATATCACTGAGTATATATTTCAGTACTTTAAATTATTTTCCCATGCCAATCACACGGTCACCGCTACAACACACCCTCATTCTTCATCCTGGCGGAAAGTGTCTACATTTCAAAATCTGAAATTATTATTGGCAAATGAGCATTCCCAGTACCGTTGCCGGCTCCAACCTTCAGTTTTCCAACGTAAATTTCAGAAGGCTTGAAACGACCTTTAAATGTTACAAGCAAAATGAGTTCCACCATAATTGGTCACTTCTTGGAGCAAGAAACGCCGATGCGCAGCGACCAAGAGCTCGGGCAATTTTTCACCGATTCTTCATGAAATCCTTTGACTTGGAACACCACATTAACAATAAAACACGGCAATCGAGCGCCTGGGATGCTTTCAGTTTGAAGTTGCGCAGGAAGACGTATGTCCGATAAAGCGCTGTTAAGTGTGGTCATGTAACATAAATTACAAGCTGGGATCGTGCCCTCCTGCAAGCCGGAGTATCATTATGTCGAGAAGTTTAATTTTTTTCAGTGCCTGCAAAAATATCCAATCGACTTGTGCTTTGACTTTGTACATTTTATCCAAAGGCAGTGTTACACCAACTGGGAAGGTGAACGCATATTTGGTAACCACTGAAAATCTGAAGATTAAAAAATTGGTGTGAAACAGCATTGTACGGTTTTTCATTCAGAAGATAAAACTTAACGAAAATTGGCTTCCAAATGGTAAACCAAACGATTTTGTTACAGTTTGTTCTTATATACAATCAAAGTATTTTTTCCTGCTATCGAAAATATATATAACTCATCGTTATTTGGTTAAGATTCGCGAAACCACGTTTCTGGGTCTCTAGGCAAAACCTTAGATGGCTCTGTCCAATTTCGAAGATAATTCTCGGGCTACTGTACTCCAACGATCGAGGTTGGCTTGGGTGTTTGGCGGTATCTTTTATGAAACGGATCTTGCCCATGTCTGCGCACACTTAAGGAAGCACTTAAGGAGTCACGCATAAACACCTCGCGAAAGCCGCCTGAATACACCGGCACGATACGATCCGCGGGCCCTATATCAGGCAATTATCATCTCGTGTTTTTGTCATTTGCAAATTTATTTCAGCAATTTGCTTAACACACCACACGTTTACTCCTGTGCCGATCCAGCGCCTTATCGCAGCAAGAAAGCGCAACTCTGCACAAGATAACCCAGCGCCCGGCCGGACTGGGTCTTGGTCGGTTCGCGCAATGCTGTGCAGAATCCGCGATGGTTTTCGATTGAGTTGTTATGCGCCTGGATTACTTGAATACCTGCGTATAATTTACCCAGCGGATTCGATAGAGTTGCTCAGGTGAAGTGGTGCCTCGTTGGACTGCGCCGCGTTATCGGTCTTGTTCGCGATAATCAATGATGTATTAGCTACTGGATACGAACGGAGCCGCAAGTCCTGTTCGGATGCCAGGGGATTAGTCAAAACAAACCAGGCTAGGCTCCACTGTTCGAAAGTATAATTTAATTTATGCAGATTTGGACATATTGTTATGGGATGATGTACACGATTGTTAATTGAGTGTGAGTCGTTTAGTCAAATTGGATGAACCTTTGATAATCGTTAATGCATCTATTTCTTCCATCAGTTACAGTTATATGCTTTGTGAGCTTAGTGTAAAGTGCCAGGCAATCTTAAAAATAACGAAATGGTTTGGAGTATAAGCCACACTTAGAGAACGTCATCATCAGCAAACACATTTTCTTTGTTTCTGACTACCCTTTAGATATCGGTATCTATTCTTTTCATTAAGATTATGGCTCCAACCCCCATTCGGAGCCATAATCAAAATCGAAAACATTAAAAAATATTAAAAATAAATTTAAAAAAACCCACCCGCCCAGGTGAGTGAGGGAACCTGAGCGGGTGAGATTAATTTTTAATTTTTTTTAATTATAGCAAAACTTTGTATTTTATTAACTTGTATATGGGAAGTTATTGTAAACGCCTCGAAAATCGAAATTGAAATTTTCAACATATCTTTACGTTTTGGGGTCTATAGAGTATATTTTAAGTGTTTTTAGAAAGAAGTATGTATGTGTGTGTGTGTATGTACGTACGTACGTACGTGCGTTCGCGGACAGTTTTTCTACGAGCATAACTCACGTAAACAAAGTCGTCTCGAATTCGTTAATGTGTCAATCGAAACGTCTTTGCGATTTTAAGAGCTGATTAGTTTTTGGAAAATTTCGGATGGGGGGGGGGGTTTGCTGTTTTCACCCCTTAAAAGGTCAACCCTGTCATGCGCTATATCTCGCGAACCCAACATACGATTTGCTTCCTCAAGGTGTCAATAGACGCGTATTGACAATTACGTTATTCTATCGAATTTTTTAAAAAATCGTTGAAGCCGTTTTTTAATCCTTCGAAGAAAAAAATGCTAAAATTGGGTTTTTTTTCAAAAAACATCAAATTTTTAACCATATTTTCAAGACGCAGTAATCAATGTTTATATAATTTATATACTCCAAACAGTTTTTGTAAGAAAAACCACCAATTTTTTTTGATGATTATAAAAACATTAAAAATAAAAAATCGACGCGTATTAACATTTTAATGATGTTTTTAAATTTAAAAAAAAATCTTTATGGCCATTTTTTTAATTTAATAAAAAAATGTTGGAAATTAATGTTTTTTCATAAAAAAGTTAATTAATAATTTAAAAAATTAACATCGTAGTAATAAATGTTTATAAAATTTATAAACTTATATCAATTTCTCTGGAGAGACCAGCAAAATAGTTTCTCATGATTTCAAAACAAATTGAATTAAAAATTAAAAAAATCAATCAAAGTCACCATGTGAAAAGGGTTCATACGAATTTTTATACCTTAAATCTCTTATTCTAAAGACATTGTTGTAAAGTCAATGAAAGTTTATTATTATTTGCATAATTTGCGGAGATTTTTAATAGTCTTCACAGAACCGTGGTTTAACTTTAATGAAAAAACTGCTTAAATTTTGAAAACCAATACAAATCCAATCAAATTTGCAATTGTGATAATTAACGTTTTGAATGGTAAAATGTTTTGAAGTCAACACTTTTTGAGATCATATGCTTTGAAAAGCTTTCATCAAATAAAAAATTGTAGTTTTTAGGAGTTTTGTTCTTTAGTATTCGTAAGATTTCAATTACTTCCTTCATCATTTGTAATAGATATATTTTACTTTTTACATGCAACTGAACCTATTTTTGACAGCATAATCAATGTTTCTCAAAATCAACAGAAAATAAGAAATAATTATTAGGTTCATTGATGTAAAATCGTGAAAAATACAAATTCAGTGATTATGCCGAAGTGCTGGCGATTTTGACCGCAACTATTCAAAACGGCCATCACGCGACTAAATCTCTTCAGTTGTCGTAATAACAAAAATTGCATTCATTTTTGCTAGCGCTGTTTTGTCCTTCAAGCATCGATATGAAAATAACAAATAACGTAGAAAAGGCTTTGTAACCTGTCCCCCTTCGATTGAACCACGTGAATATTAAATCAAACCAATTCACAAAAATCTTTAAGTAATCAATTGACGCTCGCGTAGATGTTACGATTAATATTAAGTCATTCCAATAACTTTTATGAGAGGTACATTTTTATTATTAAAAGTAGTATTATTTCCATAATTATTATTGTGTTTAATTTTTAACTTCCCAGTATATGGGAAGTTCTTGAATCGCCTCGAAAATCGAAATTGAAATTTTCAACATTTCTTTACGTTTTAAGGTCTATAGAGTATATATAAAGTGTTTTTAGAAAGAAGTATGTATGTGTGTGTGTGTGTGTGTGTGTACGTACGTACGTGCGTTCGTGGACAGTTTTTTCTACGAGCATAACTCACGTTAATAACGTCGTATCGACTTTGTTGAGGTGCCAATCGAAGCGTCTTTGCAATTTTAATAACTGATTAGTTTTTGGGACACTTCGGTCGGGTGGGTTTGTTGTTTTGACCCTTTGAAGGTCATTTCTGTCATGCGTTATATCTCCGGAACCGATCATACGATTTGCATAATTAAGGTGTCAATCGACGCGTTTTAAATTTTTTGTGATTGTGTAAAATTTTTAAAAAAATCGTTGGAACCGTTTTTCAATTTATTAGAAAAAAGTGTTAAAAATTAGGTGTTTTCTCATAAACAATAAGTTTTTAACCTAATTTACAGCACTCAGTAACTGATGTATATAAAATTTATGTAGTACAAATAGTGTTTGTGAGAAAACTAGCAAATTTTTTTTCATGATTACGTAAAAAATGAAATTAAAAATAAAAAATCATTAAAAGTCATCATGATTTTCGCGGTCCTTTTTATCATTCACTATATCTCACGAACCATATATGATATTTGCATCATTGAGGTGTCATTCGACGTGTGTTAGCTTTTTTGTTATGTTTTTAACTTTATAAAAAAATCCTTTCTGCTGCTTTTTCCATTTAAATTCTACTAAATGGAAAAAACGGCAGATGGGAAAAATTAGAGTTTTTTTCATTAAAAATAAATTTTTAACCTGATTTGCACAGCTCAGTAATAAATGTTTATATAATTTATACATTCCTAATAGTTTTCGAAGAGAAACTGGCCAATTTTTTTTTGCATGATCCAAAAAAACCTAAAAAACGGCTCGTGAAAAAACACAAATTCAATGATTATGCCGAAGTCATGGCAATTTTGAACAAAATTATTTAAAATGGACACCTCGCGAGAAAACCTCTTCAGTGGGCGTAATAAAATAAATGTATTAATTTTTGCTAGCGCTCTTTTGTTCTTCAAGCATCGATAGAAAAATAACAAATAACGCAAAAAAGGCTTTATAGCCCGCCCCCCTCCGATTTATCCGCGTGAATAGTCAATCAAACCAATCCACCCCGCATCCAACAAAAGCATTACGTAATCAATGAACGCTACAGTAGATGATATGATTGATATTAGCTAATTTCAATTACGATTATGATTATGATTATTATTATTTAGAGTAGTATTATTTTCATAAATATTTTTGTGTTTAATATTTTTAATATTCATGTAGATATTACTGGGAAGTTGACCGTGTGGACCTCAAGGGTCGCACCTCGCGGCTTGTTTAATATTTATGTAGATATTACTGGAAAGTTGACCGTGTGGACCTCAAGGATCGCACCTCACGGCTTTTTATTATTTTCAACTTTTAAACAAGTCTAAAAATTACTTCCCAGATCAATTTTACGGTTTCATATGATCTCTGGAAAAACGCAAAACAACCATTTTTTAGTGGTGGAACCCCCATAACTTTTTATGGGGCCGTGACCGCCGCGAATACCTGCCACTATAAACCTACTGCACTTTCCAAGCTGAAGCCAACATAAGTTGCTACAGTTCTAATGACATCATTAGCATATCAGAAAATTATGCGCACTTAACATCCGACCACTTCTTTGCACACACCTGTTAATACTCCCTTTTCGAAACCTGAGTAGCCTCAGTAAGGCCAAAGGCGTTCAGGCTAGGCGTCTTAGCGATGTCTTTTTCGCGGAGCTAAGCTCAGGGGGCCGGCCCAGCCACTCAAGTGATAAATTGACACGAAAATGTTGGCAATCAGGAACGCACTAGAGGCACTTTAATGTGATCATTTGCGAATGCGACCGGTGCGGTGTCTGGTTTTATCCGCGCAACCCATGTAATTATTAACACATTACAATAAATTAATAACGTATTGAACCAATAATTTTAATTTGATTTAATTGCCGGTTGAATGGCGCGTGAATGATAGAAAGTGCATCATGTTGCTTTGCCGTGAAATGTTTGTGGTCCAACATTTGCAAACTTGAAACTGGATTGCTGACCCACAGTCTGAAATATTTGACTGACCATGTTCTTTTCAAATCGAAAATTATTTGATTTCAGTACGTTTATACGTTTCGATATTGCTTGTAGATTCATAATTAGAATATTAGCGTTGTGTCTATCCGATTCTTCAAAGTTAAATTTAACCGAAGAAGCCTTTAAACTATTACTTCAACAATATCGCCTGCTTTGTAAAGATCCCTTTTTTATCATTTGGTATGCTTGCACAATTTACCACAAATTTATTGTAAATTGTAACGCGACTCAGTACTTGCATATCAGACTCTGTGGAAATTCATATTTTCCCAATGCCCTACATGTTGGAAAATGCTTTATGTAGCGTCATCAACTTTCATTGCTTCAGGCAATGGACTGTCTGGAATAAATCGAATTTAAAAGGAATTTATATGCAGACAATTGGCTGTTTGGAAGAGATTTTGAAAGGGTTATGAGAACAAATAATTTAAACATCGAGTTTAAAGACTACCTACCTTTAATTTTAAGTATAATGGGCAACCTATTTTCAAAAAAAAATTCAAAATATCTTTATTGCATTTTCATAAAGTATAAGTGTTCAAGAATATTCTCTGAAAATTTCATCGTGATCCTAATATCCCTATGGTAGTCATAAGCATTATGACGCAAGCGTACTAGACGCTCGACTAGCAGATGAAAGTGCATGCTACACGTTGTAGAGTGCGTTTTACACGATAAAAAACGTATGTTCAAGCCTGTTGTGTTGCAAAGAAAATCTTAGTCTATTGCGAAAAAAGAAAGAAAATAAAAAACAAAAAATTGAGGTTTGCCAGCAAAAAAACCACCTCCAAAAATATATAAAAAAAATCGGTAGAATTCACATTAAAATTGATGAAGGGTTTATCTACGTATTACGGTTTAGTCATTTGTAGAAACGTTGATTCTGCAGGAGGAATGTTCAAAAGTATTTGGGCCATTTTTTTATCATAAGATATCAACCGATGAAAATTTGCAGCATTCGTATTGCCCAGAAGGAGCTGACTCCTGGTGTGAGTATCGAAAACTTGAGGCTAAAAAATCTTAAAGGCTATAAAACACTCACCGCCTGTTGCAAAAGATGTTGAAGAAATCTTGAAACCTATATATGAAGATTTATTAAAAGGGGAGCTATTAGAGATATGTTTGGGTGGTCACACACTAAATACAAATGAAAGCTTCGTCTAGAAAATGCGTCCCAATAATATGTTTTGTGGAAAATACAACGTTAAAGCTGCAACAAAGATTGCATTCTGTATGTAAAATGACGGATATGCTTCAATTCGCACAATTATCTAGATAATAGGAGTAAAAATCGGTCAAAGTACCATGAATTTTGCACATTTGATAGACTCGTCGTGCGTTTATCGCTCTGACCGCTGCAGCTCTGAAGCTTCAAACGAAGCCAAAACTCAGCGTAGAGCAGCTAGTCCTGAAGAAAATGACATGTTTGAAGAAGCTAGCCAGAATACATCATACTACTTACATCGCAGATTAGCGTTAGCAAGTACCATGATGATTAATCAGATTTTTCCATTAAAAATACTTCAAACGCGTTTTTTTCGAAACAACATTTTTTCATGTGGTGTTGTACTTTTTCGAGAAATGCCTAAACTAATTTTCACCAAATTTTTACTACATATTTTACACATAAAGGGCTATCTTCCGAACCTAAAACAATCAATCAATTTTTACTAGATGAAAATTTTTGCGGTATCAAATTACCCTAAAAAACATTTCTTTTTTCAAAATTTTAGTTAAATATCCGCCACTTTGGTATTTTTGAATGAAAATTTATAATTAAGGGTTGAACGACACTCATTGTAATAGGAATCATGAAACCGTGTGATATTTTTGATTCAAATAAGTCATTTCCACAAAATCATCAACACCACAAAGGTGTGTATTTTCAAGACATTCTTTTTAAAGCCGCTTTTTAAATAAAAAAACTACGAAACAACCAAAAGATTTTATTTTCTTATACACACTTCAGAAGTTTATTGCAATTGCTAGAAAAAATCACAAAAATGACACATTTCTGAGGGTCTAAAGTAGGTTGCCCCCTTAAGGTATGAAATACAATTTTATAAGAATTCTAGTTATCATTGAATATGATTGATAGTGTTCGGTAATCATTTTTTTTATGGGAGCATCCAAAACTTCAATCTGCAATGCACTTTTTACAGTTTAAATGATTGAAGAAAATAACCTCATTATCTGCTGACTATACTTTGGTATGAATGTTTTGTATTGTTAATATAAATAAGAATTTACTCGTTCTAAGCACATGCAAATTTAATTAGAGCTCTTTCGTTAAGCATATCAGCCGAACTCATCAAAGAATTGATGTTTGCCAAGTAGCTACCACACGGTTCGATATATTTTAAGATAATTCTATCCAATAATCCAAAGGAAAATATCTGCAATTGAAAAATTTGGTAAAATTAAAGTAAGTTCATACATTTAGGATATTGTGGGTTGGATTTTGATACAGCCGGGAAATATAACCATAGTTTCTGAAGATAATAAGGTATTAATTCTTTTAATGCCGGTAACTTTAGAAAACCGTGAAATTTATTTTATCAACCTACATCGAGGAAAAATTCCTATTTCAAAAACTTGGAAAAAAAACACTATCTAAATACTATTGAAATGTTTAAAACTGTTGAAAATGATTCTGACCAGATTCGCTCATGAAGCATGCATTCTAGCTCTATACGGTCTACATATTGGAATTTCTATTAAAAATAAGAAGTGGAAATACGCATATAATATGCATGAGTAAATAACGATGAATCAATTCTCGCATCCAAATAATTTACTCAAAATGCTGTTGTGAAACTGTTAAAAGGATGTTGATATGTCTGCAGATGTCGAGAAAGTAATTTGCATGGCACGGCAGCATTTTTAAAATCCAATGATAATAACTGTTTAAGTGTATCTTCTATTATAAAAATAAATTCTAGCCATTTTTGATGTGCATATGTAACCTTTCTACTATTATAATTAATGTTTTTACTACTTTTCTTCAATTTTATTCGGTTGGAAACATAAACATAACACAGTTTGTGCATAGAAGTATGTTATAAGCTATTATTTTGTATTAAAATTTGTGTTTTTTATTTATTTTATTTTTCAATATAAAGCAACAAATTTAATCTTTAACCATTTATTAAGTTTTATTAATTGCTGCATAGTAACTCTATTCCAATATTTTTCACTACGCTAGAAAATTATAATCAACCAGGCAATTTTTAAATCAAAAGTTTTTGTCCTAGTTCTAACCTTTCCAATATTTTAAATGCCAAACTAATTATCTATTTCGCAATACACAATTTGAGGACATTTTAATGACATTTGAAAAAAATATGGTGCTCATTTTGGAAGTAATAGTAGTAGTATAAGTGTTTAAGAGCCTTAAATATTTCATAAAATGGGTTGAAATCTCAAAAATATTTCAAAAGATGATGTGAGAATAGTTCGATCTATTTTTCAGGGATTAGTTTCAGAGCTTTGCTGCTTGCTTAATAATTTCATGTCAAATAAAAGCTTGAGAACATCTCAAATTTATGAAAATGGTTGGAGATCAGATGTAAATGTTTTTAATGACTGCACATAACTGTTGACATGTCAGTCATCTGAAAACTGTTTGAAGATTTCTAAGAGTATGTTTTCTATTTCTGAAACCGATTTTAGTGAACATCAGTTTATAAAAATAATTTTCAGAAGAGTTGGAGGGCACCTACGATTTCTGGGGAAACTATTTGCAACTCTTACATTTCTTTTGCGGTATCAAAAAGCAGTTTCCACTTTCTCAGATTTCAAAACATTGATCAAAAGTTATGTGCAACAAAGAAAAGCACCTGGGAAAACCTCCACAAACTATTAAAGATAGGAGCTTCTGCTATGAGATTTGAACAAATTAAAAATGTGGTCTAAGTGCGATCCTTGAGACCCACATGACTAACTTCCCAGTGGGGTGAATAAAAAGCTATAATTTGTTTTTATTATTAATTTCTATTATTAATAATTACTATTATTAATCATTATTATTCTAAATTAATATAATTACTTTTATTATTTTTAATCATTTTTTTATCCAACCATAAAAGCATTGGTAGAGGAAGACGTCTCCACCACCTGGTCATCCTCTACCAAAACCTCGGCAACCTCGTCCTCGTCATCCCTCTTGTCCTCCTCTTCGTCCTCAACCTCTTTCTCCATCTCGGCCTCGGAATCCACAACTATTATTGAGGTTATTTAATTATTATTTACAATAATCATTCGTTATTAAGACTGTTCGACCGTTACTGAATAATTATAATTGACTTTATATGTACAATATCAAATTATAACTAATATTATTTGATTGTTATTAACAATATTAAATTATTTATAACAATATCCAATTATTAACTGATAATTTAAGTTTGAAATTTTATAAACTAATCTTTTTTTTGAAATAACATTTTTTACAAATTTGATCACAATTTTGCTAAAACGCACAATAATAACAACATTGCTATGAAGGTATTTGGTATCTGCACGAATTAATAGTGCGTGTCAACAGTTTAAAAATAAGCAATTTCTAGTCGTTTTTCAGTTTTTTCATCCTAAATAAAAAACGACTCAACCGATTTTGCTGAAAAGTCATTCAGTTTTAAGTTACGTGATTAGGCGTCAAATGAAACCGGTCCCACGTCAATCCGATTTTTGGCTCTTGAGATAATCGAGACGAAAAATTATTCCGAACGCACATACGCACATACGCACATACACACATACGTACATACACACTCACAGACATCTCTCTAAAAACGATGGATTTGGATTCTAGAGACCTTAAAACGTGGAGATATGTGAAAATTTGGGATTCGCAAAATCGACCCCATTACAATAACTTCCCATAGGGAACTGTGAAGTTAATTAATTTTAGTCATTTCCAACCAGTAGCGTACGCAGGATTTTGATAAGGGGAGGTCATATTTTTGAAGTCTTAACTAGGTACGTTTGCTAGTGCTTCGGTGTAGATATGAAGATATAATTATGTAATCATACTTAATCATATTGTTTCACCGGTCAAAGTTGGAGTCCTCAAAAATATTTTTATATGTTTTAAAAATCCTTCATTCAATTGCCCCAAAAAAGTTTCCAAAAATGGAATAAATATGGATACACGGAAATACTTTTCCGGTGTGATTAATGGCGAATTTTCATTTACTCGATTTTGCTAGTGACCTGCTATACGAGGTGTTTGAATAGTGGTTCCAAGGGGGGGGGGTTTGAACTCGTAAGCCCCCCTGGGTACGCTACTGTTTCCAACATTCCTCCCTAAAAAGGTGATGGAATCATTTTTCTTAAGACCTATTCATATATTTTCATTTGATTTTCGAAAAAAAAGTCATTCATAATTCTTAAACCGAATTTGATTGCCAAGGCTTGACTGCAGACTTGCTCTTTGAATCATCTTCTACTGCACTGCTTTCAGCATAGCTCATGAAAGCTGTACTGGAACGGTCGAAATTTTTTCACAAACGACATGGTCGAAAATCCCAAAACACATTTTGTTTTTAAAAATCGGACGAAGTATTGTGATTAGTTATAAAATTTGTATATATTGTTTTGTTAATACCTCCCTAATACGAACTAATCTAGTAGTGCCCCCTCAAATTTAGTTCATGAGGGTCTTATTTAACGTTGAGGAAATTTGGTTACATCCTAATCCTGCAGTTCGTGATTCTTTGGAATTAGACTACATCGCATTCGTACTGGATATCGAAATTCCTGGATACTTTTGCTTGTCAATACTAGATAATCTGAGTTCAGATAATGGCATCGTTTATGCGTCCTAATTTCAAGAGATGATGAATTCCCCTAGGCTATCTTTTCGGGTCCAGTTAACCGCTCGTCTTTAGTTATACCCTTCAAAAAACCAATCAATTTATAGCTTCTGCTTGCCACCACTTTATCTTCATACAGTTTTTCTTCGGAGGAACTGGTCAACATATTCACAGGCAAGAATCGATTCGGTGAAGAATTACCTGAGGGCCAATAGCTGTTGGCCGTGCGTCACTCAGTGCCACGAGCAGGAATAGTTTCTTTGTCGGTGCGCCATTATTTGCCGACGTCATTACTTTGCACAGCTTAAATGTCACCACAAAAATGAAATATGATTAAATGTCGCCATCGCTATTTGTACTCATAGGCACAAACGATCTTAGATTGTTGGACTTTTTCGCTATCCCATTTTGCTGGAGTTCCGTGGGCCAGCAATCTAGCTATTCCGTCAAGTTGTACCTCTCGCATATGTTTATGTATGTACGTATTGTATCCGTGTTTCCCTGACTCAATTTTTTATGCTACTCCAGTGACGATAACCATCTTGAAAAATTATCAGTTTAAATGGTTTTCGCGTAATTAGGCTCGGCGCGTTTTGTTTGTAGTCAGCCACCAGAAAGTTATTAATGACGTTGGCAGTCATTACGGCGCTGTTTCGAACTCCGTTCTAACATGGAAGGTGCTTTGCAAATAGTTCATAGGCGCAAAATGTATACGGTCTGCACAAAATACGCATCGTAAGGTATGTAAATTTGATGGTGTGCTGGATGGGAGTGCAGGGAGGCCCAGCCGTTTGTTACATGACATGGCAAATTTTTTGCCGAAAGAAACGTAACTGGCTTTAAACATCTTCCTTATTACGTGCTGCACTCTTTCAGCATTGCCTTCTAAAATTCACATTTGCCAATTCGCAAGTTCATTGTTTCTGTATGGCATCATCGTTAAAATAGGACTGTTTTAGAAAGCTCCATTTATTACTGCAAGCTTCCATTGTATTCTTTGCTTCATGCGAAATAACTGTTCCATTTGCATATGCGCAACATTCGTTGATGTTACGGATTTCAGTAGCAAGCTCGTTTTCACATAATTTGAAATGATTACTGTATTTCCTTTTTCCATAAAGTAAAGAGAATTACCTTTGAATAGCCATTAGAGTATGGAGAGTTTTTTTTACCTTGGTTGATCTCTTCTAGCAAAGGGAGAACCATTTTCACTATTACATGTTGGTTCATCATTAATTTCATTATTTTCACAAAAGAGCCGCTAAAGCTTGGAACTCAAGAATGTTCTTTCAAAAGCAATGATAAAATTTTCAAGGTACCATTCTTATGTTGAATATCATACTTAAATATGAAAAACTCAATGCATGCATAAAATTAAAAAAAAATCCCCATTAAATTACGAGCACCATTCATGTCCTTACGACATAATCAACGATCTTTTACTCGTCAACGGCATCCCGTTCAAGGATTAAGTTTGCACTTGTGTCAACTGGCTTCCACTCGCGCGCTAATGAAGCGCGACATCAAGTGTAGCGGAGGATTGTTGAAAGCTCTTCGCAAGGATACTAGACGTTGAAACGCGATAAGAGGATGTCTCTCGAAATGTCAATCAAAAATTTCACCGTGTCTCAGGAAAGTCACTACAAAGCATTCGATTCGGCGTAGGTATATGACTCGCGATTTGTAACAAATGCTGCATTGATTTTTCAGCGCTAACATCCTTGGACGAATTCATTGATTGGTGGTGCCGAAATAGACGAGGATATGTGTCATGGTGGTTGTTTAGAAATAAAATTCATTTTATTGAAACACGAGAAGAAAACGTATAGGCAGTTTTGAAAACAAGTTACCCATTAAGAAAATTATGAAAATACGGGCGTGTGATAAAAGTATAATTTAAGTAGAATAGAGTCATTTCTTTGAAGTATTGTTTGTTTTGTTGTTTAAAAAATAAAAAATACTTAATTGGTTGTTTATTTTTATTATTAATTATTGAAAAAAAATTCGGTAACATTTTTGGTCCAAATTTTGAGCATTAAATTTGAATGGGAGACTTATGTGTTCAAATCGAAAGGCTCACGCGTTCGCTGCAAATGATCGTGCGAAACTGTTGGATGTGCGCGCGGACCTATTGGATGGTCGCGCGAACCTGTTGGATGTTCGCGCGAACTTGAGGGATGTTCGCGTGAATCTGAGGAATATTCGCGTGAACCTGTGGGATGTTTGCGCGTACCTGTAGGTTGTTTGCGCGAACCTGGGGGATGTTCACGCGAACCTCAGAGAAGTTCGTGCGAGCTCGAGGAATGTTAGCGCGAACCTGTTGGATGCCTGCGCGAACCTGTGGGATGCTCGCGCGAACCTGCAGGAAACTCGCGTGTACCTGAAGGATGTTCGCGCGAACCTGTTGAATGTTCTCGCGAGCATGTGGGATGTCCGTGGGAACCTAGATTCAATCGAAGGAAACAAAGGGTTTGGGTTTTTGTTTTACGAGCAAGTCTCGAATAAAAAAAAGTCTGTGACGCGAGAAAAGGAAAAAAAACATCTCATCAAAACAAAAAGAAACATATCAAAAAAACGCGTTAAAAAATTAAACTTCAACTGAAGGTGAAATTAATCTTTCACTACAGTAAGATAGAGTCTCTTATCTCTCAAGGCTTTGAAGAAAATGTTTGTTTTTCAAAGTGAGTCAAGATTACGCGAAGGTTGCCAAACTTATTGAAAATACTCACATCATATACGTAATGTGCAATTTCTGGATACACGGCTCCTCCACATCAGTTTTTGACACATTCAGTAATTGTAGCAAAATATACCAGAACAAATGCGCTTAAAATGCAAATTTGGCTACCGAATTCCTTTCAAATGAATGCATCTATTTTGCTTGCAATATTTCCTCGAAAATAACTTATTATTTTTCTGCTTTTTAAAATTGTTAGATTAGATAGATTGTTGTTAGATCCCTTTGATTTTTAAACTACGTTTAATTGAAAAAAAGTGTAGGTACTATAATACTCAACTTTACTTAATATATGAAAATGAAATGCAGCAAAAGTCACCGCGCTGTATTTACTGATTCACCGGAAAAATATCGATTGGCAGAAGAACACACAGATACAAGCTTAAGTATCATATAATAATGAGAAAATATCGAAAGCATGTTTAAAAAATTGACTACCAACTCCGATTAAGAGGACGATGACTTACATATTTACTCCTTTAAACATTTTTCAAAAATGATTCTTGACGAGACATGAGTACATCGATTATACGTCTATTAGTCACAGGACTTGCAACTATTTTGGAGACATGAGCTCAAGAAACTAAGAACTTATGTTTAGCATATAAAAACCTACGTTTATTAAATTTAGAATTTTTTTTAATTTACTTTATCAAACTCAGTTTTTTTTGCTGTGCTAGAATTGTTCAACACTATTTTACCATTTTTCTTAAAGTTGGGAACAGTCGAAACACGAGTAGAGGTAGAAATAATCATTAACAATCTTTATTATCGTATGTGCATTCTTTCTATTCTTAAAACAAAAGCTTCAGATTACATAATGATGGTGCTCATCAGCAGCAAATCAGTGAGCTAAAAAAAGTTCTGACCTCCCATACTCGTCATACAAAAATTTACTTTGCTTCCTTTGCCTAGAGCTTGATATTCTATTTTTCTTCTTTTCTTTTTCCCTGTTCATTACATCTTAAGAAAGTAGGATTAAGGCAAAATTTAAACAAGCCGTGAGGTGTGACCCTTGAGGTCCACACGTACAACTTCCCAGTAATATTTACATAAATATTAAAAATATTAAACACAATTATAATTATGGAAATAATATTACTTTTAATAATAAAAATGTACCTCTCATAAAAGTTATTGGAATGACTTAATATTAATACATCTACGCGAGCGTCAATTGATTAGGTAAAGATTTTCGTGGATTGGTTTATTTAATATTCATGTGGATCAATCGGAGGGGGAACAGGTTACAAAGCCTTTTCTATGTTATTTGTTATTTTCATATCGATGCTTGAAGGACAAAACAGCGCTAGCAAAAATGAATGCAGTTTTTGTTATTACGACAACTGAAGAGATTTTGTCGCGTGATGGCCATTTTGAATAGTTACGGTCAAAACTGCTAGCACTTCGGCATAATCACTGAATTTGTATTTTTTCACGATTTTACATCAATGAAACTAATAATTATTTCTTATTTTCTGTTGATTTTGAGAAACATTGATTATACAGTCAAAAATAGGTACAATTGCATGTAAAAAGTAAAATTTATGTATTACAAATGATGACGGAAGTAACTGAAATTTTACGAATACTAAAGAACAAAACTCCTAAAAACTACAATTTTTTATTTGATAAAAGCTTTTCAAAGCATATGATTCCAAAAATTGTTGACTACAAAACATTTTACAATTTAAAACGTTGATTATCACAATTGCAAATTTGATTTGATTTGTATTGGTTTTCAAAATTTAAGCAGTTTTTTTTTATTAAAGTTAAAACACGGTTCTGTGAAGACTATTGAAAATCTTCGCAAATTATGCAAATAATAATAAACTTTGTTTGACTTTACAACAATGTCTTTAGAATAAGAGATTTATGGTATAAAAATTCGTATGAACCCATTTTACATGGTGACTTTGAATGATTTTTTTTATTTTTAATTCAATTTGTTTTGAAATCATGAGAAAATATTTTGCCAGTCTCTACAGAAATTGATAAAAAATTATAAATTTTATAAACATTTATTATTACGATGTTAATTTTATTAATTATTAATTAATTTTTTTATGAAAAAAACACTAAATTTCAATATTTTTTTATTAAATTTAAGAAATGGCTACAAAGATTTTTTTAAATTTAAAAACATCATTTAAATGGAAAATACGCGTTGATTGACTTCTTAATGATGCAAAGATTATATTTGGTTCTCGAGATATGATGATTGACATAAATGACCATGAAGGACATGATGACTTTTAATGATTTTTTATTTTTAATTAAATTTATTTTGTAATCATGAAAAAAAATTTTGGTGGCTTTTTACAACAAGTGTTTGGAGTATATAAATTTTATAAACATTGATTACTGCGACTTGAAAATAAAGTTAAAAATTTATTGTTTTTGAAAAAAAACCTTTTTTTCGCACTTTTTTTTGAAAAATTAAGAAATGGGTCGAACGATTTTTTTAGAAATTTATTAGAATCACGAAAATGTCAATACACGTTGATTGACATCTTGATGAAGCAAATCGTACGTTTGGTTCGCGAGATATAGCGTATGACAGTTTTGACCTTCAAGGGGTGAAAACAGCAAACCCTCCCGACCGAAGTGTCCCAAAAACTAATCAGCTCTTAAAATTGCAAAGACACTTCGATTGACACCTTAACAAAGTCGATACGACTTTGTTTACGTTAGTTATGCTCGTAAAAAAACTGTCCGCGAACGCACGTACGTACGTACGTACGTACGTACATACACACACAAACATACATACTTCTTTCTAAAAACACTTAAAATACACTCGTAAGACCTCAAAACGTAAAGATATGTTGAAAATTTCAATTTCGATTTTCGAGGCGATTACAAGAACTTCCCATATACTGGGAATTAAAAAAATATCGCTTTTATTAGCTTAAACCACCGAAAAAGGAAAAAAAATGGAACAAGTTCCTATGCATGATTTCGATTCCCTTATTAGCCCCTTTAAACGAACGGCCATTGCAAATTCAAAGCCTCAAATTTTTTTCAGAGAGTATTCAATACATAATTGCATCATCCCTAAGGCCAACATGAACTGTTTCACTGTAAAATATGATTTTGATTTCCACCAAATGAAAAGCATATAAGTTCGATTTTAACAAGAAGATGAATTGGATACTACACTGACAATTCTCTTTAACTGAATTATGTTGGTCAAATTATTTGTGCAAATTTTTATACATATCTTCTCTCAAAAACAACCCAAAGTGTCTCATCCATAAAAAATGGCAAAACTGCCTAAATGAAATTTTTACACTGAATTTGCTCAGTGTATAATATCAAATATCCAAATCAGATAAAAAGAACGAACGAATTTGATCCCCCAACAATAAGCTAATCTGGGAAAATTATACTTGACTGAAAGCCCCCACTGAAGAAGCGTATATGATAATAATCCGGCAATTTAGCTGTGATTTCGTTTGAATATCAGGTGGTCCTCAAGCTGAAAATTGCCAAAAAAGTCTGGGATCTACGGTAGGACAAAACTATCATATCATGCCCTAATTAAAGCTGACAACGGCTCAACTATCAACCAACCCATCCCATTCAACCTCAACCCTGAATTAGTTGCAATTTTACACTCGGATAGGATCCAGTCGCACGATCATGTTACACATTTGGGCCCCTGAATATGATACCCTATAGTCGCCATTAATTGTACCTAAACGATTGCAAAAAGACTACGAGATGCCTAAAAATTGATTTTTTGGGATACCGAACTTACTCCAGCATCATTCGTTATTTTTTGTTCATTTTCGTTTTTATATCATGGTCTCCAAATTTTCCGCATGAGTTTTTCCATCGTTTCGACCTGAAACCCTTTTGTTGGACGACTAGTAGTCGGGCAAGCTCTTGTAGAATGCTTACCAAATTAACAGTAAAATTCGGTCTTGTGTAATACAAAACCCGAGGTATCTGATATCAGACATTGATTTGCCAAAAATTGCCCCTGCCGCCCGATTAAGAGCTGCCGTGTGGGCTCAGACCTTGGTGTTCTCGACGAGTTGTTGAGCGGTTTTCGACATTATCTAAATGTAAAAGGAGACTTTGGTTTTCAATTTTCTTTAGTTTTGGCTGTTGATGACAATTGGCTTTAATTAAGCGGAAAGTTTTTGTTGAGGCTATCCAAGACGTATTTTGGTATCATGAAAAGTGACATTTTTGTTGTGGGTAAGCGTTAAACATCGCTTTTTTATAGCGACAATGGTCCAATGTTGAAATTGTGGTCTTCCTATCCACTCAATTGTTATCAAATACATTTTAGGTCAAGTATGTATTAAATTTTACAAGCTTCATTGAGTATAACTATATTTTACATTGGATAATTGATCCAGTTTGGGTACTTATCATAGTCCTCAGTTTTCGTTTTAAATTAGAGAACTTACGATAAGAAATGTACAATAGTGTTGGAGATAGGACACGTTTGATATCCGTGATGAATTGAATTATACATATGTTCAAGTTCAGCATTATTCATTCTATCAAATTCGAATCCATCGCACAAAAATCAAAAGTTTTTAAAACTCCTTTTTCACCGTTATTTTTGCTAGGTATTTTCATATTATACCGCTGAAAATAAAATCTTAAAAATCGGTAGTTTTGGCATGGTTTCAGACTACAATGTTCAATGATACGGAAGGAGTCTTGCTTGTAAATCATCACAAGTATAGATTTAACCATTTCAAACTCTAATGATTGGATCAAACATTCCTTTACATTTTCTGAAAACCCAACTATTCTTACTTCCTGACGATCATAAAAGGCCCTCTCATATTAAACTCAAAACCTTCATTCTGCTAACCATCTTATATTCCAGCCATCACAACCTTAATTATTGGAACAAAGGTAATTCCTAATTGCGAATTTCGTAAATATTTGCCAACAGGATATTAAGAACAATTAACCTTTAGATCATTTCCATTCAAACGTATGTAGTCGTGCAGATTGAAGTCTTCGCTTGAAAAACACTCCGATTCCATATCACACAATTGAATAGCGTGCGAGTTAGAAAAAGAACATCGCGATGGATTCAAATGAAGCGTACCAAATTGCCTGGGCAAGGAAAGAGGCTTCCAGAGAAGCTGAAATAAGCAAAAGGAACTTTGGTTTTTTCGAAATGTTGATTTGTAAATTGAGAAGGGTTTGGATTTCACGGGAACGCTGCAAAGACAAAGGGCTCTTGCAACGCAAATGAATGGATCTCATTTGTATGGAGTGAGCACAACTTACAGATACAAATAGCAGGACGGATACAAATCGCCATGTCCTGCAATCGTCAGACGATTATTTTCAATTTACTTACACGCTTCTGCGGCTTTTGAAAAATGCACACAGTTCGGTAATCATTCGATAGCGAAAAATTCGCATATACTAGTCGTATCTTTGTCTTACGTTCAGTTCGTGAGCATCACTAAAAAGGTGTTTAATTTGATTAATACCCTGGCTATTATCCGTCAATTAGACCTCATACCAGGATGCCAGACCTTGGGCCGGGGAGGATGTGATGGAATAATGGAATAATCATATAATAGGACAATAAGGAGGGGAATTCATTAGAGCCGGGTGTATTCTACTCCTACCACCATTGAAAACTTGATGCAATACACAAAATAAGTTTTGAGAAATGCCTCAAAAGACTATCGGGTTACAACGAATTCGAAGCAAATGTTCGTTTGCCAGACGGATGTTGTCTTTCAATGTTTCGGGAATCGAAATGAGAAAATGATCCAATTACGCGGCCAATGTTCAATGACAAGCATGTGTAATATAGTTGGACCAATATTAGATTATATCCTTTTTAATTAGCAATGCAAAGTTGGGATACTACAATGACAGACTTGAGGTGAATGTGAGGCTCCTTTTAAAGGGAAATGTTTTCATTCCTTCACTCTTTTGTAACTCAAAATAAGCTAGTGGGCTAGTAAAACATCTTCCAAAAACTGATTGATTTATAAGCCAAAATTATTTGGAAACTTCTGTGCAAATGAATGCTTTTAACATTTTAACTTCTCTTGATTTGTGCTAGGCCACCCTTATAGCATTATGATTATAGGAGTCATGACTCCAGTCAACTGTTGCTGTATGGTACACAAGGAAAAGTAAATAGGTATTAATAAGAAGGTTTGACAACGAAAAACTCCTTCAATTAAATTTCAACTTACCCTCACATCAAAAAATACTGGTTTTGCAGCAGACAAAAAGAATTCTGATCACAAATCGAAGAATCACAAATTACGGAATATGTATCTAATTAAGGAACGCTCTTCGTTGCATGCTGCAAATAAGTGTTCAAGAAAATGCTACTTTTGAATTTCAGGGACATGTCACAAAAAATTAATACCTAAGTGTTCAAAATACTGTTTGGAACTGAAGGAGTTGTAAATTAAAAAGGTCAAAGAGACAAAAAAAAATTCGAGTTAGTGGTTTCAATACGATAGATAAGTTAGTGCCTGCAACAGTCAAAAGGGACTATCTGAATATCTGTGAGATGTTACTTCCTACAGCGCTCCCAATTTGGAAGCGGATCTAACTCCAACGTGCGTTTTTGGATGTAATTGCCGTAATACTATGTATATTGATGATGCAATTTCAAACCAACAAAATCATTTTGAACTTTGATATGTGCTAATAGTGTCTTAGTTTATTCATCGTTAAAAAGTAATTTTCAGCTTTAGGACAATACAGCAACAAAGAGGAAAATAAAGAAGAAAATGAACGAAAGGAAATAAATGTAAGACGTGAAGGCAAATTGCTACTAAGAAAAGGAAGTTCCTCTGTGCTGCTCGATGTTATATTGAAAATATCAATAAATAAAAAGAAAAGAAGAGCCAACTTTTGATTAATTTTTTTACCACTTAGAATGCACTTAGTTCGCCTGGAAAATTTTTATTATATAATAAAACAGCACCCAAATTTCCATCAAAATTAATTCATTAGATTAAGCATACTAGTTTTGCAATCTAAATTAATTTAAAAAAATTCAAAATGTTGCAAGCCAAAAACTAAATTCAATAAATCAATATTTGCCTTTGTATCCTTTCTGTGGCGTCATTTTTATCTTTGCGTTACCTTTGATAGTGAAGTTTAACTTAGTTGAAAATCTTAAAGCACCACGGCTCATGTGAGTTGGACCGTTTTGAGTGTTTATGCTGATGGCATCTATAGGCTTCTGCGGACCTCGACGTAACAGACGATTTCTAATCACTTCAACCAAACGAAGTTCAGTTTACATCTAATGTACGTTCTACACATTGATTACGTTCAAAAACAATTAAGCAAAGTACACGCTTCAATAGTGTTACATATACTTTATTAATTTTCACAAAATGAATCTTTTGGTACATAGACCCATTTGATTTTCAAGTCTTCAATAATTGTAAAACACAAAGTAAATATGATGATTTGGACTTTTGTATTTAAGATACACTATTTCAATTTTTTTGTTTCAGCTTTCTTTCTTTTAGGGCAACAACAACGTAAAATCGTATATGTTGTTGTTGCCTTAAAAATTATCATGTGCTGTAAGCAAACAAAAAATAAAAATTCAAAGCTTAATGTAGCTTAATGTAGGATATAGGTTTAAGCAACTTTTCGGTGTGGATCTCACAATCCTACATTCCTAATAAATACAAACGAAGCTACAAAATTAATCGAAATTGGTAAATTTAGCAGTATATGTTGGCATGCGTACAAAAGTTACGAAAGATGAACAGCTTTTGTCTATCTTGCCAAAAAGTATTTATTTTGTATATTTGGGTAAGTATGCAGAAAGCGGTTCAAGCAACAAATCAAACATTTGAAAATTATGATTTTTGTGCTTATTGGCAGCCATAATCAGATTTTATTACGCATTTAAATAATAAACTTATCACAACACTCAACGTTTTTCCCGGTTGGATGAAACGGGTGAAGTGAAAAGGGACTTTTCTTATCTCATTTTTGCTAAGAACAAATCAAATTGCTAACCGCATATACCTTAGATTAAATTCCTTTGATCGAATTATGATAATGTACTGTTACTGTTTGTTCATTAATTCCACCAACCTGAAAATCACTCTGGCTTCCAATCAAACAAGCTGCCCTCCCTCCAACAAAACATTGTCAATCCTTTCACTTAGCATACTCGGCCTACATAAGGATGCTATAAATTACTGATGTTGCCCCTGGCATCTCCTTCGCAGTCTCAATATTTCCTGATTCTGGCGACAAAGCGACTGTTCAATTGCTCCAGCAATAAAGATACGAAGACAACCAGCACCAAGGCAAACTGCGATGCTGCACAATTAGATAAACCGCAAAGATAAACGTACAAATCAAATTTATGCACCCTCAACTCATGAGAGGACCATGCCGTTATGCTGGAGCCGCAGGACTGTGAAAAGGCGAGCCCTAGTGTTCTTCAGGATTGTCATCAAATGAGCAAATCGACTGTGAATCAACAGACGCGCCATGAATGGAAAGTTAAACGCCAGGATCGCCGGGGAATACTCGTTACCTTCGCCTGCAGGATCTGTGGGGCGAAAGCCACCCCGTACCACCCGACTATTCATCGAGGAAATGTTGACAATCACCAAATATTTAACCCTTTTCTTTGGTTAAGTACACACATGTGAGTTTTTATGTAAATACCGGTGAGTTGGATTGATGGTGGACGGAATGCTGGAAATGATGGTGTGAAAGGTGCGACGCTTATTCATGGTCCTCTCGCCATTATGCACATGTCTTCTCGAGTTAGCTCCATACATACATGCCTGCTTGAAGAACCGGATCCCGTTAGTATAATATCCTTTTGTTGTATGGTTGAAGAGACTCTTTATCAAATGGCAATGAATGCAATTTGCACAAATTGAGATACTTCTGTTTAACGATAACGGTTGCCTATTGTGTGATGATTTTTCGGTTGCCATTATTTTGATTTGAATCGTATCTGATATTCCATTTCGAAACTATTTTCGTAAATGTATTGTGATGTATGAAATTTTATCGAATAGTCTAGGTATCCTCTGAAGTTTTTCTTTTATATATCTATGTGTTTGCATTCAATATCAATATATATGAGAAATCAATTTTTAGGAATTCATTGGAAATATGATGCGATTTGGCGAGGAATTATGCTACAAATTAACCTATTCAAATATTTTAAAACTGCAGAGGATCTTTGAAATTGAATGATATGGGTTAAAAAAGTGTTGGAGTAATAAATGGCATGGGTCAAGAAAATGTTCAAGTAGTTGTAAGATATGTGCAGAGGTAGTTGTTATCATCGTTATCAGTGCTTAACTTTAGTGTCAGACATTGTTAGATTATAACTATTTTGACTTCAGCAAACTTTTAAATTTGCGCTGCATAATTTCAATATATTGGACATTTGATTGCTAAGCTTTCATATTTCTCCTTCACAAAATAACTAATCGTAATACACAACTCAATATAAACTATCATTTTCAATCTTTCTAGCGTAAATTACATAGGGAATATCACGATTGAGTTATCATTTTTATGAACTAGAAAGTCATCTAGATTGTTTTTGGGCTCATCCTGAATCTGTAGAAATTATAGTATTCATTGGTAGATAAAATTCATGCCGAGATACCATCAAAACCTTATCAAATCTGTTCTGGCCATTCGCCGAATACATGTGTTATACAATATGTCAATTTCAAGCAGGTGGATATCTGTGATATCAGATATCCACCCTCAGTGTTGCCTTTCACTGAAATGTCGAAGGAAACTTGACTACAGCTAAGATGAGCTAATAATTACAGGGTGTACCTACACCAACCAGAGAAGCTCTAATTTTCAACAATGTCACAAAGTTCGGATGGTATCCAACGTAGTAAGACGAAACCATCAGAAAGACTTGGCACTGACTCCGATACTAAATCTGTTCAGTGCAGACTATAGTAGCGATACCAATCTATACACACTTTCCATACGTTTTCCCATAGTGAATGATGCAGGAAGTGTCTGAACAGGTCCTGGTTTTCGTCATATCATTGTAGCCTTTGATGATCGAGTTACGGCGACACGTGAGGATAATTTTTTCCCGATTATGCCAAATTAAAGGGTAATTGAGAAAGGGGTTGAATTACGTGCACGTGTTAACATGGACTCGACGTTGCTGGTGTCATCCCTTGGGGCAACTTGATGCGCTCGCTATGTAGAATCGCTCCTGAAAATTTGTCGTTTAATGCAGTGTATTATGATAACCATCTTGCGATGAATTTCACATTGATTTGAGACTGTAACATGCACCTATGGATAATTACAGCGATGGATGCTCGAAAATGAACAATCTAAATTTGACTTGATGTTGGGACTCCTTGGGCGTTGACTACGGGCTTTTTCGGATCAATAACGTATTGTCATCATCAAATTGGTCGCGTTTTTCGTCACATTTAAAAAAATTTCAATTTATTTCTCTTTTGAAATACATCATAATACACGTTTGGATTTATATACTTATTTCACCACAATTTTGAATATATTTAATTTCTAAAGAGTAAATTTCCTGTCAAAAGCTTTACGATTTTATGTATATCTTAATTTTCAGCTGAAAGCAAAGACTTAGATTTGCCAAAGAAACAGAGAAAATTTTAAGCATTTGGAATAATCTCCTTGAAGTTAGTACATCTTCAAGGTAATTTTTCTTATAGCTCCTTACAACATTGTAACGACTTTGAAGCCGTTGTTGGCTGTTGTTTATTTATTGACTCTTTAACTCGTGGATTCTAAAGATATTTAGTTCAAGGATGAGACGGTGACCGTTAACGGTCGATCAAAATTTGAGCGATCTCCGTCCGTTTGGAAAAAGCTTCCTTTGTTACTAGTCACTGGAATTGCTGATTACTTAAATTTCAATATCTTTAAGATGCCCGTATTCGAAATATTCCAACAAAACAAATATAAAAGATGCGATTTACTCATCACACCAATGCTGAGCCATATATTCTACTCAAGCTTGTTTACTCTTTTTCCACGTCAATCAGCTTAGCCATCACGAAATAATACTATTTCGAAAGTCAAATTACATTATTCTACTTCAGATCACATACATCGAACCAAAACAAATAAAAAAGTGCACATATCTCACAAGATATTATATGAGCCTGGCCCTACCTTTCTATGCATACGTGCGATATCGCATGAAAGCGTTGTTAGTTTCACCATTTAAGGGAGGGGGGGGGTAAGGTTTGACAACTGTTTTCTTCTTCCATTTTTGTTTTATTTTTTTCTGAAAGTGCAACATCTGAAGAATATTGTATTAAATTTGTAGGTCATTCGGAGTAAAACCAACGAAGTTACAGTAGTTTGAATAACCGTACCTCTTAGGTTTGCGCGCTTTTTAGCTACCTGTGCTGAGCGGCGGCGAGCAGCAACTGTTTCGGTCTCTATTGTATTACTTTTATCGACAGGAGCAAAAAGATGCCTTAGATATCGTGGATGACAGTGATGTACTGTATGGACCCGGCATCAATGATGACATGTACGTATTTAATAAGAAAATCCAGTTTTTCTCAAGATGTTTTCATTTTTTCAGTGAACAAAACTCTAAATCGATGTTCTCAAGCATGTAATTTTTAAAGTCGGTGACCAGCCTACAGAAAAAACTACTAAACCGATCGTTTTGAAATTTTGTACACATATTTTGCATATATATAGCTTTCTAGTCACGTAGAGTTTTTTTTTAAAATCAATTCCTAACAATTTTACAATAACAAATAGGTCGATTTTTTTCCGTCGAAAATTGTTATTTTGGCTTCAAAATGGTGGCAAAAATTAAAAAATTGAATAATTGAAAAAAAACTCGACGAGACTGGAGAGATAAAATAATAAACTGAAGAAAGCATTTTGATTTTTTGGATTCAAATGATCCAGTGATGCTTTAGGCTGGTCACCGCACAGAAACTTTTTTTCTAGGCGCCTGCGGAGATCTACAATAAATCCGTTATTTCTCTCTATTTTTGACTAAAATTTTTCCTAAATATTCTTCACATGTTGTACTTTCATATAATAATAAGTAAAATGAGCCCACAGTAATAATTTTTTCTAAAAAAAATTCATGAACAAGCCGTGAGGTGCGACCCATGAGGTCCACACGGTCAACTTCCCAGTAATTTCTAAAAATATATTAAAAATATTAAACACAATAATAATTATGGAAATAATACTACTCCAAATAATAAAAATGTACTTCTCGTAAAATTGATTACGTAAGGATTTTGGTGCATTGGTTTGATTGATTATTCACGCGGATTAATCGGAGGGGGGACAGGTTACAAAGCAGTTTTTTCATTAAAGTTAAAACATGGTGCTGTGAAGATTATTGAAAATCTTCTCAAATTTTGCAAATATTAATAAACTTTGATTGACTGATTAAGGTATTATGATTCGAATGAACCCTTTTAACATGGTGACTTTGAATGTTTTTTTATTTTTAATTTAATTTTTTTGTAATCATGAGAAAAGTTTTTGCTGGCTTCTCTACAAACATTGATAAAATTTTATAAATTCTACAAACATTTATTATTACGATGTGCAAATCAGGTTAAAAATGAATCTTTTTATGAAAAAAAACACTACTCTTCGAATTTTTTTAAATAAATTAAAAAAACGCTTTAACGATTTTTTAATATATAAAAACATCATAAAAATGATAATACGCGTCGATTGACACTTTAATGATGGAAATATTATATTCAGTTCTCGAGATATAATGAATGACGTAAATGACCTTGAACGTTTAATGATTTTTTATTTTTTATTTAACTTTTTTTGTAATCACAAAAAAAACTTTGCTGGTTTTTTTACAAAAACTATTTGGAGTATGTAAATTTTATAAACATTGAGTACTAAGGTTTGAAAATCCGTTTGAAAATTTTGTGTTTTTGAAAAAAACCTAAATTTTTGTACTTTTTTTTTAAAAATTAAAAAACCGCTGCAAGAATTTTTTTAAAAATTTGATAGAATCACGCAAACTTCAATACGCGTCATTTGACTTTTTGTTCAAAAAAATTTTACGTTTGGTTCGCGAGATATAGCGCATGACAGAAATGACCTTCAAACGGGCAAAACAGCAAACCCCCCCGACCGAAAATTTCCAAAAACTAATCAGCTCTTAAGATTGCAAAGACGCTTCGATTGACACCTCAACAAAGTTGATAAGACTTTGTTTACGTGAGTTATCGTCGTAGAAAAAAGTGTCCACGAACGTACATACGTACGTACGTACGTACGTACATGCACACACACACACACAAACATCTCCCTTTCTAAAAACACTTTATATATACTCTATAGACCTCAAAACGTAAAGAAATGTTGAAAATTTCAATTTCGATTTTCGAGGCGATTACAAGAACTTCCCATATACTGGGAAGTTAAAAAAGGTATTTTTTAGACGAAACAAACCTTACCCCCCCTCCCTTGAAGGTCTCAATTCCGACTCCTTTCTATCAATTTTTCCTACTGCTTTACGGTCTTCACCCACAACAGGAGTGGCTATCCTGCCCGCACCCCAAATTAAATTATGGTTAGATTTCAACATTTCTACTAGGCTCATAATAATAAGATAAGACAAAATAGGTATAAAAATATGACATTTATATGATGATTCATAATATTATTAACTTCCCAGTATATGGGAAGTTCTTGTAATCGCCTCGAAAATCTAAATTGAAATTTTTCACATTTCTTTACGTTTTGAGGTCTATAGAGTATATATAAAGTGTTTTTAGGAAGGGAGATGTATGTGTGTGTTTGTATATGTACGTACGTACGTCTGTACGTTCGTGGACACTTTTTTCTACGAGCATAACTCACGTAAACAAAGTCATATCGACTTCGTTGAGGTGTCAATCAAAGCGTCTTTGCAATTTTAAGAGCTAATTAGTTTTTGGGAAACTTCGTTCGGGGGGGGGGTTGCTGTTTTGCCCGTTTGTAGGTCATTTCTGTCATGCGTTATATCTCGCGAACCAAACGTACGATTTCCTTGATCAAGGTGTCAATCGACGTGTATTAATATTTATGTGATTCTATAAAGTTTTTAAAAAAATTCTTTGAACCGTTTTTTAATTTTAAAAAAAAGTGCAAAAAATTACGGTTTTTCCAAAAACAATAAATTTTTAACCTTATTTGCAAGTTCAAGTAATCAATGTTTATATAATTTATATACTTCAAACAGTTTTTTTAAAAACGACATCAAAATTTTTTCTCATGAAAACAAAAAAAAACTAAATAAAAAATAAAAAATCATTAACAGTCATCATGTTCTTCAAGGTCATTTCTGGCATGCGTTATATCTCGCGAACCAAACATACGATTTGCATCGTTTAGGTATCAATGGAAGCGTATCAAAATTTTTGTGAATCAATCGAATTTTTAATAAAATCGTTGTAGCCGTTTTTAATTTAAGAAAACAAAGTGCAAAATAATAGGTTTTTTTTCATAAACAAAAAAATTTTAACCTGATTTGCGAAATATTGTAATGAATGTTTATAAAATTTATATATTCCAAACAATGTTTGTAAAATCATCATCAAATCTTTTTCTCATAATAAAGTAAAAAATTACATTAAAAATACAAAATCATTAAAAGTCATCATGATTTTCAAGGTCATTTTTATCATTCACTATATCTCACGAACCAGATATAATATTTGCATCATTAAGGTGTCAGTTGACGTGAATTAACATCTTTGTGAAGTTTTTAACATTATAAAAATTCGTTTCAGCCGTTTTTTTAATTTAATAGAAGAAAATGCGAAAAATTATTGTTTTTTCATAAAAAATATTTTTTTAACTTGATTTGCACAGTACAGTGATACCAGTTTATAAAATTTATACATTCTTATCAGTTTTTGAAGAGAAACCAATACTTGATTCCATGATAATGAAAAAAGCTAAATAAAAAATAAAAAATCATTCAAAGTTACCATGTACAGAGGGTTCTAACGAATGATATTACTTTAAATCTTTTATTCTAACAAAATTGTTGTAAATTCAATCAAAGTTTTAAAATATTTGCATAATTTGAGCAGATTTTTAATAGTTTTTACAGTTTTTTAATTAAAAAAACTGCTTAAATTTTGAAAACCAACAAAATTTTATTCAAATCTGCATATGCGATTTCAACGCTTTGAATGGTGAAATGTTTTGTAGTCAATACTTTGCAAGATCATATGCTTTAAAAAGCTTTCATCGAATAAAAAATTGTAGTTTTTAGTAGATTCATTCTTTAGTAATCGTAAGATTTCAAGAACCATCATCATTTGCAATACATTTTACTTTTTACATGCAATTGAACCTATTTTTGACTGCATACACAAAATTTTTCAAGGCCAAAAAGTCCCCGTTCGATTGATCCGCGTGAATATTCAATCTGTCCTCATCGACCAAAAACCTTACGTAATCAATGGACCCTCCCGTAGACGATATGATTCATATTAACTCATTCCTGTTACTGCTATGAATACCTCTCATTGTTATTACTTAAAGTAGTATTATTTTCAAAATTATTATTGTGTTTAATGTTGTTGATGTTTATCTAGATATTACTGGGAAGTTGACCGTGTGGACCTCAAGGGTCGCACCTCGCGGCTTGTTTTTATACCTTTTTAGATCATGAAATTGTTCGCAATAGCTAAAAAGTTTTATAGGCATCCAGCTGATTCATCTTAAATATTATTCAAAATTTAGCCTTTCACTTTCTTTATTGGTTTCAAATGTGATTTGTTTTCTGGTTCTAAAATCCTTCACAAATTCAATATAACACCAGAAAATAGTGAAACGTTGTTTTAAAATGTTGATTTTAACAATTTGAAAGGTCAATGATCTAGATTGTACAGAGAGTTATTTGCTTTCAAATCGTAAAAATCACACTTTTAGAAAAATTGAAATAGTACCGTATCGTCACACATATGCGAAAACACTTCTCCTTTTGTAAGCATATTCTAAGGAAAGTAGACCAGTCCAATTTGCAAGTCTTAACGTCTTTAATTTCAATGGTGAAATCCAACTACAAATACCATTTAAATGTTTACATTATCTTTCCCCGATTTTTTCAAGTCTAAACAAATTTAACTTTATTTATTAGTTTGAGCTGTTTGGACTACCTAATAATTCCCTGTTTTTAAAAGCCTGACAATTAATTATCGCAACTGAAGTTAGACTTCCATTTTTGTTACAAAATTTACACAATTATGTTACATACTGTTTTAGATGATTTCTTTTTTATAAATTCCTTAGTTCGCATCAAAACCATTTTTCTATTTATCAAGTGCCTCAGATTCGTTTATTGCTCAATGGTGCTTATCCAATATAAATAAGGTTGAAAATTTATAGTTCGATATTTATTAAATAAGACGCTACCTGTTGTCTTTTTCTGTTTAAAAAAATGTCCGAATATTATAGTTTCCAAGCTCAATCAACCTGTCAGCGTGGTAGCTCATAAATTATATTAATTTAAGTAAATAGTACAATTCAATTACCACTGGTCTTACAATTATATAAATAATAAAATTATTCTAGTCGCGTAGTTGGAATATTGAACAAGAATGATATTTCTGATCAGAATACCCAAAAATAAATGAAAATTATTATTTCACATTTGCTGAGCTATTTAAATAACAAAAAACTAAAATTTTGATAAAAATATATTTAACAAAATTTAGAAATTCATTTGGTATATTCTACAATTTCAATGCTAAGATTATTTTATTCATCAAATATAAAGCTATGAGCTAGCCTAAATCGATGTGTTTCGATATTGATATTAGATATATAAATTGGATCACCATGAAAAAGCATATCATATGCGTAGCTAGAAACTTTACTTGGGGTGGGACCAACCAAAAAACCAGATATTTGATTTTGATCATAATCATTTTGTTTAATAATAAAAGTCAATAATGAATGATCACTTAACACACAAAACATATGAAACTTGCAAGACGACGTAGACTTTTTTAGTTTCTAACTAAATAATTAATTATATTGCGTAAGTCTGAACTAGTTTAATACTTGGTTTTATATAAGTAAGGACTTAAACAACGCAACTGAATCAGTTTCAAGTTTCTCTTCCTTTAAGTCACTCGACCCTAACTATTTTGAAGCCAAAGTTTTATTTTTAAACCCATTTTTCATGTGAAGCAGGCATAAACGCTTTATGGTGGAACAAATTCTTTTGCGATAATTCGGAATGCTACTGCCCCTTGAAAAAGTTTTTAATACATGCATATCTGAATTTGCTGTGTTTGCTTCATCATTTTCGATTCGAAGCATTTATTGGCCTTGGGTTCAGCTTCTAAAACTGGATAATCAATTTATTCGATGTTTTTGTAATATCTTCGCTCTGAATATCTAATTTTCACATTGGCAAATAGTATATTTCAACTTCGACGTTTCGCATTAACAATGATAATATGTATCTTCTATTTGCTAGTAAATGTTGACCTTTCCGTATTTTGCTGATCTTGTGGTGCCCATAACATGCCTGCATCAGTTCCTCGTTCGCACGGGGTTTGCAGCACGGTGAAACGTTTGCTTCCCAATTCCAGCATGTAAACCTGAGGTTCCATTCCCAATTACGACGTCTTCACACGACAAATGAGCTCCGGCCGGAGAAAAGGTGTCTTCTCAATCTGGATCACTTCAAAGTAGATGGTTAATCATGTGATTGTTTGTAAAAACAAGCCGCGAGGTGCGACCCTTGAGGTCCACACGGTCAACTTCCCAGTAATATCTACATAGACATCAACAACATTACAACAATGAGAGGTATTCAAAGCAGTAACAGGAATGAGTGAATATGAATCATATCGTCTACGGGAGGGTCCATTGATTACGTAAGGTTTTTGGTCGATGAGGACAGATTGAATATTCACGCGGATCAATCGGTGGGGGCCTTTTTGGTGTTGAAAAATTTTGTTGGTTTTCAAAATTTAAGCATTTTTTTTAATTAAAAGACTAGAAAAACTATTAAATATCTGCTCAAATTATGCAAATATCTTAAAACTATGATTGAATTTACAACAATTTTTTTAGAATAATAGATATAAAGTAATAGCATTCGCATAAACCCTCTTTACATGATAACTTTGAATGATTTTTTATTTTTAATTCAGTTTTTTTATAATCACGGAATATAGTTTTGCTGGTTTTTCTTCAAAAATTGATAAGAATGTATAAATTTTATAAACTGGTATTACTGTGCGGTGCAAATCAAGTTAAAAAAATATTTTTTATGAAAAAAACTATAATTTTTTGCATTTTCTTCTATTATATTAAAAAAAAGCTGAAACGAGTTTTTATAATGTTAAAAACTTCACAAAGATATTAATACACGTCAACTGACACCTTAATGATGCAAATATTATATCTGGTTCGTGAGATATAGTGAATGATAAAAATGACCTTGAAAATCATGATGACTTTTAATAATTTTTTATTTTTAATTGAATTTTTTACGTGATCATGAGAAAAAGCTTTGATGTTGTTTCTACAAAAATTGTTTGGAGTATATAAATTTTATAAACATTGTCTACTAAATTACGTATATTAGGTTAAAAATTTATTGTTTATGAAAAAAAACCTAATTTTTTGCACTTTTTTTTCTTAAATTAAAAAACGGCTATAACGATTTTTTTTAAAATGTGACAGATTCACACAAATGTTGATACGCGTCGATTGACACCTCTATCATGCAAATCCTATGTTTGGTTGGCGAGATATACCGCATGACAGAAATGACCTTCAAAGGGTCAAAACAGCAAACCCCCCCGACCGAAGTATCCCAAAAACTAATCAGCTCTTAAGATTGCAAAGACGCTTCGATTGACACCTTAACGAAGTCGATACAACTTTATTTACATGAGTTATGCTCGTAGAAAAAAGTGTCCCCGAACGTACGTACGTACGTACGTACGTACGTACACACACACACACACACACATACATCTCCCTTTCTAAAAACACTTTATATATACTCTATAGACCTCAAAACGTAAAGAAATGTTGAAAATTTCAATTTCGATTTTCGAGGCGATTACAAGAACTTCCCAAATACTGGGAAGTTAATAATAGCAGAACGTCTCGTTTGAAGAGATTCAGACTGAGAATGAATCTTTACTCTGGCCTGTGTGTGTTTTTTATTTGAAATTAAAAGCAGAATCTATGATTTGATATTTCGTTTAAGGAGATTCACATTTAGTGATAATCTTTACTCTGACTAATATGGTTTAATCGGGAACTGATTGCTCCATTCATGGAGACAGTTGATAAACGGAAGGTCGAAAGAAACACTTAAAGTTTCTGATGAAATTCGTGCCTAATATTCGTTGGAGAATATCAACACAATTATAGATGTTAGCGCTAAAGAAGTCTAGAAAATTGTTTGTCTGCTTGACCAAATGCCGTCCGCAGCAAGCCCGTTAAAATCGTTATGTAAAAAAATGGAATTTCATCGACTTGCTGCAGGCGCGCCGCGAGAAATCCTTTTGCCATGGATGTATTGCAGGCGTGTTGCAGAGCTCATTATTTATGAATAGTGCATTATAGTTTCAAAATACGGTAGCTCCATCAGGTGCTACTAAAGCTTTCAAAGAAATTACCATTTTTTTAAATTTATTTTTTGGATTGTATAAATGTATAATTTCAATATTTTGAAAATTTATGCTTTGCAAACGCGAATTCCAAAGTAATATGAAGTAAAAACTAAGGTTCAAATACTGATAATATCATTGGTTTTCCTTTTTGGGGCGCAATCATAAAAAAAATTGCAGTATCGTATTGAACACCTGTAGTTTTACAAGTAGTGAAAGTTGCATGTATTTTATTCTCACAGATAAGATAATATTCAATGTAAAATGTTAGAAAAATCCGACCAATCAGGTTCGGAATGTTAAAAAAAATTTGAAAACTTTTACAGTTTAGCGGAAATAATACACATTTTTATAAAATCACTCCCTTGTTTCTCACCAGATGTTTGGAAAAAATACGGGAAAATTTTTTTTAGGAATTGCATGGACTTTCCAACCAAATCCTTGCTCCCGTGGATTGTTGTCAAATTACCGTTATAGTAGCTTCAACGGTAAAAGGTAAAAAAATGGTGTTCCGAAATTTCAAACTTAAACAGTATCAGTATTAATTATTGATAAAAACAGAAATAGCGATTTCCCGATTGGATAAAATAGTATTTAACAAAAATGTGTTCAATTTTGGTTCCATCTATTGCCTTGACTGAATTTTTTTGTAAATTTTGCCCCCTGTTTTGTTGTATTATAGTGAAGGTCTTCACCGGATTTATGTTAAAGGAGCTTTGAAATTTTGTCCATCAGTTGCAGTAGCAATTCTATTTATTCTACTAGATCTACATCTACAATTAAATGTTAAAACAGCCGAAGCTACTATTCAACTCCAGCAGGTCGCAAAACATTGACCGATAGTTTCGATATGCATCTGTCGCAAAAGAAAAGAGATATTATATACCAAAGTGAACAAAATAATGTAGAAATTGAATTCACAGATCGCAACGAAAATCAAGCTGGACACCTCAAACCAGTTGAAGGATTTTTAGTTTGCTAACACTAACACAGAAATGAAAAGAGCGATAATATGATCAGCTGGCAGTAATTATCTCAGTGCAAACTCACGCTGTACGTGTATTTTTTAGGATGTATCTGAAGGGAATACCCAAAAAAAATCTCTAGTCAAACGGTCAATGCTGTGAAAATCATGTTAACATAGGTACGAATGATCTGCCAATAATGTCTTAAGATCTTCAACCTGTTGGAGCCAAATGCTGTGCCTCGAAAGCCAGGACTCACGAGAAGAGACGAAACTATTTCTTATAAAAATTGAAGCGGTATTCGTTCTGTCGACATTTTGTCTTTGCATTTAAGAATCAAAAATGAAAAAAACATGTTTTGATCTTTGCAATATCTCAGACAATCTAGGCTTTTTCACGCCGGAACTTCAAGCTGGTATAAACTTCAAAATCTGACAAAGATGGATGTAAGAATGTTGCATTGCCTACCAAAGTACCAGTTAAAATATAAAAGACGCTAGCTACGAGCACTGTCGGCTAAAGCAGAGGAAACTGAGATTTTTTTGGTGTGATACATTATGTCAAAGACAACAGAACACTTAGGCAAAAGTTTTCGAGAAATCTGAGTTTATTAATCTCTTTTTTTTGCAGCTAGAAGCGATCAAAGGACTTCAAAAATAAGCTATTACTTGTTCACGCTAGTTTCGAGTGGCACACTTTTTCCATTGTTGTAGAACTAGTTTTGAAGCTGGATTCTTATTCATAGGAGATTTCTTTAATGGTTTCGGAAATTTCAAAAAAAAAAAAAACTAACCGTGACGTATTCATCCCCGCAGGGCAATACGCAGCCTTTTAGCCGCTTAAGATTTAGCGCCTCGTTAACTGTATGCCAATGACGCAGGTTTCAACTAACATTCGATAGGTTAGGAAAACTAATAAAAGACTTAGACGTGGATTCTAGGACAAGACTACACCATCTGAAGTAACAAGTACATACAATGGTGGCGATGAATGTGACGAAAAGAACGCGACGATGATGATGCGCTTTTAATCTTCCACACTATGATTGATGCTGTGAAATTACAGATGACAAGGAAGTCGTTGGTTACAGCAAAGCTGGCATTTCATTTAATGGTCTGCAGATCTCACGTAGCCTTCGAGGCTGTAAGTCTTGGCACCAGTCGATGAGAAGGGACTTTCCCAAGAATGACGCAGTTTAGCATTTAATTGAGCAAGTGGCTACTGTTCCGTCTTTCCGATTTGATGATGAGAAATCTTAGCCTTTTATGACTGCCATCAATATACCCGAGAATATCTTTAATCTTTATCGCTAACTTCAGATGCTTACGCTTGGGCAGTCCAAAAGGATGACAGGGAAATAACTTGTGATGAGAAAAACTCACCGAGCGTACTACGGTTTGTAATGTGTATTGTTGTCGTTAATTTGTGAATGGACACAGAAAGGTCGATGGAGCAACACTTGACGCCGAGATTGTTTGAGCTGGTAATGGATTATTTTGGAGAGCATAATTTGGGTCGAAAGTTTCTTTTCTAATTTGATAAATTACAGGCAGCCCAACGTTATAATGGAGAGACTATAGTTTTCGCAGTGGGGTCAGCAATTAACAGATTATTCGAACATTCAATTTGTTTTGGCCTAGTTGGCTACCGACTTTCGGGTCTCCAATGACTTGTCCACTTGACCCAAGAGTCGAAATTATCAAATTATTTTCTGTTTTGAAGGGTGGCAGCCAATCTTCTTAAACGATTCTATTGACTTTAAGCTGTTGAAAAGTACCTACTGTCGAAAAATCCAAGCGCAACTCCCACGCAACTTTCTTTTCAACGGGTTCAACATTCTCTCAAAATTGAATGTGTGAAAATAGTTGAAACGGGATAAGATGATGATGGTAAGTGCAAATATTTCTACCATTAAAAGCTTGGTCAAGTGGTTCACGAGTACCTTGCAATAATGGCACCTTAGTGTTGAAAATTTTTTGTCAATAAAAACCGGAAGAATAGTAAAAGGTGGAATTTCGTTTTTTTTTGTTGACATTTAGAAATAATGGAAAATTTAGTATTGACTCGCACAACTCTGGAACGTGAACAATCTCACCTGCATCTTCAAATGGTTTTTTTATAGAGAATAAAATTAGCGTTGCCTTTCAATTCAAACGAAAATCCAATATGAATTATCCCTTCGAAATACGAAATATGAAATCTTTAAAATGCTGAAAGAAAAACTATAGCAATAGTGAACAAAACAATATCAAAAAATCTTAGCTAGGATCGAGCCAATTTATTCCACGTGCCTGAAAATGAATCAATCGACTTTGTGCAATTTACTTTTAAAATTTACAGTTGATCATTCGTGGAAATTCCATTAAGTCCATACCCAAATAATCTATGAGTCAATACACTTACCGCTTTTCCAATTGAAATTTTAATGAAAATTGATCGAACTACCCGAAAATGCTGGCTGTTTCCATTTCTGTTATGTATCATTATAAAAGTTATGTTTTAAGTAACAATTGCATACAGTTTGTTAAAGGTGTGTTTTATTCTTCCATGTCATTTCCTAATCATATACTGTTTCTACTGGAAAAATTTTATTTGAGAAAATTACGATCTACCTAATTTTTGTACTGGAAAATCGTCCAATACGAAATTTTCGACGCAAATAAAGCGGTTTTCATTTGTTTCGAAAAAAGTTCAAGTGAAACATCTCATCCATTATATAATTGCAGTTAAAAACATGCAAACGATTAACTAACCCAGATGATCATTAAATGTTTTATTATTTAGAAGTATTTTCAGTAAACTTATCAAGTTTGATCCGTAAGTCACCACAATCAACTTATCGCAAAAAATCAAGTAAAGCAAATGATATATTTACAAAAAATAGGGTTGGTAGCCTTTTCAAATGACTTCCTTTGGCAATGAAATATGCTTTCCTTGCAATAAAGAAATATCAAACTTTTCACAGAAACTCACAAATTCGTTTTAAAGGCTTATATTTTGCATGTGAATTGAACGATCTCACGGATGTTGCTTGTCAAAATATTTTTAGTACTTCCAAGAGATAACGTTGTTAAATTCTTATAATTGAAATATGCTTTGACAATAGAATTATTGTTTTTCATTATGGGAATAATTCATATTGGATGTTTCTCTGATTTTTTAGGCGATTTTTAAGACTTTCATGCTGTCTTATTTTGAAAAACAAGTCGGTGGAAAGCACTTATATCATGTATTTGAAGGGGCAGTGTTTCAGAAGCTAGACCCTACAAAAAAGTCATTTCTGGGTGCTGTCAGCGATTTTTAACTTCCTAGTATATGGGAAGTTCTTGTAATCGCCTCGAAAATCGAAATTGAAATTTTCAACATTTCTTTACGTTTTGAGGTCTATAGATTATATATAAAGTGTTTTTAGAAAGGGAGATGTATGTGTGTGTGTACGTACGAACGTACGTTTGGGGACACTTTTTCTACAAGCATAAATCACGTAAACAAAGCCGTATCGACTTGGTTGAGGTGTCAATCGAAGCATCCTTGCATTCTTAAGAGCTGATTGGTTTTTGGGAAACTTCGGTCGGAGGGCTTTGTTGTTTTGCCCGTTTGAAGGTCATTTCTGTCATGCGTTACATCTCGCGAACAAAACATACCATTTGCATTGTTAAGGTGTCAATCGACGCGTATTAATATTTTTGTGGATCTATAAAATTTTGAAAAAAATCGTTGAAGCCGTTTCTTAATTTAAGAAAAAATGTGCAAAAAATAAATTTTTTTTCATAAACATGATTTTTGTAACACATTAATCAATTTTTATAAACTGTATATACTCCAAACAGTGCCTATAAAATAACCATCAAACCATTTTCGCATGAATACGAAAAAATTAAATGAAAAATGAAAAAATCATTAACAGTCATCATGATCTACAAGGTCATTTCTGTCATTCCCTATATCTGCATCATTAAGGTGTAAATCGGCGTGTATTAGCATTTTTGTGATTTTTTTAACATTATGAAAATTCATTTCAGCCGTTTTTTAATTTAATAGAAGAAAATGCGAAAAATTAGGGTTTTTCCATAGAAAATATTTTTCTAACTTGATTTGCACAACACAGTAATAAATGTTTATCAAATTTATACATTTTTATCAGGTTTCGAAAAGAAACCAGCAACAATTTTTCCCATGATTATGAAAAAAAAAATAAAAACAAAAAATCATTCAAAGTTACCAAGAGGGTTCATAAGAATAATATTACTTTATATCTTTTATTTTAAATAAATTGTTGTAAATTCAATCAAACTTTTCAAAAATTGGCAAAACTTTTACTTTTAATTTAAAAAAAACTGCTTAAATTTTGAAAACCATCAAAATTTCAATCAAATTTGCCTTTGTGGTAATCAGCGCTTTGAATGGTAAAATGTTTTTTAGTCAATACTTTGCAAGATCATATGCTTTAAAAAGCTTTTATCAAATGGAAAATTGTAGTTTTTAGTAGATTTAATCTTTAGTAATCGTAAAATTTCAATTACTTCTTCCATCATCATTTGTAATACATTATACTTTTTACATGGAATTGAATTTATTTTTGACTGCATATTCAAAAATATAAAGTAATTATTGATCTCATTGATGTAAAATCGTGAAAAAATATAAATTCAGTGATTATGTTGAAGTCATGGCAATTTTGAACGCAACTATTCAAAATGGCCATCACGCGACAAAATCTCTTCAGTGGGCGTAATAACAAAAACTGCATTCATTTTTGCTAGCGCTCTTTTGTCCTCCAGGCATCGATGTGAAAATGACAAATAACGTAGAAAAGGTCCCCACCGATTGATCCGCGTGAATCAATCTACCCGCATTCACCAAAAGCCTTACATAATCAATGGATACTCCCGTAGATGATATGATTAATATTAGCTCATTCCTGTCACTGCTTTGAATACCTCTCATTGTTATTACTTAAAGTAGTATTATTTTCAAAATTATTATTGTGTTTAATATTTTTAATGTTTCTCTAGGTATTACTGGGAAGTTGACCATGTGGACCTCAAGGGTCGCACTTCGCGGCTTGTTCAAAAATATTTTCAATAATGAAATGGACTTGTTAAAAAACATTGCACGCATTTTTCATTGTCACAGTTTTTACAAAATTTGATTTGATTTTTATGCTTATAAGCAACACTAGGCATAGGCAGACTTTAAACTCTTGATTTAGAGATCTTCATATATTTTAATTACCGTATTTTAAATTAATTATAAATTTCGACAAACCGCTTTTTCTCATTTAACGTTTTACGAAATTTTATGCACGTCTGACAAAATTTTTAAATATACAAGAGTTTATGTATAGACAGATTGGATCAATAAAGTCATCAGCTACAACTGAACCGATAATATGATGAACGGAACAAGAGAATAATTCAGATTTTAATTTTTCGCGTAAAACCCATCATGCGAAGTATAGGCGCACAACATTAGCTGAAAATTGGAACACTAAAGCAAGCTCGACCAGAATAAGGATAAGCTCGTAAACTACTGGGAGTGTGAAGAAAGGAATGAGTCTGGCCTTGTTCTTTATCTTCATGCAAAATTATTTCTTTGATTTTTAAGGGTACAGGGTGCATTGCAGAAAGATGAGGCGGAAAGACAGAATTTCCTTACCAACCGAGTATATCAATCTTATCAAAATGGACAAAAATCCTTTCGGAGCGCAAATCAGACCATTACAAAGTAAAGTAGATTTCAAAAATTGGTATTATTTGAAAAATTGATAAATTTAGTGAATAATAAAGACATAATGAACAATATTTTTTTTATTCGTGGTGTGGCTACATCGCCGCCACGAAATTTCTTCACGGCATTCGAAAACACAGCTTTCTACTAAAATAAAAAAACCTCATCCTAACTTATCCAAGCAACCTGCCTACACCACTAAAATACCAGATTTAAAATTCAAAACAATATTCTGGCTTACATCCCGGTTGAACGCAAATCGTTCTACGAGAAAGTAAAGCTCAAGCGTTAAAATAACATCTTTTTAAGAAAATGATGAACTTTTTGTTCATCCGCCTTAGCCTCACAAAAATATGAAGAAGGGAGTGATAAAACCAAATTAATGGATTGATTACCAGCAACCACTTAAACCAAATTCGTGCATATAATAGAGAGATCTTACAACTGCCGTGAAAGATATTCTTGCTCGTTAATGCATTGACATTTAGATGCTTCAAGGATTTTTTCAGTTTTCCAGAAAATTCATGTCTGGATTGGACTGAACGAAAGATTTTTCCGTTCGTTTCATTCCCTTTTGTTTCGTCAAAAATTCACCATTTTTCTTCAAACAGTCTCAAGGCTTTTTTCTTCTTCATATAGTTCAACGACGTATCATAGCTAGTTCAACAAACGATAGATTAACATGAATCTCTTTTGCGATTTTTTAGCTGTTGATAACAATGAGAAAGTGAGGATATGTTCAAATAGATTAAAATAATGTTAAAATGTCTTTTAAAGTTGCCTTGATACTAATAGGTGAAAATATATTTCATATTGAATGCGCAGAATTTTAAAAATATACTATATTTGCTGTTCACATGTACCTGCCAGTGAAACTATAAAACTACAAGGGATATGACTCATTGGAATGCCCAGAATATATAAGACGACTTAAACTATCTAGGAGGAACATAAACTACAACAAAATATAAATGGAAATGACAAACAAATTAATTGTCCTCTATGCCAACCTTAGAAGCATTCGCCGAAAAATTGAAGATATTGAAATTTATACAGAACAACATAAAGAAGTCGACGTGTTGGTTTTCTGTGAAATATGGCTTTACGAGAATGAAGTCGAATATTATAACATAAAAGGTTTTAACGCTGTGTATAACTGTAGAACAGAAAAGCGAGGAGGCGGGACAGCCATATATATTAGGAAGAGTATAAACTTTAAAAAAATATACACAAATATAAATTTTTCAACAATTATATTAGAACTAGAAACAGACATAAAAAATTTCAAAATAGGCACATTTTATAAATCATCAGAAAAATTCTCTGAGTTCATAGACCATATGGACTATGTTTATTCGACACACAAGTCACTAATTACAATAGCAGATACTAATATTAATCTCCTAGACGACAGCCCACAAAATCAAAATTACTTAGACACATTAACAACCAACAGTACAGAAATACTTAATCTTGCTACGCCAACCAGATTGACTACAGGAACGCTACTGGACCATGTAACAACAAACAGTCAGTCAATTAAAAACAATACTACTTATATATTTGAAGACTGGCCGTATCTAGACCATCGACTGATACGAGTAACCATAACAACAAAAATTAATAAAAAAATTAAACCAATAAAAAATAATATTACATACATGCAAACTGATAATTTATAAGCATAACAAAACAGCTAATTGAAAGTAGAAAACCAAATAACTTCCAGGAGTTAGCTGAGCTAATTTTACAAGCGAAATTTTTAGCCACAAAAATTAAACCTATAAGGACGAGAAATGACACATGGATAACTGGAAAAGTAATCCACTTTTCCAGAAAAAAGCGAACAGCTTTTAAAGCACTAAAAAAAGATCCAACAAATATATTGAAACAAGAGAACTATCAAATTATAAAAAACGAATGCAACAATACGATTAAAAATGCAAAGGAAAATTACTATTCGAAAAAACTTGAAGAAGGTTCTAACAATCAGTCAAATTTTTGGAAGTTAGTAGATAAAGTTTTTAGAAAGGCAGACACAAACACTACTAAAAACCAGGATATAAAGGAAATAAATTTCATGGGCGAAAATTTCAAAGATCCAGTAAAAATCTCAAATATATTAAACAATCATTTCATATCAATAGGACAGAAAATTGTATCAGAACTCCCTAAAAACGACTCAGCATGCCAAAGCGTGTCACCCATCTGCTCTTTTCACTTAAGGCTAACATCTAGAAAAGAAGTCATTGATGTTATTGATTCGCTGAAAAAACACACCGCGCCGGGTCCTGATGGTATCTGCGTTGATGATATCAAAATAATCAAAGAGAATATTGCAGATATACTGGTTACTCTAATAAATATAAGCTTCAAGAGTGGACAATTTCCGAACTATCTAAAAAATGCCAAGGTAATACCCATATTTAAAGGAGGGCTGGAAACTGACCCAAATAATTTTCGACCAATAACATTATTAAACTCACTGAGTAAAATCATAGAAAAAATATTAGCTTTACGAATTAAAGAATGCAGAATAGGATTATAGATAGAAACCAGTTTGGGTTTCAGGAAGGTAAAGGAACCACAGACGCGATTGTAGAAGTGATGAGACATATCAATACACAACTGGATCAGGGAAGTTACGTTGCTGCAGTTTTTATCGATCTTAAAAAAGGCGTTTGATACGGTAGTGCACGATATACTGATAAGTAAACTTGAGAACTTGGGAATTGTTGGTATGCCAAGAGAACTTATGCGTACGTACCTGGCAGAAAGACTTCAAAGGACTGAAATTGGAAACGTTAACAGTGAAATAGCGCAGATTACTATTGGCGTACCACAGGGATCTATACTAGGACCGATTCTTTTCCTGTTATATACGAACAACTTGGTGACTTCAGGAATCGACGGGAAAGTTGTGATGTACGCTGATGATACGATACTGATTTACTCAGGTAAAAATGAAACTGACTTAGAACAAAAGATAAACAATGACTTAGACAAATATTCCCAATGGCTCATACGGAACAAATTGACATTAAACACGAACAAAGCCAAATACATTATCTTTAAACAAAAAAATAAAACTGATATTGAGCCACTGATAAAAATAGAAAATAAAACTCTTCAGAGAGTTAAACATATGAAGTACCTTGGACTTACAATTGATGAAAAGCTAGCGTGGACACCGCATATAAATGATATGAGGAAAAAAATAGCAGCTATCGTTGGTTTGCTCCATCGTTTCAGCTATTTCTCAATTAAAAATAAAATACAAATTAAAAATGCATACATAACTTCAAGAATTACATACGGGATTATAATTTGGAGCCAAACTACCAAAAATAACCTCATGAGCATGTCACGACTACTAACTAAAGCATACAAAACCATATATAACTTGCAAAGGTTGACCGCTACATCTGAAGTATATAAAATAGCACAAGAACTTAATGTAGACGGACTGATTCACATGGAAAAAGGAAAATTCATTTTTAAAAATTTAAACATTGAACAAATGAAAACAACGAAACTAGACAAAAAAGGGAGAAAAAACGACTACAATATGAGAAACGCAAATGAAATTTTAATAAAATTTGCTAGGACAGAGCGCCTGAGGATGGATCCGATTAACGCCGCATCAAATTTTTACAATAAGCTACCTCAAACAATAAAAGAAGCGCGTAACATAATCACATTTAAAATCATGCTACGTAAACATTTACTGAAAATTCAATTTGAATAATTAAGAACGGTAATGTTTTTTTTTTATTATCATTTTTTTTTAAATTTTAATTTTAATTTTTTTTTCCTTTTTTAATTTTAATTTTTAATTTAATTTAATTTTTTTTTCTTTTTTTCTTTTTTTTCTTTTTCCTTTATATATATATATATGTATGTATATATGTATATGTATATGTATATAATATGTATATATGTGTGTGTATATGTATATATGTATATATATATATATATGTATCTCTTTTTCTAAGAACGCTAATATTTTTTTTCCTGCTACAAATGTGAAACAAAATTAGATATATTGAACTCTGAATAAAACTTTTGAGATACTGGTACTATCCCTTATACCGATATACATCGTCTGGGAAGTACTATTTAAATGAACAAGCTTTCAGGAAATAATTGCACACGGACAGTGCAAGCAATGAATTATGGAGTAAAGATTTTCTGGAGGAAACGGAGGTGGTTTTAGTCGGTAGAAATCCGACATGCCGAGAAGCAGGAGCAACTCGGTATCTTTTGAAGATTTCCATCTCCCAACGACGAAAAAAAAAATACATAAATTATTTAGAACCATCAAATATCGTTTATTTGACAAAACCAAAAAGACTATCCTGGAATATATTCAATTTTCAATGGCCGGTAGCTTGGTAACTTCAGCAGTCTGAGTTCTGAATACATATTAAATGTTTGTTGCATGTTTACAATTTCAGCTCGTGTTATAATTTTTCCAGCTAATTTTGAGACCTGTTCTGATATTGATATACACAAATCAATACTCCATCGTACATAATTTGCGGTGTATTGGATTGGAAAAATTCTGCCGAAGCCTTTTTAGCAGCACATTATTTACATATTTTACTCTTCTCATGCTCGTGCTAATAAATCACAATTTTATTAGAATAATACCTATTTCTACTGTAAATTCCAGCCCAATTATAAAGCGAACACGAATTTTATTTACATTTAAACCATCGCTGTTGAGCTTCCACTGTCTTTTTTCCTAGACCCATGCAAGAGATACACTAGGATGTCATACACTTGATAGCGTTCATTGGTTGGTTTTTCCATAAAACCAAAAAAAAAATGGAAAATTCCAGTACAAAGATATTCCGCGCAAGTTAACTAAACAACTTTAATCACCGTTTTTGACTAATGAATGTGTTAAAGTTATAAGTTCGACTTTCGTCTCACAATGCCTCCGCATTAAACGAAATTATTTTCACTCCAAAAAAATATATCTTTATATACCCACTTCTTATCAATGATCAAAAAAAAATTATTTATTAAAGATACCATTTCCTGTTATGTATGTACAACCAGGCATAATATCTTAATATATTTGCTGTGATTATTTTCAGTTATAATTTATTTATCATACTGACGTTGAACATCATTTTCTTTGTTGAAGTCTTGGATGATAAAGGCCTCATAATTTTTCAAAAATTAATATATACCGAATAAAAGAATGCGTTGAATATTTTGGTAGTATATCATTTGATCTTCTAAGTATTTTTCTATATCGTTTTAAGGCGAATAAAACCAATTGATATCAGTAGCTTTGTCTAAAAAGGACACAAAAATAATTTTCTAATTTTAAGGTATTTTAAACTTCAAGTAGAGTTTCCCACTCTCTTACGAACGAAAATCATCTTACTTTCGCACCCCTTTTTTCAAAACACAAACTGAAAAATTCAAATAGTACACACCAATCAATTTGCCTTCATTCAATCTGATCAGATCACGAAAAAATCGAGGGTTGAATATCAAATGTTAAATATCTTAGATTTCACCCCAGCTCAGTTCTGTGTCGGTGGGGTGTTTTAGCCTATACGAGCGTAGACACTCGTAAGTCAGATATGGATTCAGATGGAATTAAGTTGTCATGCAATTTGTTATTTTCATGGACCGTTTCCGCTGTTAGCATAGTCCTAATTGATTCAAAGCAGATTACAGTTAATGGTTGGGGAGTGAATAAGGATTTGTCTTGTTCTGTGTTTCAGTTTTGGTAGGCAAATAGTGTTGTGTCTTGTTAGCACTTAAGAGAGTAAGTTGCGATTGCTGCTAATAAAGTTTGCATTGATTTCGTGGGAGCAGTTGGTTGATGATGAGGTCGATGACGATGAGTTGTGGGAGCTAATGCGTGTAACTTGATCCTACCAAAATAGTACTTTATAGCAGTTTATAGATTAGGCTTTGGACGGTTGGAATGAATGATCTAATAGCTTACGAAACTATGGTGATGGTAAATGGCAGAGTGTATGTGGAATTCAACGCTACTCTACTTAATGATTTGGGTTCAGTTTTTAACAATTGAGAATAAAGTCTGCAGCTATCATGAAAGGTTCATTGAGTTCGTACACTTCTTTCTCTTAGGTAAGATTTTATATTTTATACATGTGATCTGACACAAAAATTTTACTGCATAATACATGTTGTTTTGAGATCAACTGCAAAATAAGAAATGACTGTTAGTCTTTCTAAAGTGAAAGGACGAAGCAGTACAAACACAATGTCTATGCAACAGTTATCGAAATTTCAGACGTAGCTACCAAAAATCACAACAATATTTAGTTTAGTTGGTGTAGAAAAAAAAATTGCGTTCCAAAATCATTAAATCTCAATTTCGCCTGCACCAAAATATATTGAAAAAGAATTTTTTTGGCTTTGCTAACTAAATAACATAGCTTTTGGCATATCACCATCACGACTGCGTCTTAGGAAGACAATCTTGTCAGTCCAATTTTGCACTTTTTTCAGCACAGCGGGCTTATTTCGCCAAAAACACGATAAATGTTAGGTTCCAAGTCATCAATAGTTGCTGGTTTATCAGCTAGGACGTAAATTTTCCATCGTTTTTCTTATAAGTTGCTCAGATGAGCACAGCAAATTGGGGGATGTGCTTTATAAGTTTGGCGTAAATAACGCAAATTCCGAAAATAAATTAACACAACGTAACGTAACGTAACGTAACGTATCAAAATACGTTGTTCAAATGCAAGTCTCTGCATAGAAGTTTCCCATAATAAATGAAACATAATGTTAAAATGACAGTGAAATTTGACAGGTAAAATTACAGATATTTCAATCTATACCTCTAAAAAAGCACCCTATTTTAACTCATTCCTTTTAATTTAATGAGTTCTTATCATTATTTTGAATTTCATTATTATTATCATGTTTAATATTTTCAATATTTATGTAAATATTACTGTTCGTGTGGTCATCGAGCATCGCACCTTGTGGTTTGTTTTTTATTTGTTTTCAATAACTTTATTTCAAGCAAGTTATGTTCATCTGGCATTATGAATAAGTTACTGAGGTTTCAGAGATGAAATACTTTTTTTCTTTCTTCTCATAACTTTTCGGCCTGACGGATTTTACTAGAAGGTGATGATTGTATCTTGATAAAAGGATAGAGGTCCACACGCACAACTTCCCAGTAATAGCTGCATAAATATTAAAAATATTAAACATAATAATGATAATAATAATACTCGTAACAATATTAATGATAAGAACTTATTACCGGAAGTAGAATAAGTTAATCGTGTCATTTTGGTGAGCGTTCATTGATAACGTACGGATTTTGGTGGGAGGCAGTCTGATTGAGTACTTACGTGCGCGAAACATGGCGCGTTTGTGTATTGTGGTTGGGTTCAAAGTCATATTTACTTATATTCATACCAACGCTTCAAACACAAAATGGCTTAAGCAGAATTTGCTGCATAGACATGGTAATTTGTTATATTTCACCTTATTTTTGGATTTTTTTTATTTTGTTGTTAATCTTAAAAAAATGTAACATGCAGTAAAAATTCGATCGAAATCTTTCGACAGATAAAGAAAGAAGTAACTGAAAGATTAGAAAACCTTTCAATGAATGAATTCAAAAAATTCACAAATGATATTTACGTATGACCGCTTCCTTTTTCGTTGTATGCATGTTGTTTTATTGATTTTATTTAAATTGTTTTAAATATAAAAACTATAATTTTTAATGTGATCAAAACTCTTCGATGCATTTGATTTTTTAGAGCATTGATTACCAAAAGTGCAATTTAGTTAGAACAAAAAAATTTGACATAAAATTATTTAATTTCTACACGTTTTTTGTTTAAATTGTAAAATATCTGAGCAGCATTTATATATAAAAATTATATTATAAAAAATTTGTATAACCATACAAATAGTCCACATTGATCGCTACCACAAACATGTCATTAGAGTAAGTGGAATTAGATAATATTATTCGTATCTACCACTTATTCACTATAATTCACTAATAGTTTATTGTTTTTGTACAAAAATTGTTTGCAATCATTATAAACTATCAAATGTTGCTTATAAAAAAATGTCCAAAACATATTATCCCCATGGCAATGATATTATTAAAATAAAAACGATCATATAGAAATTATTGAAGGTTTGTTGAAAACATACAAAGGTAAAAATCCTTTGAATGCAATAAACGAAATTAGTTAATATAATTCGTTTCAAATCCTGATTCCTAGTGACAATTAATGGTTTATTATTTTCTTATTAACTTCCCAGTATATGGGAAGTTCTTGTAATCGCCTCGAAAATCTAAACTGAAATTTTTAACATTTCTTTACGTTTTCAGGTCTATAGAGTATATATAAAGTGTTTTTAGAAAGGGAGATGTGTGTGTACGTACGTACGTACGTTCGTGGACAGTTTTTTCTACGAACATAACTCACGTAAACGAAATCGTATTGACTTTCTTAAGGTGTCAATCAAAGCGTCTTTGCAATTTTAAGAGCTGATTAGTTTTTGGAAAACTGCAGTCGATGGGGTTTGTTGTTTTGCCCGTTTAAAGGTCATTTCTGTCATGCGTTATATCTCGCGAACCAAACATACGATTTCCTTGGACAAACAGTCAATTGACGCGTATTAACGTTTACTTGATTCTGTCAAGTTTTCAAAAAATTACTTCGCGCCTTTTTTTAATTTTAAAAAAGGGGCAAAAATTAGGATTTTTTTCAAAAACAATAAATTTTTAACCTTATTTTCAAGTCGAAGTAATCAATGTTTATATAATTTATATGCTCCAAACAGTTCTTTTATAAATGTCATCAAAAATTTTTCTCATGATTGCAAAAAAAATCATTAACAGTCAACACGATCTTCAAGGTCATATTTGTCATGCGTTATATCTCGCGAATCAAACGTACGATTTGCATCGTTTGGGTGTCAATCGACGCGTATTAACATTTGCGTAAATCTGTCTAATTTTTATAAAAAATTTTGGAGCCGTTTTTTAATTTAAGAGAAAAAAGTGCAAAATATTTGGTTTTTTTAATAAACAATAAATTTTTAACCTGATTTGCGAAATATAGTGATCAATGTTTATAAAAATTTTATATCGTAAACAATGTTTGTAAAAACAACGTCAAAAATTTTTCTCATGACTACGTAAAAAATTAAATTAAAAATAAAAAATCGTTGAAAGTCACAATGATTTTCAAGGTCATTTTTATCATTCACTATATCTCACGAGCCAGAAATAATATTTGCATCATTAAGGTGTCAATAGACGTGTATTAACATTTCTACGATTTTTTTAACATTATATAAAAATTGTTTCAGCCGCTTTTTAATTTAATAAAAGAAAATGCCAAAAATTAGGCTTTTAGGGTTTTATAATTTTTACATAAAATATAATTTTTTATCCTGATTTGCACAACACAGTAGTAAATGCTTATAAAATTTATACATTCTTATCAGTTTTTGAGAACAACCCGGCAAAACTTTTTTCGATGATTATGAAAAATTAAATAAAAATAAAAAATCATTCAAAGCTACCATGTAAAGAGGTTTCATAAGAATATTACTTTATATCTTTTATCCTAAATAAATTGTTGTAAATTCAATCAAAGTTTTAAAATATTTGCATAATTTGGGCAGATTTTTGATAGTTTTTACAGTCTTTTAGTTAAAAAAACTGTTCAATTTTTCAAAATCATCAAAACTTCAATCAAATTTGCATTTGTGGTAATTAACGCTTTGAATGGTAAAATGTTTTATATTCAATACTTTCCAAGATCATATGCTTTAAAAAACTTTCATCTAATAAAAAATTGCAGTTTTTAGTAGATTTATTCTTTAGTTATCGTAAGATTTCAATTACTTCCTCTTTACTTTTTACATGCAATTGAACCTATTTTTGACTGCATGTAGAAAATTTACCAACAGAAAGTATAAAGTAATTATTAATCTCATTGATGTAAAATCGTGAAAAAATATAAATTTAGTGATTATGCTAAAGTCATGGCAATTTTGAACGCAACTATTCAAAATGGTAATCGCGCGACAAAATCTCTTCAATGAGAGTAATAACAAAAACTGCATTCATTTTTGCTAGTGCTCTTTTGTCCTTCAAGCATCGATGTGAAAATAACAAATACCGTAGAAAAGGCTTTGTAACCCGTGAACCCGAACCCGTGAAAACCCCACCGATTGATCCGCATCAAATAAATCTACCCGCATCCACCAAAAGCCTTACGTAATCAATGGCTACTCCCGTAGATGATATGATTCATATTAACTCATTCCTGTTACTGCTATTAATACCTCTCATTGTTATTACTTAAAGTAGTATTCTTTTCAAAATTATTATTGTGTTTAATGTTGTTGATGTTTATGTAGATGTTATTGAGAAGTTGACCGTGTTGACCTCAAGGGTCGCATTTCGCAGCTTGTTTATTTTGCCATCATGAAGACAAACTTCAATATTTTTGTCATACAGACTGTTTCGATCATTTAAATTTTATAAGCATTAACTACTAAAAGTAGAAAACAGGTGGATTTTTTTATAAAAATAATTTTTTTTTATTAAATCATACAGCGGCGGTATTGAATTCAGTCAAAATTTATTAGAACCATAAAAACAATATTAACTTTTGATGGACAGTTCAACGACGTCAATATAAAGTTTAATTCGCGAAAATGCCAGAAATGACCATTGATGGGTCGAAACAAAAACTGTTCAACCGAATCTTAGCAAAACCTAATTAGCTCGTAACACTGCACATAATCTTCGATTGACACCTCAACGAAGTGAATGTGATTTTGGCTTGGCTTGGCTTCTTTCTAAAAAATACCGTTAAATTTCTTCTTAAATCTTAAAATGTAGGCATTTCAATTTAAATGTCAGGGACGATTACAAGAACTTTTCATATACTGGAAAGTTAACAAACTTTCGATATTACTGTCAACTATGTCCACGTGGTAATTACTGATGAGGCTTGAAACTGTGGCCTGATTTTCATATGTGCTACCAATGAAAAAGTGTGTATTCGCTTATGCTCATCATATTTTGGTATTGCATATTTTTGGAAGTTGTGAATTTCGCTATTTGTTGTCTTTCTACCTTTGCAAACATTATTATATCACTTTTATGCTCAATGCAACTTACGAGCGAACAACTAACAAAAACACCAGATTATTTGAATCGAACTCATTGTCTCGCGAATCACGTTTCCACTATTACCATCAGTAGCTGGGAGAAGTTATTTCTTTGCCAAAATCTTCAAGAGTGGATTTTTTTTGCAAAAAATCTTCCGTTTTATCTTAGCCTTTCTATTTCCCGTTACGCAAACCGATGAATGCAACCACTGGAGCGATCCGTCGAAAGTTTATTTGCAATCACGCTGTCAAAAATGATTCATGGCTTACCTGTTCGCCCGCGAATCCAACAGTGGCTGCTTTTGATAATGTTGCGCACCAAAAGTAATAACTCAATTTCTGATTGTTTTCGGGTTGCGCACTGATACCATGACGGGCTCCTTTAATCACAGCACCAGCCCCCGAGCCCAGCGCAGGGACCCAATCGCGGCCAAATTGAAAAAAAGTCGTTGGGAGATTCTGCGCAAGAACAAAAACAGCGCCACGTAACATAACCAGGCCGTATCTGAATTGGTTACAAATAGCCCGTTAAAGATTGTTCATAATCCAATTGATGAAGAGTGTATCTTCATTTATTATTCGCTACCTTTGTTGCAGATAATCGAAAATCTCACACGTGTTGGCGTGAAGGGAGGTGACGGCGGCAGGTAAAGTGATATCTTCATTTCGAGTCGAGATCTTCGATATTATTAAAGGGACTCCTGGTGTTTGATTTATGGCTTAACTCCTTCGCGCCGGGGTTACTTGTTGATATCAAGAGTGAATGGTGTATTGATTGCTCGTAGGTACTACTTTCGATTCGTTCGTGTTTCGGTTAGTTTATGAAAGTAAGAAGAGGTCCAGGAAAATCGGCCGAAAATGAAGAAATCGATTAGTTACCGAGCGTTATTTGCGGCCAGTTTGAGATATTCAGCGTACAGCGCGTTATTAGGTATCAATATTATCTTTGGCGGCAGTTAAGTGTAGACCAATTAAATTTTTCTCGCTATATTTGAAATCAAATCCATTCCGACAACATGGCTGTTGCTGGCTTTTATTCAATGCATACTGTCCTGATCATTGGATACCTACATACTCGCTTGACATCAGAGACAAGTTGAATTAAGGAACAAAGTTTATTGCCTTCGAGAAGGTGATCATGAGTTGTCGTCAAGACGTTTCATCTAGTTTTCCCTTGAGTATGGAGCGCAGCAAAAATATTCCAGATACCAATCAACTCAGTAAAGATACTTTTGATGGCAATTATAACGTTACAGTTATTGATTTATCAAAAAGCTGCTGAGTGTACGAATGCATCTGCTGAGCGAAAATAAAACTAATCAATTATTTTCACAGCGTTTGACATTAATTTTCATTATTTGACTTGGCTTTTTCAACGAGGTACTTCCAATAAACATTATTTCAGTGTAAGTTTTTAAAGATCTTTTAATTTTAATTTTACAAGTTTTTTTAAGTAATTTTAACAAAAATTTGCAGTACTTATGCTGCGCAGTTGCATAAAATCTTTCAAGCTGAAGCTATTGAGATCGACTTTCACATACAGATCAAAGTGGTAGTACTGCTATGTGGAGAACTGACGAGACAGTGGCGGAAGAGGATTCCAGCTGTGACACAAAAACCGTAGCTTTCTTTAATGAACATTTCACTGTAAATTTTACAATTGGCCGAATAAAATAAAATAAAATATTTTCTTGGAGCTCATCCTACCGTAATGATCAAAACTTAAAGTGAAACCATCATAAATAAAAAAACTTCTTCGATATATATATGTCGATATTCATTTTAGACACCTGATATATTTTGCATTGAAAAATCAATTATTATAGTATGAATTTATACCGTGTAAACCTGGTTACATAGTATAAACTCATTCAAATCAATTTTCTCCATGAAACGTAGTTCTGATGCAATTTTGCCTTGTCTAAAGTGAAGTCTAAATTTTTCCTCATAATTTTTTTTCTGTATAAAAATTATAGGCAAACTTTACTACTACTGCTATTGATTATAAGTTGTAACGTTTAACCTGTTCAATGAAATTCGTTAATCAACTATGAAGCCTTACTTTGAAAATTTTTGATGTTTAGGGGGCGGCTTGGTATATTTTTCAAAAAATAAACGAAATTCTAATAATATAATTTTTAGGCACTATATATATGTATATCCAGATTTAATGTAAAAACTTAGAAATATATATTTATACAGCGATACAATAGAGCGTGTGTAAGCGCACTCAGCAGGTGCTTGAACTTTAAACGCGTTTTCCTCGAAACAACGCTTTTTGACCCGCTTGACACGATTTCAAAAAACCTATGTTTCAGATTGGGCTGAAATTTTTACTGAGCACATGGTACTTTGTTATATATAGGTAATACAATTTTTAGCCCCTACCAAATTTAAATTTTTTTATTAATTTTTGACCATTTTATTAAACGGATTTTTCAAATTTTTGATCCCTTTGCTATTTTGTTATTTTTTCAAAATGTTTAATTCTGCTACATGCCATTCAGATTTTTTGTTTCAGATGCTCCAATGAGGAGATATCATGTCAACCAGTTTTTTGGGTGCCTCCGCTATAGCCACCATTTTGTAAATAAAAGTGAAATTATTCTCTCTTCAAGTTCAATAGTTGCTTGTTGATGTATAACAGTTTTATATCATTTAAATAAATATTTTTATTAGCAAAATATTGAAATTTGGTCCAAAATACCCAGACTGCCTCCTTAAGTAATTGAAGTATCAAACTCTCCTCGATATCTAGAATCGTGGCATAGCGTTTCCCACTTCCTTTTATAACTTTCCTTTTATAATTCAGAAAGTGGACTTATAGTTGACAGCATCTGAAAAGAAAATGAAGCATAAAATGTTAGAAGACGAATCAGTTGCCCGTCATTATCTTAACCCTCAAAATTTTAATAAATAATCACTAGAAATTCATTTTATTAAAATAAAACTCCTAGTTGATTTTGTATTATCATAAAACTTGAATTCAATACAAACGCATAAAGTTCCTTCCTATAAAAATGGTAGAATTTAAGATCTTCATTTGCTTACCTCTTGCTGTGCTCATTATATTCATTTCAATAATATTTTTATTTCAATTTCTTACAGTTTCACAGCGATCGACTTAACTAACTTTCCACATTCGCGTTATTTTCGCAAGTACCTTATGGATAAGACATCGTGAATGATCATCATCTTTCATATGATCAATTGAAAAATAACATTGAAAAATGCAGATTTTCTTGGAAATTAGTTAATGTGAAATAAAAGCGATAAATTTAAGACATCATTTTTTCAATATTTTATTGGAAAACTTCCAGAGAATAATGTTGAATCAACCATGCATGTATTTGAATTTGAATTTTTCGGTAACAATTATCGAAGTAAATGTAAGAATGATTAATGTTTTGCATTTTTTTCATCATTTTTGCATCAAAATTGAAAATTTTTCCGCAATTGGACAGTTTTTGGAAAATTGAACTGGATGAAAGCAATTTATTAGAGTTAAATTTTTAAAACTAAAAGCATCCATGTTGGAATTTTTTTAAAATGTTTTCAATATAACCATGTGAAAATTTCCATTCATAATTCCTTTCAGTAAATAAATAGATATATTCAATAATATTTAAGTTTCAATCAACTTTACACGATATTTCCTCAAACGATTTGAATTTTTTATCATTATGTTCAAAAATAAAAGAGTTTTTTTTTTAATTTAAACTGTCCAATTTCAAATCGGTTGTCAATAAGAGCAGGTTATTTACGCCTTATTTTTTAGTTCGGGACACGATTTAAACTGATTTCCATAGCTTAAAGAGCTGTGTTATATTATATTGTTAAAATTATTTGAATCATTGTCTCTGAATTTATTATGAAAAATGTAGGACCAAGGTGAAAATTTTCAGTTTTTATCTGCGCAGCATTCACAAAAAAGTTTCAATAATTTTTACTTGCAGTATTGTTTTTTTCAATGTCGATATTTCTTAATTCAATTTTATCTTTCAAAAATATTTTTTAGTACCTACGTAAAAGTCCATCTTTGCAAAAAAAAATTGATGAAATTGATGTTGTTATATCAATCCTTCGGAATGATTATTATAAATTTTCAAAGCTTAAGACATTCTCATTTTACTAAATCATTTTTCTTGGAAATGTGAAAGGAGAATTTTTATGGAGTTCTTCTATTGTTATAGAGTTCTTTTGAATAATTGTTTTGATGAAACAAAATCGTGTTTTGAAGTTGTCTTAGAATTGTATTTGGTTGTATGCTATTTCAAAAGTATTAGTCGAAAATATTCAGTTCTTTTCGATGAAACGAAGAGTCAAATCTATGAAATTTTTCGCTACATTCTTTTGTGAAAGGTAGAATACTTGAATTTTCTTTTGTATTCAAAACTCCCAAAAAAGTTTCGTAATATGTATGTACTTTTGGAACTTCGAACTGCGTTTTTCGCAGAAATTCATTTGAATAATCGAAAACCATCCCAGAAAGTCTTATGCATTTTAGAATCTTATCATGAAAATCGTGATTGCTATTTTTGGTCCATTTTCATATTGAATTTAAAAAAAACTTTTAGTGAAATCTACTGCGATCCCAGACTGAGAAAATTAGGGTCATAATTTTAAGTTTACTCGTTTTGACATAACTACTTCTTCAAAAATCGATGCATTTAATTAAGTGTTAGCAGCTTCACAATCCAAAGGAAATATGTAACTAATATAACTCAACTGCAACTGACCAATATCATTCAGATTATCCATTACAATTAATAACCCAGGAATTATTGTAACTTTTATTATCTCTATCTATTCTAAAAACACGAACAACAATTATGTATTGTCCTCAATTGTGTTACATTCAAAATTGCCTCGGCAAATATAATTCGCAAACTCTAAACCGAAAATTTCGTTGTCATCATTGTCAACACAATTCAATACGAAATCAGTTTGATGTGATTATCCTGAATTTGCCTCAAGCTTAATACCTTCATACATCATATAACAGGAACCGGGGCAACAGCGACTGAAGCGAAACTACCAGACAAGGCGGTGAGGCTATTTCAAGTCTATTACGGAAAAGAATGCGTAGCATGTACATCTAGGACACGACAAAGGCCACATGTAACAAACCATGAAAAAATTTGATAACCATATCAAAACTGTATTCCCGTCAAGGTGGAATACCAAAAGGGTCGTCGTCATCCTGGCAAATGATCTTGTTATCTATCTGGAAGTGAAAGTCAAAGCAAAAGGCATAGAATGTTGCAGAAGGCTTTTAGTTAGCCAGATAGGTTATTTGCAGACGACTTTTCCGAAGTATATATCCCAGACGATGACGATATAAAGGCTTAATTCAATTCAAATGGGATGCGGGATGAATCCAATTTAGAAACAATATCCAGTCTCCTGAGAACAGGACTAATAAGTGAAAACAATGTACTTTTAAATTGAATGTTATGCATCGTCTGTGGGTTTGATTTTATTGCTTAGGGTAGAAAGTGGGTCATCAAATGATTTATCGATGAGTTTTACAAGTTCTTTAAATGACCTGGACAGGTTGGTATATTAGAGTTATTTCAATAGTCGAATATGAATAACATGGCAGCAGTTTTCTAAAAAAAAATGAATGAATAAATCATCCATACATTCCATTTTGATTTCTTGTGGAATTTCAATTATTTTTTTGTGTAAAACACTAAACAAAATTTCATTTTCCTATGAGGAAACATACTCAGAAGTGTTCACTTGATGTATTTTCAGAAATATATCATTATATATATCAAACAGAAATTCTATCCTTAGCTGACAACTGCAATATATGTATTTACCGCTTTTGTCTTAAGCACAGAATATTTATAGATACCTTCATTGAAAACCACTAAAAATATATAAAAATTGTAAGTATTTTTTTTTTTACTTATTTTATGAACTTGCATTGCAATATTTCATAGAACAGTCAACAAGCGAGCTGTGGTCTTGAACTTGGTCCAGAATTAATTTTTTTATTTGAAGTTCATGTAAGATTTGGGTATTATGTGTATATAAAACTAAAACACACTATGCAACTGTTCAATTTTTTTAAATGTCTAGTGTTTCACACCTTTGACTAACCCTTATCTCTTAAGTGAATCTTCAAAAGCCTATTCAAATTCCTTTGGAGATTTGAGTCTACTTTTACCGGGTCATAAAGCTATCGTGGAATGATTGTAGACAACCGTTGAAATAATAACTTAGCATGTATTAATTCCAACGTCAAACATCTATATAAAAAAATTCATAGAATTATTTGAAATGAAAATTACCAGATTATGTTTTTTTACATATTTAGTAATTATCACAGAATAAACTCGATGAAAAATATAAATACGAAAACATTTTATTGAAAATATTGCCTCGTTACATTATTTCAAAAATGTCTCCGTGAGATCATTTTCAAACAACACTTTCACGAATTCATTAGTTGTTAATATTACAGGTTCTATTTTTGAAAAAGTCCTTGAAAGAATTTAACAGAGCAACACATTCATGAATCGGGTTTCAAAACGATTCGGAAATGTGACTTAAAGTTTTCATCGAAACTAATTAATGCATGCATCAGTTCACTTTGTGATTATATTTTTCGTGGTGATATTATTATCAATGATTAACTTTTATAGCTGTCTAATTTTCTTTAAATTATGAAAATCTTTTCTTGGAATTCTTACGATTTTTTATTTAATATGGGTTTCTTTGCTTGGTTTTGAAAAACAATTTTGAGAGTATGCTGCTTCTATTAACATATCCTCATAATATGCCTTCCAACGTAAAATGATTCGCTGAACACGATCCCGTTGTCAGAAAAGCCGTTATATAGGTAACATTTTGATAATTAGTTGAACATGAAAATAGTACTCAAACTACAACAACAACACATACATACATAATATATGCTTAATTTTACAAAATGTTTATTTAATAGAGATTTTTTTAACTTACGCATTATTTTTGATGTACAGGGTGTTCAAACAGGTGAATAAAATGGGTAAAATGTCATTTCTCATGTAAAATTGTGCGGGAATCAAAATTGAGTTTTCAATGGATATAGATTGGGAAAACTAATGACTTGTTCGGAAAATAGACTTTTTTTAAAAGATTTTTCGTAATTTTTGCGCTGTAGAGGGCACGAATGTTAAAATAACGAAAATCATTTTGAAGTAGAGTGTATTTTGCAACTTTTGACGGGTGTTAAATTATTTTTGCTCGGATGTAATTTTAACTATGAATTTATCAAAATTTTACCTATATGACGGCTTTTCCGGCTTTCCATAATATTTTTTTGACAACGGCATCGTGTTCAGCGAGTCATCTTACGTCGGAAAACATATTATGGATATTTTTTGAGCAAATTAGACATTTTCATTAAAAAATGCAAAATATATGTACTTTGAAAATCAAAAAAGCAATCAAAACTTGGAAATGCACCATGAGCGCAGTTTTACATATTTTGAGCTGAAACTTGGGGAATCTTTATGGTTTTACATACAAAACAAGTGGTAAATTTTCAGCCAAAGCGAAAAAGGTCAAGTTCTGAACTTGTCCCACTTAACTCGCTTATAAGGCATTTGAATAAACGGAAAAATTGGACTCATAACCTAGTTCTTTAAAAAATGATCGTCACACTGAAATGGTTTCTTTTCTCACAGTCTAGTTACCAGGAAATATCAAAATTATTAAAAGTATCGAATGGTTGGCATCATCACTGCTTTACTTAGTTAAAAATTATTTATTAATTAATTAATTATTATTTTCCTTTCTTCTAATATTAATTAAATGACTCAAAATTTCCCATAAGTTCTACCAATCCTAAGAAAACAAAAACTCCTTTTGTATTCTGAAGTAATATCGTCTTCATGATTACAGAATGCGAGGTTTTGGGTGGGCGAAAAAACTGGAACATAGCCATTCGAAGAAATGAATACGTGTCCTGGTAACGCTTTTGACATACAGTACACGCTCAATTATATGAATTTATTAATACAAATCTGGTTCATATTATGAAAAATTCATAAAACCAAGGCAGAAGAAGCATGTGAGATGAATACTTTCTTCGTATAAAGCATGTAATTAAATAATGTAACCAATTTACTTCTGCATAACTTTGATAATTAGTAGTTAATCGTATAAATGATAGTTCTTTCAAAAGCATATTTCTTTGTTCCCTTTTTTGGTATTTCAATGAAAACATTCATGGAGCTCACTTCAGTAATAATTGAGGAGTGTCTGTCCAAAACTGTCTATATAGCTAGAACACATTTTACAAAAAATGGAAAAACTTATAACTTTAAAATGTCCAAAATTAGGATAATCTTTCTGCAGTAGTTGTATCAGTAGTAGTTGCCTGATAATCATGATGATTTTTTAAATCCATGACTGTTATTTAAAAAAAATGAAAAAATAGACCTGTAAATAAAAACTTTTGATGAGGACTCTAGTAAATAAAGACTTTTGTTTTGGATCAATTTGTAAATAGCCTATTTTTATGGAACAAATTTCTCCAAATTTTGCCCCAAAAATTAAATTCTTTGCTACGCTAATGAACGTGAGATCAAGTAAACATTATATACTATAGCAACGGCATAAATGCCGACAACAAAACAATCCAGTTTCTTGTCGAAGACCATTAAGGTGGGGACTTCAAATTCTTAATAAAAGATAATATTTTTCATTTGTAAATAGCAAGTTTTGCTCAAAAGTGATATTTTTGTACTGCTTGTTAACCTATAAATGAAAAGTTTTGCTTAGTTCTATTTTCGAAAATGAAAAGAATTCAAGTGTTAGAGCACCAATCGAAAAGAAAACACGGAACCGACCCAAAATGTAAATAGCCAGTTTTGACCGGACACTCCTCAATTATGCGCCTGAATTTGATTTGTTTGACTGTACAGAGAAGAAGTCAAGTAAGCTGATGCCATGTTCTAAGTTTCAAAACTATTACTCTTTTTCTGATGTTTCGCACCGTCCGCAAAGTTTTCTTATAATTAGCTTATCTGTTGGATATAGATTAAGATTAAGAGACGATTATAAAACATTCTTCTCCATCATTTTCACCATCTTCTTCATTGGTCTAATTGAATGCTCGGTAACAATATTATCGGCTTACTCCCGGAAACGCAATTTGTAGTAACTCTGCGGATAATCTGTCTGCTTTGTTTAACACTCTCGAATACTTTGACAGTGGAATTACATCATCATCATTAGAAAAATCACCATCACATTTTATCACAAACTTACTGCCGACTAACACACTACACACTTGCAATTATCCACACAAAATTTGGGAGCCTATATATCCGTGCGGTTCATACGATAGTACGTTTATAAAATTAAACGTCTAATCTAAAAGAAAATCCTGGAGTTTTATAATCTTGTTCATTTTTGAATAGCATCTAAATTTCTGTTCGTAACCCTTCGACTGCCTACGTTTTTTCGGCACCTTCGGTCTGCCTACATGGGACGTTTTCGTCTTGCCATTTTTTCAAGCTGTTGAAGTGCTGCACAAAGTCTGAAAAAAATCATGGAGGTTCTTCAAAATTTTAACTTGATGTATCAACCAGAAAATTATCAACAATTAGATTATTTAATATATTTTTATCAAAAATAAGAAAGAAAACGGAGTAAATGCATTTGTTAGCTAAAAAAATCATCATTTTAAGGTTAATAAAGATATTGAAACGAAAAAAAGAAAATCAGAGGGGAAGAGTGTAGTTTTCAAGTAAAATTATCAATTATTGCTAAACTTAAGGGTTTTTTTCTTAAGTTTGCAACCTCAAAATTGGCAATAATTTGATTTTAAATTTCGTAGTAAAAACGGTAATAAAAATGTAATAATTCAAAAATTAGTAATGAAATCAATATTTACGAGCCTGAACATGTTTTTATTCTTGCATAGAAAAATACAATGAGAACGTGCTTATTTTTACACTGTTTTGATTGATAGCACTGCGAACAAACGACCCGGCGGTGGTCGTCGCACGTCAGTTCTTTGCATTTGAAGCAACAATAATTAGTTTTTTTTTGTTTTTTTTTTGTGTGGGAGAAATATATATAAAAACAGGCTGCGAGGTGCGACCCTTGAGGTCCACACGGTCAACTTCCCAGTAATATCTACATAAATATTAAAAATATTCAACACAAAAATATTTATGAAAATAATCCTACTTTCAATAATAATAATAATAATAATAATAATAATAAGAGGTACTCATGACAGTAATTGAAATGAGTTAATATCAATCATCTACGGGAGCTCCCATTGATTACGTAAGGCTTTTAGTGGATGGGGGTGGATTCGTTTGATTGAATATTCACGCGTATCTCAATTTAAGCAGTTTTTTTATTTAAATTCAAACACTGTGAAAACTATTAAAAATCTTTTCAAATTATGCAAATATTATAAAACTTTGATTGATTTTACTACAAAGTCCTCAGAATAAAAGATATAAGGTAATTTCATTCGTACGAAACCTTTTTACATGGAAATTGCAAATGGAATGATTTTTTTATTTTTAATTTTTTTCAGACTCTTGGAACAAAGTTTTGCTGGCTTCACTTCAAAAACCGATAGAAATGTATAAATTTTATAAACATTTCAGGTTGAAAATTTATTTTTTATGAAAGAAATCCTACTTTTTCTCATTTTCTTTTAATAAATTAAAAAAACGGCTAAAAAAATTTTTTTATAAAGTTAAAAATATCACAAAAATGTTAGTACACGTCGATTGACACCTTAATGATGCAAATATAATATTTGCTTCGTGAGATATATTGAATGATAAAAATGACCTTAAAAATCATGATGACTTTTAATGATTTTTTTATTTTTTATTTAATTTTTTACGTAGTCATGAGAAAAATTTTTGGTGCTTTTCTTATAGCAACTGTTTGGAGTAAATAAATTTTATAATAATTGATTACTGTCTTTTGCAAATCAGGTTAAAAACTTATTGTTTATGAAAAAACCTAATTTTTTGCACTTTTTTTAATAAATTAAAAAACAGTTCCAACGGGTTTTTTTAAATTTGATGGAATCACAAAAATATTAATAGGTGTCGATTGATACCTTATTGATGCAAATCCTATACTTGGTTCGTGAGATATAATGCATGACAGAAATGACCTTCAAAGGGTGAAACAGCAAACCCCCCGACCAGTGTCCCAAAAACTAATCAGCTCTTGAAATTGCAAAGACGCTTCGATCGAGACCTCAACGAAGTCGATAAAACTTTACGTGAGCTCTGCTCGTAGAAAAACAACCCACGAACGCACGTACGTACGAACACACACACACACATACATCTTTCTAAAAACACTTTATATATACTCTATAGACCGTAAAACGTAAAGAAATGTTGAAAATTTCAATTTAGATTTCCGAGGCGATTAAAAGAACTTCCCATATACTGGGAAGTTAAAAATAAAAAAAAGCATTAAAAAAATAAAAAAACTAAAGAAAAAAATTTAATAGTTTTTTTTTCAGTCAGAATTTTTTGTGTCACTTTTACAACTACAATTAACACTTTTAAACGAATAAACGGAAAAAATTAATTACCGTCGAGATCAACGCCGTCTGCCTACTTGGGTCGTTTTCGTCTGGATCGTTTTTGATATTGGCACCACGATGGCTAGAACGGGACTGGGACAGCGAAAGTTGGTAGACAGGTACCAGAGGGGCGTAACTTTTTTCACAGAGGCACTTCCTAGCGGCGTACAAAAGTTACAACAACTTTTAATTTCCGCTCGGACGAAAACGATCCAGGTTGGCAGTCGAAGGGTTAATATTGCTGAACTCTCTCACAAGTACGTATATGAATTTCTTCATAATGTAGCAAAATATCTACTATTTGATGTTTAGTTTTGTTTCATTATTCAGCTTGCTTTTGAGTCTTATCTTGCTCTCGACTAGATTCTGCCTTCCACGAGATATTTCGATAGAGATCCGTCGAGTTAATTGGTCTCGTTAGCCCTTGTATATTCGACTTCTATCTGTTTTAAGGGATAAAAACTCGATATTCTACCAATTCAAATTAGTTGATTCCCAACTTTTATGAATTTGTTTGCATATATAATAATTTAATTCAAAATTAATTTATTCGAATGGAAACTATTAAATTATGTCAAAGCCTCTTTATCGATATCAAAGAGGATCCATCATTGATTTAACACTGCTATATTTCAGAACTATATTGTCATAGTTAAATCTTGCACCTTCATTCCGAGAAAATACTATGAACATTGAAGGTAACTGCAGAACTGTTCGCCGGTAATGAACACTTTTGCTGACGACCAATTTCAATGACATTTTTTAACTTCCCGGTATATGGGAAGTTATTGTAATCGCCTCGAAAATCGAAATTCAAATTTTCAACATTTCTTTACGTTTTGAGGTCTTTATGTTAGAGTATATTTTAGGTGTTTTTAGAAAGAAGTATGTATGTGTGTGTGTATGTACGTACGTACGTGCGTTCGCGGCCAGTTTTTTCTACGAGCATAACTCACGTAAACTACGTTGTATTGACTTCGTTGAGGTGTCAATCGAAGCGTCTTTGCAATCTTAAGAGCTGATTAGTTTCGGAAAACTTCGGTCGGGCGGTTTGCTGTTTTGCCCGTTTGAAGGTCATTTCTGTCATGCGTTTTATCTCGCGAAGCCAACGTACGATTTCCTTAAACTATCAGGTTTCTAAAAAAGTTCTTGGAGCCGTTTTTTAGTTTTTAAAAAAAGTGCAAAAAATTGGTTTTTTTTCAAAAACAATAAATTTTTAACCTTATTTTCAAGTCCAAGTAATCAATTTTTATATAATATATATACTCCAAACAGTTTTTTAAAAAACGCCATCAAATTTTTTTCTCATAATTACAAAAAAAAATCAAATGAAAAATAAAAAGTCATTAACAGTCATCATGATCTTCAAGGTCATTTCTGTCATTCGCTATATCTCGCGAACCAAACATCCAATTTGCATCTTTTAGGTGTCAATGTACGCGTATTAAGATGTTTATGAATCTGTCGAATTTTGGAAAAAATCGTTGGAGCCGTTTTTTAATTTAAGAAAAAAAAGTGCAAAAAATTAGATTTTTTTTCATAAACAATAAATTTTTAACCTGATTTGCGAAATATAGTAATCAATGTTTATAAAATTTATATACCTCAAGCAATGTTTGTAAAAACAACATCAAAAATTTTTCTCATGATTATGTAAAAAATTAAATTAAAAATAAAAAATCATTAAAAGTCATCATGATTTTCAAGGTCATTTTTATCATATTTCTCACGAACCAGATATAATATTTATATCATTATCATGTTAATTGACGTGTATGAACATCTCTATGAAGTTTTTAACATTATAAAAATTCGTTTCAGCCGTTTTTTTAATTTAACTCTTTATGGAGCTATGTTGCACATCTGCGACATACCATTTGAATTAATGTAAAAATATAGCGAAAGCGGAAATACCAACTTTGCTCAGTGTTGTACAACTGTAACAGAACATTCTCACGAATTAGTAACATATCAGCGGACTATATGGCCACACTTGCATTTATGTGGCCTTGAAATCATAAACACATGCAAACCGGGTTAGCGCTGTTTGAGTTTAGTGCTGAAAAGAGATTTATTGGTGATATAGTGATTTTTGGCTTTTAAAATTGATGTGAGTATAAGGCAAGAGGATGGATTTCAGTAATCAATAATAGTTTTTGGCAAAATCAATTTTTTTTACTATTTTTGGACTGACTTTGTTTTGTTGCATAAATGCAACATTGCGCGTACCAAAGTCATTTCGTTAACGGTTTATTTGAAATTGAATATTTTTTTTGAACGTCTCATTCAAAATAAAAGGAAGAAAGGTCCAGCTCAGCATGATCCTCCAAAAGATGTGAGGTTGGACCAATACGGACACTGGCCAGTTTGGCTGGATAAACGAATGAGATGCAAATTTCCAGGCTGTAGTGGGTTTACGCAAACAGCTTGCGAAAAATGTGGAGTTAGCTTGTGCTACAATAAGCAAAATAACTGCTTTAAAAAATTTCATAATTTTTTTTTGTATTATTGCTGCCATGTTGCATTTCTGCATCAAACAGTTTTTTTAAGAAAATGAATACTTTTTTTTGTAAAGAAATTTTTTCAATTATTTTACTATTAACTATGTCCCATTTGCCAACTTGTGTCCGTATAATTTACTAAAATAATGATCTTGCGTCATAAAATTTTTTTTTTGGTTTGTTTCATAAAAAATATTTTTTTAACTTGATTTGCACAGCACAGTGATACCAGTTTATAAGATTTATACATTCTTATCAGTTTTTGAAGAGTAAGCAGCAAAATTTTCTTCCATGATTATGAAAAAAATTAAATTAAAAATAAAGAATCATTCAAAGTTACCATGTAAAGAGGGTTCATACGAATGATATTAGTTTATATCTTTTATTCTAACAAAATTGTTGTAAATTCAATCAAAGTTTTCAAATATTTGCATAATTTGAGCAGATTTTTAATAGTTTTTGCAATTTTTCAATTAGAAAAACTGCTTAAATTGTGAAACCTACAAAATTTCAATCAAATTTGCATTTGCGGTAACAACGCTTAGAATGGTATAATGTTTTGTAGTCAATACTTTGCAAGATCATATGCTGTGAAAAGCTTTCATCGAATAAAAAATTGTAGTTTTTAGTAGATTCATTCTTTAGTAATCGTAAGATTTCGAAAACCATCATCATTTGTAATACATTTTACTTTTTACATGCAATTGAACCTATTTTTGACTGCATATACAAAATTGTTCAAGACCAAAAAGGCCCCCACCGATTGATCCGCGTGAATATTCAATCAAACCAATCCACCCCCCAACCAACAAAAGCCTTACGTAATCAATGGACGCTCCAGTAGATGATATGGTTGATATTAACTCATTTCAATTACTATTATGAGCACCTCTCATTACTATTATTTAAATTTATATTAGTTTTATAAATATTTTTTTTGTGTTCAATATTTTTAATATTTATGTAAATATCACTGGGAAGTTGACCGTGTGGACCTCAAGGGTCGCACCTCGCGGCTTGTTAACTTCCCAGTATATGGGAAGTTCTTGTAATCGCCTCGAAAATCGAAATTGAAATTTTCAACATTTCTTTACGTTTTGAGGTCTATAGAGTATATATAAAGTGTTTTTAGAAAGGGAGATGTATGTGTGTGTGTGTGTGTGTGTGTACGTACGTACGTACGTTCATGGACACTTTTTTCTACGAGCATAACTCACGTAAACAAAGTCGTATCGACTTCGTTGAGGTGTCAATCGAAGCGTCTTTGCAATTTTAAGAGCTGATTAGTTTTTGGGATACTTCGGTCGGGGGGTTTTTTGTTTTGACCTTTTGAAGGTCATTTCTGTCATGCGTTATATCTCGCGAACCAAACATACGATTTGCATGATTAAGGTGTGAATCAACGCGTATTAGCATTTTTGTGAATCTTTCAAATTTTGAAAGAAATCGTTGGAGCCGTTTTTTAATTTAAGAAAAAACAGTGCAAAAAATTAGGGGTTTTTTTCTAAACAATAAATTTTTAACCTGATTTACGAAAGACAGTATTCAATTTTTATAAAATTTATATATTTCAAGCAGTGCTTGTAAAAACAACATCAAAACTTTTTCTCATGAATACGTAAAAAATTAAATAAAAAATAAAAAATCATTAACAGTCACCATGATCTTCAAGGTCATTTCTTCCATTCACTATATCTCATGAAGCAGATATAACATTTGCATCATTAAGGTGTTAATCGACGTTTTTTAAAATATCTTTGATTATTTTAACATTATAAAGACCCGTTTCAGCGGTTTTTTTAATTTAATAGGAAAAAAAAGAGAAAACTTAGGGTTTTTTCATAAAAAATATTTGCACAACACAGTAATAAATGTTTATAAAATTTATACATTGTTATCAGTTTTTGAAGAGAAACTAGCAAAACTTTTTTTCATGATTCTGAAGAAATTTAATTAAAAAAAAATCATTCAAAGTTACCATATGAAAGGGGTACTTCCGATTGATATTACCTTATATCTTTAATTCTAAAGACTTTGTTGTTTAGTCAATCAAAGTTTTAAAATGTTTGGACAATTTGAGCAGATTTTTAATAGTTTTTGCAGTCTTTTAATTAAAAAAAGTGGCTTAAATTTTGAAAACCATCAAAATTTCAATCAAATTTGCATTTGTGGTAATCAATCATCATCATCCATCCACCAATAGCCTTGCGTAATCAGTAGATGCTCCCGTAGATGATATGATTAATATTAACTCATTCCTATTACTGCTATGAATACCTTTCATTATTATTAATTAAAGTAGTATTATTTTCAAAATTATTATTGTGTTTAATGTTGTTGATGTTTATGTAGATATTACTGGGAAGTTGACCGTGTGAACCTCAAGGGTCGCACTTCGCGGCTTGTTTAAATGTGGCATTGGTACTTGAAGTCTTTTTGATTGAAGCAAATTCAAGTAAAAGTATTGTCACTTGGAATCTTGCAAATGTAACACTCTATTATTTATACATACCCTGAGGAAATTTTGAATTACCATACCAAATTTTATCAATTGAAATGTCTTTAGAGAAAGTGAAATTTATTTTAATTGGCCTGTTTTCCAGAGGTTGGTTAGTTCGAAAAGATTTAATTTGTCGACGTATAGGTCACAGCCTAGTCAAATATAAGGCATTGTCTTTGAACAAATGCTAATTTTGATGGTTTCTATTGTCGTTTCACGTCCAAGTTGCAAAAGGACCCTGGAGTGCTTTTCACGCTTTCATTAAATAGCCGCTGTGCATATTGTTGTGACCAGTATAATTGCATGTAACCGACGACAACCATACATAGTAGATACCCACTTCAGAGTTTGCTGTCAACCAGCGAAGCACAGCAGAAATTTCGGCAGCAGACATGACCTACCACCAGCCATTGTGATGGGACATCATGTCCCTAAATAAACAGTGCCTTTTCTTTTGGAAAACTATAATTGCTGGCTACACGGTGAAATGGGTTTCCAGCTTTTCTGCAACATCATCGTGGCTAACAAGATGACGGCGCATTGTTGATCAGCGAGCTGACGGAGCAGGCGTCCTGGTTCCGAAAAGACGAGGCGATCGCTGAAACATGACAATGCTCTTTGGCAAACCAATTTAGCAAAGAGCTGGACAATAATGGCTACTGACGACTTGGCGCGGCGCGTCTGGAACCGTGGGTGATGCGCGATCTAGCACATCTAGTCCCGGCCCATCCAAACATGGACGAATTAGCTTGGCCGTTGTTCGGCCTATTGAAGTTGATCGAGAGGAAGCACGTCGTTAACTTGGAAAATTGACTGGCACGCCTTGGTGGTTATTATAGCTGTCGGCTAGGTTGGTCATGCATGGTCATTTGAAGATTTGTGGCGGATCAGTGCTCCAGAAGGAATCGGCCACGATCCTTCACTAGAAGTGATCTCACCTAGGTTATCTGTGTCCAATATTGGGAAAGCTCAACGGTCTTAAAAATCATAATCAGAACAGATTTTTTGTGAGACCACTATTTCGACATCGCAGGTGATATCCTGCAATACAATTTGTAAATCATTCAAAACACCAGAAGCTTCAAGGTTGTGCGCCACACGCTTATCTATATAAGAACAGATCAATCAGGAGGTTTATTGGCGGATGAGGTTATCAATGAACGTGAGGCTGGACAATTGGATAATTGCAGCACGTTGGAATCTTTTCTGTCGAGAGATAACCAATCTTTTGCGCTGAGATTTCCCATTGGTGGATGGCGTGCATGCACCACAAAGCAGCGCAGATTGGAAAATCAAAACGGCGATTTGAGAGGAAGTTAGATGCATTATTCGATAAGCATTACACTAATCAGATCGCTGATGAAGTGAGCCCCCTTTTAATGGCTTCTGCATTTGGAGCTCGCTATCAGCCGATCTAGTGAGTATCTAACAGATAGCATGAACCGCCATAAAATGAGATGTTTAGTAATAAAATACATGGGTTATTTGCCATTTCCTTTTTAGATTAGTTCCAATCATGTGAGCCTTTTGTGATCGCATATTATGAATTTAATGTAACCTCCATTTAGTCTTCCAATTATGGCGAAACAAGATCGGATGGCTTGTTAAAATGCAATGTTTGTCGTCGCTTGATTAATTCGCACGGGATGTTGTCTGTAGGTTTATGGTTCGTTGTCAGTCTTTTTTTCATTGGACATATTAAATGTACATATATTTGAACGGGGCATAAGTGGATAGCATACGTGATTTCTTAATGGACAAGTTCTGAACCTTATGTTAGATAGCAGTAAGTATGCGTTGCATACATTAATTGTATTGCCAAAGTAGGCTCTTCCTATTTTTATCGAAATCAAAATTGAATATAATAGCAATTGTTAAAGAATAATTTTATATAGAAGTTGAATTCGATCGAATAACTTCTGTTGAAAACAAATTACAGATAGTCAGCATTTTCAGCTTTAACAAATCAAAAAAGCCGCATTTAATCGAAGCATTTTACACCCCATCTTATACATGTATCGCATAGACAACAAAAGTCAACCCCCAAAATAACAACACACAATCATAATAAGATTACTCTCAGGACAAATTGATTTTTCAAATTACGGGAACGACAACATTCACCAACTATAGATACATCATGTGAATGTTACAGATTAGAGCACTCCGACCCAAAATTCAAAAGACAACAATTCTAGACTCAATGGAAATTGCAGGAGTTCATCACACCCTCTTGTCAAATTACCATATTCATCAACTCATCTCGAGATCAGAGAAAGGAAAATGATTTTGCAATTAATTCAAGCAAAAGTCATTGGAAAACGAGAACGACGTCATCAACATCAACAAGGATAACAGGGTGCCTATACTGTTGTGTTGCTACTAAAATGGGACTTAACAAGGCTTCCAGGCGGCTTTCAATCTAATTTACATCCCTTTGTCATCAACTGGATATTTACTCGTAATTTGGGTAGCAAAATCGTTGCGAAGAATGACTGCAAAAAGGCTGGAGTCTCGTCCACATGGCTGCCACTGTAATTATCATCAATAACGCCTTGGGCGGGAGAGCATGTGAAAATAGGCTAAAAATAGGGGATAATGCCTATACCAGTTGGGGAAAATCAAGAAATTACTGAGAAATAACATAAAATGTAGGTACTCTGCAATCCTGAATGATTTTTTAAATTTAAACTTCAATCAATCGAGAACTATGGTCGCATGCTTTCAGGTCAATATCAAAATAAAATGAATATTTATCTAGGACTTAGTGGCTAAAATGGGTAGTTCCCGCACTTAATCCAGCACAGGTATGCAGAAGGCAATGTGTGCTAATCTATTCTAAGTTTGTTTTGGCTTAAACAGGGATTGAAACTAATTTGTGGTATTAAGCAGAGGATAATGGATTCAATGCAGCCAGTTGGTGTCAGTTCTACCTCTTTCAGGATATATGCCGATACGAAACAAAGAGGTGTGTCTGTGGTTGAAACTAAAACTACCTTGAGCATGTTTACACAGGGCAGTAATTAGAAAGGCTTTTGTGCCGAGATGCTCAAGAAGATGGGCTACGGTGTCATGGATTATGCGATAAGGATTATCTTCCATGATCGATAATCTTTTACTATATGAATGCTACGGTTTTCACGGAAGATGATATGGACATGATGACAATTTTAATTCGTCCACAAATCTAGAAACTAACAAACAAACACAAACTTTTGATTCAAAATCTATTTTCAGATTTTACAACAGAGCCGACAACTTGTTAATGGAAAATTTCTGTTAATTTTTGTAAATTTACCGCTATCACAACTGCAGTAACTGTTTTACAGTAAATGATAGAACCATTTGTACTGAATTTTCTTGCTTTTCACAGAAGCTTCCTTTGAATTTCGAAATTATAGTTATCTTTTGAGAAAATATGCTCAGCTTATTAACAAAAGTTTTATTCCATATTCAAAGTTCCAGATGCTGATATCATTTTACTACCCTTGAATTGTGTTTACTCTTTTCAAATAAAACCATTTAATCGTATGTTACTATCTCAACGATTCACTAGTCTTTTTCTTATATCTAACCATCTCTATTTAAAATAATTCTTCATTACGATTTCTATCCCGAGAGGACAAAGAGGTTCAAAATCGTACAACAATCAGTTGAGATTGTGGTAAAAGATATCCATTCGATCCATTCACGCAGCACTACTGGTGCAACTGAACAACTGCATATATGAACGCTAAAAGGATATCAGACACCGCAGCCTGGCTACGAAGCCGATAATAAACACGATACAACGAGGCACGGTGCCAGTATATTTGGCGAATATCAACAAGAATTTTTTCGCCTCCAATAAACGGATTTTGTCCCTTTTGTTTGTTCCTAGAGGGCACACATCATGTGACATGACCAAGTGTCAGTTTACGCTATAGCATCAAGATATCCCTGACTATAGTGTCGATTAGGACTCACCAGTTCTGCATTGTGGCAGCAAGGCGTAAAGGGATGGGATTAAATCAGTAGCAGCTAAAGGGTGACATTCTGCCCTTTGTGAGTATACTGAGTGTGTCCAACGAATTCGATCACATGCGATACTGGTTTATATTTTCGGCATTAGTGCTGCATCAATCTGATTTGATGAGTTAATCTGTGAATATTGGAATGCAGTACATATAGCTTAAATAAAGATGCAAAACGGTTTTTCTCAAAAAAATGTATTGAGTTTTTATAAGAAAAAGTAATTCATTTGAAGCAAGTATATAATTTTGTCTAGCACATTATGCTGATTCTTCCAACTTTCAACGCATATACTTACCGTTCAAGGTGAAGTATAATCCAGAAAAATTAGAATTAATTTGCAGATTAAGTTTGATGTACTATGAACTAGATTATCCATTCCTCCAAACGCATATTTGGACACAAACTGTAACTATCAAAGAATTAACATCATCGGACCAACTGCATCTAATTGTTGTAGTTATTATTGTTAAGGCAAGGAATTTGAGTTGAATAGATTGTTGGCCGAGGGGATTGAGTGTGGTGTGAAAAGGATTATGTTTTGATGTCAATATTGAGGCGATTTAGATTTGTATTTACTCTTCAAGCATTATTAGATTTTGGATGGGAAAAATATTGAGTAGATATTTGTTGGGAAAAAACAATTTGATATGAGTACTACTGGTATTTTGAAGATTTTTTTAAATGTGTGATGGCTTTTTAAAAAAAATAAAACTGCATCTAAATAAAGCTGTGTCAGGGGCGTAGCGAGGCGGGGGTGTTGGGGGTGTAACAGCCCCCTAAAATTTTGTAGCGAGTCGGCATTTTCGTGCCGAAGTTGGCATATTCAAGAAATTTGATTGTAAAGTCGGACAATTGGCAAATTTTTCTAATCAAGTCGGCATTTTCAACATTTAGCACCCCCCCCCCCCCAAATTCATGAAGCTCGCCACGCCCCTGAGCTGTGTTTATCATTGAGTTGGTGTTCAACTTTATTACTAAACCTCTTTTCGGTCGTTTACTAAATAGCAGCTATGAACTGAAAGACTATTCATTTATATCTTAAAAATTGACATTTATTTAACATTTTTGAATTGAATTAGTTAGCTAAGCCGTGCGTTTTGCTAAATAATAAACAGTGATGAGAAGAATTAGTCTTGGTCCCGCAGTTCTGCAGTTTTGATACTGGCCCCCTTCTCTTGCAGAAAAATCAAACTGAAGACCATACTCGTAACCAGGGGCGGACTTACCAATAGGCTGAGTAGGCTGGAGCCTAGGGCGGTAAAATTTGGGGGCGGCAAATTTTCGGGGGCGGTCAATTTTTGCGGGCGACAAATTTTTGGAGTCGGAAAATTTTCGCGAGCGTCACATTTATGGGACACGAAATATTTACGAACCGCAAAAACAAAATAAAGTACCTACAATAACTAAGAAGACCTAGAAAAACTAAGAAGTGCTTAAAATAACTAAAAAGATCTAAAAAGTACCTAAAAAGACCTGAGAGCGACGGGGCTTACGGCTTGATTACAACAGTACATGAATTAATAACCCATGTTTATTAGCAAAGTCGAGTCGATCGAAACCAAACTCAAAACCTCTCATTAAAGAGACCTAATGACTTAATAAAAGAGCCATCATTTTTTTGTGGCAAAACTTTTGGACAGAAAAAAAATTCATGTTTTCGTACTAGATAATACACACTATCCACTATATTTTCCTAATATTTTAAGATTATTTTAGTGCCCCTGGTTGCTGGAAGGTGAATTAGAATATTTTTCATTTGTTGCGCTCTGCACTCTGCAGGTCATGGATAATGATAAAAACTGCTCATTGTTTCTTTATTATTTCGACTTTCGTATCCTATTTAAATTAATTTTCGTAGAAAGACTTTTCCTTTCTTTATTAACTGTTCATATGTTTACCTCTTTAATAATTTTTGCTTCACTTCACTGACTAATGAAACGATCAGATTCAACGATTGTGTTTTTTTCACGATTCTCAATTGCATTAAAAAATTAGAGATGGGCGACAATTTTTTCCAAGTCTAAGCTTTTTAGGTACTTTTTAGGGTTTTCTAGGTCCTTTTAGGTACTTTATGGGTTCGTTTTAGTCCAGATGGTAAGCAATGTATACGGTTAATAGACACTTATTATTTTATATACAAGGCGGCAATTTTTTTTAAGCCTAGGGCGGCTAATACGGTAAGTCCGCCACTGCTCGTATCTACAATAGCAAGGCCAAGATATGCGAAACTTTAGCAAGAATGAAACCAATTTTCGGAAATTTTGCTGACTCAAAAACATTTTTTTCCACATTTAGTATATTTAAACGACTATGATTAGAAACAATTTCTTTATCTATTATGAGTTTTACCGAAAATGCAGTTTTGAAAAAATATTGAATGGTTTAAATAGAGTTTTCACTCCGAATCCAAAAATGTGTTCTTATACAGTTTTTGAGGTATTGTAGTTCGAAATTTGATGTTTTCACATGGCATTTAGTTAAATATGACTTTAAACCAATAGGACAAAAATCATTGAAATTTAGAGGACAACAAACTGAGAACACTAGACAGGTCCCTGTCACTGAACGTACACAATGCATTCATAGAATCAACCGTATAAATCGAAATTCGCACCGAGCCAGATATAACTCAATATCATTAAATATAATGTACATAAATCTATTCGAATTTATCTATCAACTTTAATGTTTCTAAAGACAACACATGCAAATGATGTTTGTTTATTCCAAATAAAGGTATATAACGCAATTCTGTAGCAAATATAACAGTTAATATATGTATACCCTTCTACAGCGTAAAGGGGAGATTGTAATTCAGTTAATTGTATGTATGAAATTTGTTTTATTTATAAAACTCATGAGTTGTTTAATTTTTAACCCTAAAATGCAACGTTTTGAATGCTTGAATAGAAAACTCATTTCATTGTTTTAATGTTGTCCAAACTTTCAGCTTTAACTCTCATCTGAATATTTTCATGGTTGTTTTGTTAAATAATATCCGACAAAGCATATTCAAGTTCTATCAATCATGATAGAATGAGTTAGATGAGTTTTTAATTTAGTTCCATAGTATTTTAGTTGCATAAATATTATCGAAGGTTCAAACAAGGAAAATTTTAATCTAGTAGTTTTTCCAACAGAGTTTAGTGAGCCACACTGATTTTTTTCTTTCTTTTGCACCACAGCAATATGAGTTGCTTTATTCATATTATATGTCTTTACAAAAATCGCTGAGATTATTTACAACACAGTATTGTTGCACACGAAATTCAAAATAATTTGTGAATTACTCTTAAAAATCAAGTTGCATTATCCATGCTTTTGAGATACTTCTTCAAACTATAGGACTCATGTTTTTTTTTCAATTCAGAGCTGTAGAATTTTTTGCATGGAAAACAAGCTGTAGTTTTAGCTTTGCACCATGACATAGCATCCCTAATTGAGCAAAACGGAAATCAATATCACACGGTATTGCGTTATATTCTTGTGTGCTTCGCTATTCACTGGTCAGCATTTTTTTTCAAAATAAGAATACTTCATCCTATAATATTTATTGTGGAGAACAACTACCCTCCAGCAAAATATTTTATATTCACTTAATCGGTTTTCTTTTGCTTCTGCACTATCAGTTTCCACATCTTGTATAAGTATTTTAAACGCTCCAAAGCTGGTGGTAAGATTTAGATGGATACCTGAATTGGCATCAGAATTTTCTCTCTTTGGCAGTCCTTAATCAATAATGAAGCTTTTGCTTTTCATAGATAGAGTGCTTTAAACGAACACGCATCTTCCGTTTCTAAGTTACCCATAAACTCAATAGTTTTTCCAATTGCTCTTCAAAAGAATTTTTGTTGCGAATTATATTTGAACTCTTTTCTTACATCTATGCTGCAACTTATTATGTGTTGCTGTTATTAGATCATCTGCCAAGTGCAAATGATCTAATAACGTAGTAAGTAATTAACAGTCATAGATTAAAATAATATTTTGACCTTCCCAGTAATGAGAAGTTCTTGTAATCGCCTCGAAAATCGAAACTGAAATTTTCAAGTTGTCTTCACGTTTTGAGGTCTATAGAGTATATAAAAAGTGTTTTGTGTGTGTGTGTGTGTGTGTGTGTGCGTACGTACGTACGTACGTCCGTTCGTGGACAGTTTTTTCTACGAGCACAACTCACGTAAAGAAAGACGTATCGACTTTGTTGAGGTGTCAATCGAAGCGTCTTTGCAATCTTCACAGCTGATTAGTTTTTGGGAAACTTCGGTCGGGGATGGGGGGGGGTTGTTGTTTTGCCCCTTTGAAGGTCATTTCAGTCATGTGTTATATCTCGCGAACTAAACATAAGATTTGCATTGTTAAGGCGTCAATCGACGCGTATTAACATTTTTGTAAATCTATCAAGCTTTTGAAAAAATTGTTGGAGCCGTTTTTTAAGTTAAGAAAAAAAAGTGCAAAAAATTAGATTTTTTTCATAAACAATGAAGTTTTGATTGTTTTTTAGATCAATGTTAATAAAATTTATATACTCTGTGTTTGTAAAAACACCATCAAAACTTTTTCTCATGATTACAAAAATAAAAAATGTAGTCTAAGTGCGACCCTTGAGGCCCACACGACTAACTTTCCAGTGGGGCGAATAAAAAGCTATAATTTGCTTTTATTATTAATTACTATTATTAAACATTATTATTCTAAATTAATATAATCACTTTTATTATTTTTATCAATTTTTTATCTAACCATAAAAGCTTCGGTAGAGGAAGACGTCTCCACCACAACTAAACTAAATTAGACGTAAAAAATCCTTCAAAGTTATCATGTAAAGAGGGTTCATACGAATGATATTACTTTATATCTTTTATTATAAGGAAATTGTTGTAAATTGAACCCAAGTTTTATAATATTTGCATAATTTTGACAGATTTTTAATAGTTTTTACATTGTTTTTTCAAAGAGCGTAACTCACGTAAACAAAGTCGTACCGACTTCGTTGAGATGTCAATTGAAGCGTCTTTGCAATCTTAAGAGCTGATTAGTTTTTGGGAAACTTCGGTCGTGGGAGTTTGTTGTTTTGACCCTTTGAATGTCATTTCTTTCGTGCGCGATATCTCGGGAACCAAACATACGATTTCCTTGAGCAAGGTGTCAATCGACACGTATTGACATTTATGTAATTCTATAAAGTTTTTTAAAAAATTCTTGGAGCGGTTTTTTATTTATTGAAAAATAGTGCAAAAAATTAGGTTTTTTTTTCAAAAACAAAAAAATTTTAACTTGATTTTCGAATCGAAGTAATCAATATTTATATAATTTATATACTCCAAATATTTTGTGAAAAAACAGCAAAAGTTTTTTTCATGATTACGAAAAAAATTAAATAATAAATAAAAAATCATTAAACGTTCAAGGTCATTTACGTCATTCATTATATCTCGAGAACCAAATATAATCTTTGCATTACTAAGGTGTCAATCGATGCGTATCAACATTTTTATGATGTTTTTATATTTGTAAAGAATCGTTAAAGCGTTCTTTTTAATTTAATAATTTTTTTTTGGAAAAGTAGTGTTTTTTATAAAAAAATTCATTTTTAACCTGATTTGCACATCGTAATAATAAATGTTTATAGCATTTATACATTTTTATAAATTTTTGTAGAGAAAGCAGCATTCGGATTACAAAATAAATTAAATTAGTTAAATAAAAAATCATTCAAAGTCACCATGTAAAAAGGGTTCATTCAAATCATTATACCTTAAATCTCTGATTCTAAAGACATTGTTGTAGATTCAATCAAAGTTTATTAATATTTGCAACATTTGAGCAGATTTTCAATAGTCTTCACAGCACCATGTTTTAACTTTAATGAAAAACTGCTTTGTAACCTGTCCCGCCTCCGATTGATCTACGTGAATAATCAATTGACGCTCGCGTAGATGTTACGATTATTATCAAGTCATTCCAATAACTTTTACGAGAAGTACATTTTTATTATTTGAAGTAATATTATTTCCATAATTATTATTGCGTTTAATATTTTTAATATCTATGTAGATATTACTGGGAAGTTGACCGTGTGGACCTCATGGGTCGCACCTCACGGCTTGTTAACTTCCCAGTATATGGGAAGTTCTTGTAATCGCCTCGAAAATCGAAATTGAAATTTTCAACTTTTCTTTACGTTTTGAGGTCTATAGAGTATATATAAAGTGTTTTTAGAAAGGGAGATGTATGTGTGTGTGTGTGTACGTACGTACGTACGTACGTTCGTGGACACTTTTTTCTACGAGCATAACTCACGTAAACAAAGTCCGATTGATTTTGTTAAGGTGTCAATCGAAGCGTCTCTGCTATTTTAAGAGCTGATTAGTTTTTGGGATACTTCGGTCGGGGGGGTTTGCTGTTTTGCCCGTTTGAAGGTCATTTCTGTCAGGCGCTATATCTCGCGAACCAAACATACGATTTTTTAAACAAGGCATCAATCGACGCGTATTAACGTTTGTGTTATTCTATCAAATTTTTAAAAAAAGCCTTCGAGCGGTTTTCAAAATTTTTAGAAAAAAGTGCAAAAAATTAGGTTTTTTTTCAAAAACAATAAATTTTTAACCTTATTGTCAATTTTAAGTAATCAATGTTTATAAAATTTATCTACTCCAAACAATGCTCGCAAAAAATTCATCAAAACTTTTTCTCATGATTACGTAAAAAAATAAATTAAAAATAAAAAATCATTAAAAGTCATCATGATTTTCAAGGTCATTTTTATCATTCACTATATCTCACGAACCAGATATAATATTTGCATCATTAAGGTGTCAGTTGACGTGTATTAACATCTTTGAGAAGTTTTCAACATTATAAAAATTCGGTTTAGCCGTTTTTTTAATTTAATAGAAGAAAATGCGAAAAATTATGGTTTTTTTTCATAGAAAATATTTTTTAACCTGGTTTGCACAGCACAGTGATCCAGTTTATAAAATTATTCATTCTCATTAGTTTTTGAAGAGACACCGGCAAAATGTTCTTCCATAATTATGAAAAAGCTAAATTAAAAATGAAAAATCATTCAAAGTTACCATGTACAGAGGGTTCATACGACTGCTATTACTTTATATCTTTTATTCTAAAAAAATTGTTGTAAATTCAATCAAAGTTTTAAGATATTTGCATAATTTAAGCAGATTTTTAATAGTTTTTATAGTCTTTTAATTAAAAAAATTGCTTAAATTTTGAAAACCAACAAAAATTTTCAACACCAAAAAGGCCCCCCCGATTGATCCGCGTGAATATTCAATCTGTCCTCATCGACCAAAAACCTTACATAATAAATGGACCCTCCCGTAGACGATATGATTCATATTAACTCATTCCTGTTACTATTACCTCTCATTGTTGTAATGTTGTTGATGTTTATGTAGATATTACTGGGAAGTTGACCGTGTGGACCTCAAGGGTCGCACCTCGCGGCTTGTTTCTTTAGTAATCGTAAAATTTCAATTACTTCTTCCATCATCATGTGTAATACATTTTATTGAACCTCAATATTTTTTAAGACCAACTGAAATTCAAAATTAATTATTAATCTCATTGACGCAAAATCGTGAAAAAATATAAATTCAGTGATTATACCGAAGTGATGGCAATTTTGAACGCAACTTTTCAAAATGGCCATCGCGCGACAAAATCTCTTCAGTGGGCGTAATAACAAAAACTGCATCCATTTTTGCTAGCGCTCTTTTGTACTTCAAGCATTGATATGAAAATCACAAATAACGTAGAAATGGCCGCCACCGATTGATCCGCGTGAATATTCAATCAAATCAATCTGACCCCATCCACTAAAAACCTTACCTAATCAATGGATGCTCCCGTAGATGATATGATTAATATTAACTCATTCCTGTTACTGGTATGAATACCTCTGATTGTTATTATTTAAAGTATTATTATTTTCAAAATCATTATTGTGTTTAATGTTTTTGATGTTTATGTGGATATTACTGGGAAGTTGACCGTGTGGACCTTAAGGGTCGCACCTCGCGGCTTGTTTTCTATATGGTACCCTAGCATGTTGATAAGAAAAACCTTGTCTTGATTCTCCTCAATTGCCTTTCATTAATTTTGGTATGTCAGCTCACGCACCTTTACTTTAAGATCTTCCAAAACGATTTTGTGGATTTTTTCAATATTTTCTGAAGAAACAGAGGGTTTTGGGCATAAATTCGCATACCAATCAATCGATGGTTGATGATACCTAAGGCAGAGATGCCTTAATTCTTTTCCTCCCAGTAGCACCCGTATTGTATCACCCACCCAAACGCTCAAAAGTAACGGTGATACTCTTAATGTCGAACTTTATGCTTCCCAGCGAAAAAGAATGCTTAATATCAACATTGTCCTGAAAATATCAAAAGTAGCGTCACTAAATCTTCAATATTTCGTTAACTAATGTTCGAAGTGTCGTCATTTTTTACGTCTATCATTTGAAATTTGGAATTAAATATAACAAACATATTTTTTTTCTATATGTCACAGGGAGAACTCTTTGAACGCGTTATTAGGTAATCTGCGAAACCTCTGGTCAACAAGCCCGAAAGTAAAACATTTTATATTTGGTAGGCTCTAGTCTGTCTGTAGTATTGTTCGTCAAATGCTGCTATTTACCAGCATAAACACTTCACAACATTCATGCTGATTACAATTATTACATTTTTTAGCTGTTTTCAATATTCTTGGCATCTTCAAAGATTCTAAATTTAAATACCTTAATTTATTTATGTTATTTTGTTGTTATTGCAAAAATTATCTCATTCAGAGTTGGATGTCTGTGATAATCATAGATTAAGAGACCTGATAACAACTCTTGTTTAAATTAAAAGCTACCAACCGAGAAATAGAAGTGGGCTCAGGTTCATTTCGCTTACAAATCGATAGATTGCACCCTAATTTTAAAAAGTATTTATTAAAACAACACAGTCCACATAATTTAAATGCATCACACAATATTTCAACATGACTTGGACTTTGCATTCCTAAAACAGTTTACGCAGGATATGATCCAAGGTCGAGTTTACTTAAGATCGTATAAACTCATTTGAAAGCCGATCCAAAGTAAAACTCTTTATACTCTTGGAGATGAATCCATATACCTTGGATACTTACAACGCCTTGAAGCCTCTGCGAATCGAGAAGAAACCAAAATTTTTTGGTTCTACGTTCGCTCTCTACGGAATCCTTCTTCTTTTTCCGCTGATCCAAACAAGCACCAAACATGGCTTTTATTGGCATTGTTCATTGTTCCCTCATTTACATTGTAAAACTTCATAAGTTTTCAGCAAAATATTGATGCAATAGAAATCAAACTGAATGCTTATCTAGAATCTTGCTTAAAACTTCTGATTTTGTCGACTATAGTATTTCTCTGCCTAAATTAAAAATGTGTGGCCTTCATGACCATTTTTGGCCACTAAAATGACTTACTTTCTTGTTGGAAGCCTATATCGGCCGGTTAGCCATTAATTATCATGTTTCTTTTCTTTCATACCAATATCAGGTGTTCTTCAATGCTCAATACTTAGTCTGTTTATAATTTTACTTTTTTTTTGAACGGCTTACCATAATTTATCTACTGTACGCTGGTGACTTCAATGTATTTAAGACGATCTGCTTTGTCACTAATTGCCAAATATTTCCTTGGAATCTACGATGAATTACCAGTAAGCTCTGATTGAATCAGACCCGCGCATGTTTACTCGCAATTACTTGCGAAATCCTCAATATAGTTCAAATGTGCTATAAACCTTTCAACCAAAGTAATTCAGATTTAGGATTCCTTTTGATACTCTTCTTTCTCGTTTATGCAAGTTTCATTGAAAAATATATATGGCCGGATAACGCATACTTCTAATTATTATTTAAACAATCTGAGAAAGTTGAGATACTACCTTCAACCTAAAGAATCATTTAAACTGAAAATTGAAATCACTTTATGATTGCTTCAATTCAATTCAAGCCCAACCATTCCCTTTGATTCATAGAATGAACTCTTGATCAGTGTAATACGAAACATATCATCCACCATATGGAAAAGAAATCGTCCTTTCAACTTCAATTGACCTTTCGTTTCACATCTCACTTGAGGCGCTATCAAGCAATTATTTGCAATGTTCTCTTTATTTCCCTTCATTTTTGGAACTCATTTCCGAATTCAATTTCGCTCAAGCACTTTCTACCATACAAAGCCCGATAAACTCAGCTCAATATTATTTGCTCGTTCTCCACGCAACATGTCCTGTCAACTGTTAGGAAGGAAACGGAGCGGAATCATCCGACAATAAACAACCATCGAGTGCTATTAGTCAATCTATTTGTCGAATCCTTGAGACATGAGCGTGTGCGAGGTATCTTTCTTATGTGTGACTTCTATACAGGTTGGTGTGGACTCATATACACTAGTTGGATGTCAATCCTTGGAACTCAATGGCCTCATGGATAATAGACAAATCAACGAGAATAATATTTGGACAGTGTCCTTAAATAGACATTTTTCGATTGCTCGTATCTATTATCATGTTATCGGAACTGAAGCTCGATTTGCGCCAGAAGAAAGTAGAAAAATCTTCGAGTGTGTCTTCAACTCAGAATATTTCTTTTTGTACAGAGAAAATCGAATTTAACATTCAATCATAGTAATATATATTTACAAACGATGTTCTACTAAGAGTAGTTTTACTCAATCTGTTGATTAAATGAGACGATTCGCGATTTCGTTCAATTTAACAATTAATTCACTCAATAACAACGATTCCTAGTTCATAAAATGGCTGAATTGCCCATTGAATAAAAAAGAAATACTTTAATTACGGTGCTTCCTTTATCAGAGAATAGTTGAAGGATACTCTCAAACAAGAAGGAATGTTTGTGAAACGAAACAATAACTAATGCAAGTATTCACTTTTTCATTTTGCAATGCATGTTTATCATCACACCCTCTTCAAAAGGCTCACATTTGAAGAGCTCTCAAGAACATTATTATAAAGTTTATTTTCACATTTTGATATCAAATAGACCCGAAGGCCCATATCCTTCAAGTATGAAAACAATACTTTGAAAAAGTCATACGCCTGAAATCATAAACTCAATGCGACAACCCGCAGGGTATAGTTTCATTTCAACAGCAGAGTTATCCTTCATATTGATGATCCCACCGCTGCTACTGATTATGACAATGATCGTCTTTCATATCTTTTATTCCCGAGGATATTTGGCCGCAGGTCACATTTATAACTCTCGAGGAGTCAGTTATAGCTGCAATATGATATATTTGAATACTCTTCAGATGAGAACAAAATGTGTTTTAAGAGGGCATATTGAACAATAGGTGCACAAAGGATTCACCCAACTGGAAGATGTTTTCTTGAGCGTTAGACTCAGTGTGGATGTGAACAAAGAGGGACGATTGCTGATACACTTCTCCACTACTAATCAAAGTGATACAATTATAAACTTTAAAGAGGTGTTTTCATGCATGCATTTTAAGAAGCATTTCAAATGTATCATTTTCACTTGTTTAATATTTCATAGTTTATCGTCATTCTTTTAAAAGTGGCATAATTTTGAAGGAAAGTTGGAATTTCTATCATCAGCTTCTCATTTACTGAAAATGAATTCATTTCCATTAAAGTTTCATACATTGTAGAACACTCGGCCATAAAAGCACCTCGGCTGACATCAAAAAACCATCTTTTTTCTGCTTTCATTCAGAATCCTCAATGGAACAACGAGTACCCTCTTTTTCCAGAAAACAACAGAAAAAACAACTTCAAACAAGGAAGTAACATATTCGATCCGCACAAGATCACTTGAATACCATCTAACGTTACTCCACACCACACCATACGGTGATTGGGCAGTTCCCTAAAGATTGGGATAGTCCGCCACCTACGGTCCTTGTCTTCGGGTTTTCGGCTACCTACCAAACTTCTTGATTGCTCACTTCATCACTTTCGAGTGCATGTACGTAAACTTGCACTTCATACCTTCTTCCCATTGAAGCATCTAAGCATCCATCTACTTTGTATTTCTTATCCGCGATTCGCAGTCCCCTCCCTCTCGGTGTTCCATTGGATACCACTGCAACCATTCTAAGGGATCAATCACGTGGAGCAAAGTGTCCCAGGCGAGTGGTGACCAAATATATTTGGCCTAGAGAATGTTATTCTATCTTCTTGTAAGCAGCTTTGGGAGCAATGAAGGTTGCTTCAAAAAGTGACCACGATCACTATCCCCATGTAGTCGAACCTCAGACCGTTATCCATAGCTGCGGGCTTGTGAGCCGAAGATCCGTGAAGGAGCTTCTAGCTTTTCACTGTTTACCGAAAACTTGGAACTAATTTCTTGGCTCGTCTCATTAACCAAAACGCATGCCACCACTTAGTGTTGGCATCATTCGCTGCCAAAAAACCCAGGCCGCCATAGCCCTGGCCATCACCATCACCAGCCATGGTACTAGTCATCGCCATCCGCTAAGTGGATCTGCATTATATCTTAAACGTAGCTGTTAGTGTCGGACAAGTACACCTCAACGCGCACTATTCATGTCGGATATGACCGGTCAAACATTCGCTCTCAAACACTGAGCGTGTTTGTTGTTTCTTCTGTTTGTTGTACACAACATTTAGACGGTGGGTCCAGCGGCCGCCATCCGCCCCGGATTCAAGCACCGTATCTAAAGATATGGAAAGTATCTTAAAATTGAACTAGAATCCGAACGAACAATGCCGGGGAGCGTAGGCGCGACTTGAGTGATCACACTTGGACCATTTCGAGGGGCACTTGATATTCTGGTTTACGGCGATCGAGGAGCGAGATCGCCATCGAAATCGGGGGGAGTTCGAACTGGCATTGTGTCAGAAGCTGATCGATGAACAATTTTTTCCCAATTATTATTCATTAGAGGCATTCTTGGAAATCAATCCATCCGTGCTGGCCCGTCGTGCGCGGCGTAGGCTTGGCAGCGGAGCGCATTTCCAAATCGCTTTCGGCCAAAATTGGGCCCACGTTGGGCGGGACTCTTAATTTATGCAAAGGTCGATTGTTGTTCGGGGCTCGTTTTCTTCACAATTTATCGCTACCGTTTTTCCATTGAGCGCACCACCGTACGGCACAGTACTGCCCAACAGAACCGGATCCACAGCCAATACTTGGAAATGGATCATGTTAAGTAAGTGAGGTTTTTGTATGGAGTTCGACATGTTTGACACGAGCACGCATTTATTTATTATATGCTTACTAAAAGAAAAGTATCGGCACACACAAACAACAAGTGGAGGAGCCCGAGCTCAAGTGCTGTATGCAAAAACCGTCTTTCGGTAAAAAGTAAAATGACATCAACAGTTGATGAGTTAACAATTTTTTGGGTAGATACCTTCAAGATGCTACCTTTAGTTCAGTGAAATGGTCACGAAAGTTACCAGCAATTGAAATTAAATTTTATCAGTTTGAAATGTAAAAACGAAATACATTTTCATCTTGCGTTCGAAATAAAAAAATGATCACGGCAGAAACTTGAACTAAAGCTTAAACTTCCTATAAATTTCGAAAAAATCGATCTGTCTATCAAATTGTCTCGTAAAGAATTTGTCCTCGCGAGAAAATAATTTGGCATAAAACAGAGCTTTTCACATGACATCAATAAAATCCGTCGATTTGTATCTGTCGGAAGAAAATGTGGAAACCAGAGATTTCGTGAAATACCTATAAATTTGTCGCCACTTTTACAACTTTGCGATATTTTTAAGTTTATTAAATAGTTTTACACGAGCCAGCAGTAAGCGGCCAGCACATTCAGGGGGCGGCAAATATATGCTAAAACCCAACAGCACCTACTTAGAGCAGCACCATAAATTACACAGGCCTGCAAATTCAAACTTTTTGATTTCTTTTTAAATGTTAATGGGTGAATTTTATGCATTTCGGTACGCTGAGTTCGAAAATACCGTCCATTTTAACTCATCACGTAAGGATTTTTCACAATTTGAAAATTAAAACATAGGCAAAACCCGTCATACAGGTGTATGTTAAAAAAACATAAAATGATACAAATTTAATTAATTTAAAGTCATTCAATATTTTATTTACATTATATACAATTATAAATCTTTATAGAATCTGCTTTTTTTTAGTTTCAAAGCTTTGTTTTGTGCTTTTCCTTTTGTGTGACGAGGTATTTTCTCTATGCAACATCCAGCAGTAATCACCCATCATATTAGTATCTCATCGACCTTGATACCTCCTCTCCATTTCCTTGATATCTTGGTGAAACCTCTCGCCCTGCTCTTCACTAACTGCCCCAAGATTTTCGGGAAAGTAATCCAAATGGGAGTTCAAAAAATGAAGTTTTAAACTCATTTAACATATTTTCCACGATATTTTTAAAGTCCGGGTCCTTCTGATTCCCTAAAAACTTCGTAACTACATCTTTAAAAGAATTCCATGATGACCTCTCATCAGCTTACGAATATCAGGCCCAGCAAAAACTCCCTCCTTCAGCTTTGCTTCAGACAAACCAGGAAACTTGCTTGAAAGGTATTTAAGTGTCTCGCTCGCCATCTTTTGGTAATGCCTTCACAAACTGTTTCATCATGCCAAGTTTGATATGAAGCGGTGGTAGAAGGAACTTTTTAGGATTAACCAAAGATTCAAAGTGAACGTTTTTCTCGCCGACCTTCAATGTTCTTTTGGGTACTTTCTGGTTCCAGTGTTTAGCTTTTGCACGACTATCCCATTCGCAAATAAAACAGGGAAATTTTGAGTAACCACATTAATGTCCAAGTATCATGGAAATTACCTTGAGATCACTACAAACTGTCCACTCGAATTCCTTATATTTTAACTTATCCAAGATCAATGCCAGGTTACCATCAGTTTCCTTCAAATGTACTGAGTGATCAACGGGTATTGATGCGTATCCATTAATATCGGAACAATAGACTTGCTCACCATCTTGAGAACAATAAGGCTCAAAATGTTCTTCTCTATTTCTATACCAAGCGAAAGAAATTCCAGCTGTCAATAAGTTCTTCTCTTGCAGTTTGGATCCTAGTAACTCAGCAGATTCTTTTGGGAGTCCCAAATCACGGATCAGGTCATTCAATTCAGCTTGTGAAAATTGTTGAGGTCCACTGGAGTCGCCAACTTGAAACTCGTCACTGGAACTTTCTTCTGATTCCTGATGATGGCAAATCGTCTAGGCTTTGGGGTGCTTGTGGTGTAGGAATGCTAGGTCCGTGAGGGATTGGGCGGAGTGCAAAGTCCATGTTTGGGTAACTAATTTCTTTTTTCTTTTTTGTACTATACCCTTGCACATCGCACGAACAAAAGTATCGCTGTGGTTTCGAGGCTCTCCAGATCATGGGAACACCAAAACGAAAAGATTTCACTTTACCTTTTAACCACGATCTAAGATCTTCAACACACCCTGAACAAACTCCATGCGGGGCCCAAGATTTGTCCTGGTCACCTATCTTCACACCAAAATATGCAAAATACATTACTTTAACAAAACCAGTAATATTTCTTTGTTCTTTTTCTACTACAAATTCACCACAAATATAGCAAAAACTATCAGGACAATTTACACAACCTCTTGAAGTCATTTTTGAAACGTAACTTGCGAAAGTTTTAACAGAAATAAATAAATGAAAGCGCATGCAAGGGAGGGGGCACATTGGAAATTCCGGCATTCCTCATCATACTTTTGCGTTTTGCGGAAAAACCTTACGTGATGGAATTTTTTTGATAATTTTTCCGAATTCAGCAACCAAAATTACATAGGAATTACCTATTATTTCAAAGAAAGAAATTTCGTCGCAGATCTGTGTTATCCAATCGTTCGGTATAAATAAGCACCGCCGTCACTGTCATCGTATGTATTTAGTTACATTTTAATTTATCTTAGTATAAACAAATATCGTTAACAGAAATATTTCAAAGAATCTCCTCGTGCTCCTGTGTTTCTTTGTCAACTTCCGAGCATTTGCGCTTAGTAATCCTGATTTATAGAAAATCGGTATATTGTTCTTTTTAATTATCCTTTCCCAAATTATTGACTTTTCACTTTTCAAAATAGAGTAAAAGTGTTAAGAACATCACTTACTTTACTATGTGTATTAGGTACGGCGATACAAATATTTCTTATTTTTCCAGTTTTATGGAGTTGATGGAATTTTTTTCATAAATTTGTTCAAAATTCTTACCCGATATTTCATTGAAAAAAATGAAACGCATTTTGTACCTAATTTGTGGAACGCTGTGTTTATTTATTTATTTAGATATTACAATAAACAGATAAAATCCAATTATTCATTAGTATATAAAAATTTAAATTAGAAAGTTGAAAGACTAGCTATTAATGTCCGTTTAAAAGATGAAAAAGAAGAGAGCATAGGACCAAGTTGAAGTGAGTCATGCTGTCTCATCATTCTATGTACAGGTGAGTTAAAATTTACAGCTAATTCGGCGATGGCCGGGTTAAAATAGTTGGAATTCCTGGTGTTGCGGCAAGGAACACGCACGGTTATGTCTTCGGCTGCAGGACACAAGATAAGGCCGGTGAATATCTTGAAAAGGAAGCATTGATCGAGTAGAATTCTCCGGTGGAAGAGTGTAGGAAGATTTAGCATTCTTAGCCTATCCGGATACTCCGAGTAAGGCAAATTGAATTTAAAAAGCAGACACCGGGTAAATTTTCTTTGGACAGGCTCGAGCAACACTCGATCACAAGCATGGTACGGCGACCAAACAACCGAGGCGTATTCGAGAATATTTCTGACTAAAGCTTGTTGGTTGGTTTGCAGAAGTTTAACGAAGGAGCAATAGAAGAGACAAGTTAGAACTTCAATATTAAATCGTAAAAGTGCCAAAAGCTGACCAGGAAATATTTTGTTCCGATTTGTGACTGTAGACAACTCCTGGATCCATCACTTTGATCTTCAAGGGAAAAGCAATAGACAACTTGGAGCAATCAGAATATATATGAACCAGCAATCATAATATATGTTTCATCGAGGCAACGCACACCAATTCAATGCCAAAATTACGATAGCTTCCGTTCGAGAATCTAGCTAGTCTAGTGACTAGACTGATTCTAGTAAGATGAAAAATGCATGATCAACCTATATTTCGTAGAGTGGGAGGAGCATTACAACAAAATGCATTCGAGCAATGGCAAATTATTGTGTCGCAGAGAGCGCGTTGTTACTGTATATTTTAAACTGATATAACAGCTCCCATTGTTTGTATTTATCACTTTAACAAGTTATTAATAATGGGAAAAGAGATAAAATAACACCTAGTAAGAGATAATGACACTCAACTGAAGTAAATAGATTTTTTTTTTGTGTACAATGAAGGAGACACTTACTGAGACACTCACAAGATTTTTAAAGGAAACCTAGAGAGCAATATGCCGTTATGAACTCAAGCGAGAATTCAAAATGTTATTTAACTAGTGCAACAACATGAAACCCCTTTTCAACATCAGGCTACATATTCATGCCATTTTTCTACGAAATAATATATATTATTTAATATTTTTACTGGTACATTCAATGCATTGCTTGACACAAAGTCAGTTACTACTTTCAAATGGAATCAATGGCTCGTGAACACAGAAATTCTTGGACGCAGTTTAGGACGTCTTTGAAAACAAAACTTTAAAAAAATTAATACTACTTATAGAAACGATCCTGCCTTCTGGAATCACCAATAAATTCACTAAATAAAAGTTTCGAGCCTTGTAGAAACAATTCAGAATCGTCGCATCATTATTCACATTTCTAAGAAAAACTGATTCGAGCTAGTTTCAAATTTAATTTAAATTAATCCTCTTGTCTGATGCATGTTTGTTGGTTTGAGACATGTCGCATTTGTTTGCATTGCAATAAAAATTAGGAAATTTTGCAATATCTTCAAAAAGCTCATTAGGATTACATTTGTGGAATTTTTTCATTCGGAATTCTTTTGAACCAAGATGTATACTTTGCTACTCGTCATTGTTGGTAAATGATAAACCAGGTTCATACAATTTCATCAAACGCTTTATCATATTTTGTCAGCTCTCGTAATAGATTTGAGCGATCAGCGGCTACTATACCTAACTTAGCCAGTTTTAAAATAATTTTCAGCAAAACAGTTGTCAGCCCTGTTTTCCTCCAAGTGCTTGATTAATAGAATCTATTTTATTATATACCTCATCTTTATTAATTTCTTCATCATTCATTTTCTTTTTTAACCGACTCATCGACATCATGTTCAAAATTTGTTTCTTTTTTCTATCCATTTTGCTAAGAAAAATTACAATCAAATATATAATATATAATTTCATCCGCAATTATGTTTAGCACTACATAAAGTAGGTATAGTCCATGCTTTTGGGCTTACATTCACAAAATAAAAACAATGTCGATACTACGTTTTCAAGTGTTAAACATCGTTTATGTGTAGCCCGACCTCTACCAATTACCTATAGATAGTATTTTTTCAACTTGTGATTCAAAAAGAATCACGGTCAATAGAAAACACCAACGGACTACTAACATTCTTACAGCACGCTAAGAAATAAACCACGAGCACCACAAGCACAAGCAAAATGTTTGAAATTTATCTTGAATTACATGAAAAGTAAATAAATTTCACAATAAAAATGAAAGTATTCCTCGTTACAACTATCGGTTGTTATTAGACTCTGTTATTAGACTTAAATAAAAATTATGTCCATAGTTCTAGCCAATGAGACCGAATGGGCTATGTATGAATTTTTACATCTGCAATAAAGGTACTCTCAATGAATTCAACATAGTTTCAGTCACTTGGAAAACTTGTGTTTCACGAAGAAGCTTAAGAAAGATCCTAGTGTTGAATGATTATTGAAATCACAAGAAAAATTGAGTATTCGGGAAAACTTTACAACAGTGATATTACAATTTGGTTTTTAAATTTATAGATGAGAATCCAATCTTTTTAACTTGGATACGTTGGATGGAGAAAAAATTTACATAAAGTTTACTGAATTTTCATATTTTCCAGAAAACATCACGTAAGAAATTTTAAAGTAGGATACGTAGCTATTAAAGCATTTATATATGAAGCTATTGGAGCATTTTTAACAAAGCAGAATGAAGAACGTTCTTAAAAAGATATTTGCTGTTGTATTCATGATAAAAATAAAACGTAAGTTCTCAAAAAAATCAGTTCAAAAATCTTAAACAACTAACAAACTACTTACAATAAATGCATTCATAACGAATTATTACTAAGTAATCCTAATAAAGAAAATACATTTTTCTGCTGTCTTTTTGTTAGATTGTAGACTTCTAATTCTTCTGATGCAAACTGGCTAAGAAACAGATACCATCTCCTCTTCGCTGCCTTTGAAATTCATTAGCCGAACCATTGTACCGATTTATTGACTTAAATATGATGTCCACCGCGAACCTGTTTTTCACCATCATAATTTCATAAAGAAATTGCTGGCTATCACTCACCAAGCACGGTCATCATATATTATGTCCTTCGCCTCTAGATCGGCTCGTATGTTTGTTGACGGAACTGTGGAATGCCGAAAATGACTTAATTAATTCTCGAGCCATAGTCGATTTTGATTCTGGCAAACAAGCCTCTGCAACCGATGTCGTCGGCAAAAGTCTGCAAAAAGATTGCGCCGTTGCGCTTTCAATGTCCCCATATACAATAACGGATTGAAAACTATGCAACGATCGTGGAACGTGAGAATGGTGAATTATATCTTGGGAGGAATTCGGTGGGGAGTTTTTCTGCATAGAGTGCTCCACGAAGAAGGGAATCTAGCCGGTTCTTTGGCCACTTAACACTGCGATTGTCTTGCCAATGAACCGCATTAAAATATTTTCGCCTTGGCCAGCATATGGCCGGCACGACCGAATGGAATCTGGGGACGAAATGCCTATCGTGATATGCCATATTGATATGATTTGTAATTTACACAAAAATTTAATACACCAATGCAAAAACCATTTAGCTGAAGCGACCAGCATACAATGGGATCGAAAATGAATCGTACGAATGAAACTTCTGGATACAATATCGAGCTCGAATCATTTGTATAGTAAACCGATATCTTGGCTAAAGAGCTGGTATCTTTAATGTGAGCATTGGTGCTACGCGAAGAAAATAAATCCAGAGGTATCGAAACCACTCCATGGAACAAAACCCCTATTCGACCGTCGGTTTGATACATACAGGTGGAATATCTTTGGGGCTCATAAACGGTTGGATGGTACCGCATTGACTGCAGCCAAACATTAAGCGACGAATCCATGGTTAATTAGCACTCGAGGCTGCAACGCTTAAGAGCGAAGAATTTTACTTAATGAATTAATTAGACGAGTGGAGTTTTGAGAAATCCATCAAGCAGTGCCAAATACATACTGTTCGCCAAACAGAAGGTGATTTCCAATACGAATCGCCATGAATAATGATCACGCTACCATAAATGACATGTTCATTGAAAATATAAAGTAATTATCTCATAACTGCAGATTTATAAAGTTTTATTTGCTCGAGTATAATAAAACAGGTCTAATAAGTTCTTTCAATGATGGAAATTTATGAGTTTTTTTACTTGTTGCTTCAAGAAAGACAAATTTTAAATTCCAATCATCGAAACGAAGTCATAAGTCTGGACATTAAAAAATATTTATATGTAAGAACGAAAAACATATCTATGAATTAAGTGACTCTAAATTTCACTAAGCGTTGAATAATGTTTAGTTTAATAGAGAATAGAGGTTAACTCTATAAAGTTGGAATATAGCTCATATTAAAAAAATGTAATGAAAAAATGTTCATAAAAACTGTTTAAAAAAGTCTATTAAAATGGAATCAGCCATGTATGATAAAAATGTGTGAAAGAAAGTCATAACCCAGTCAGTGGTTTTCAAAAATCAAATATCTATTTCATCAGAAAGACAATTAATTCTTCCCGATGAAAGAAAATGTTCTTTTAAGAACTATGCTGCCAAAGTATTCAAACACATCTGAAGCAAATAAAGGTATGTTGGTAACATGGGATTTTTCTATATATTGATGATATCCTTCAACAATTTTATTTAGTAACACATTTGACCAAATTTAAAGCTTATTCGTAATATGGGAGTTTTTTCACATTTTTCAAAAAATATTTCCATATTTTACATAGCATCCATTTTTAAATTTTTGAATATGTGGAACCTCTAAAAATGTGCACATTTTTAGAGGTTCCACATATTCAAATCCAATGTAAAAATAATTTGTCGGCAGCAGACAAGTAAATTTTCATTTCCCTTCTGAGTCATGTACCTTACAAGTAATTTTGTCTTTCTTTCACTCTCTCGTCTCCAAGTGCAAATGATATTTACATAGGATTCCTTAATCCTGATGGAAGGATTAAATAAATGAAACATAAATGAATAAAAACAACCGATTTAATTTAACCACATCGAAAAGGCAGTCACAGTTGCTGCGAAAGATTCTCTGGATACTGAATACACCAACATATATTATACAGCCCATTGGAAACCGAGCATCTGTGCCGAGAGCGCACCACTCACCCTTTCATATGCTTTTCCGTTGACTTAATCCTCAGCAGCACTATATTCATATAAACACTTTTTGCAACCAAAGAAGTCTTATCGGATTATCTCAAACTTGGAGTACGTACACCGTTGCGTCGAACTGTGCATTTACGAAGGATCCAAGGAAGAAGTTTCTTTCCGATACTCCTTCTCAAGCGCTACATGTCGGATTATGGTAGGTTCGGATGGGCGAACCTTGCTAATGGATACCACTCCGATGCGCATGATCTCCACCACTTGGTTACCTATATCTTTCTAAATCATTCATATCGGGGAGTGAGTTGTCCTTCATCCAGCCACCCTTCGTACACACAGCACACACCATTGTTGCCGTGTTAGGGAAGCACCACCATCCCTGCAGTTATCACGTTATATGCAATGGGATAGGTGTATCTATTTTTCCATTGTCTGCCAGGACGAATTGAACTCGTCGCTGTCGCTGTGGAAAAATAGCTTCTCGAAAAAGGTTCATCATGTCCGGACTGCGGAAGTATATAAGGCAACTTGATTTTTATGAGATGGAATTTTCTTTTTTGACATCGAATCAGATATTATTCTTTTTCCCTATTTTTCGCTTACTAAAAAAGTTTCTTTCCATAAGATTTCTTTTTTCCATACCTTCCGTTTCGTCCCTTTCACGGCTGTCGAAGAGAATACGTCTTGTCTTCTATTCGAAATGGAAGCAAAAAAGCACCGAAAAGTTTTCAGTATTCAAATCGCGAATGCACTCAAGAAAATCTCCCTTAGGATTTTTATTTTCCGCATTTCTTAAGCCCTGGTGGAAACGGAAGATGCCAACGTTCTAGTGGATTTGCACGAAGGATAAATATAATGCTGATAACGTTATGCAGCAGTGTAATCCGCAATGGTAGAAAAATGATTTTTCCTTCTTTTGAAAGAACTAAAAATACATAAATACGATGGTGGTTGCTGACTGGATTGAAGTGGAAATTGTAATTGCAGGATTTTGAGTAAGACCAAAAAATAAATGATTTCTTGGGGGTTTTCCGGTAATAAAATTTAGCTGATGCTTTGAACGATTGGCGAAGATGAAATTCGATTGTTCTTTATTCTAGAATGATGATAATGTGTGGATGTAGAACTATGTAGATGGATGCATTCATAGGGGTTGGTTCTGCAACGTAACATTTTCAAGCAAAGAAATATTTGAAAACAGCTTGCATTAACGTTCTTCTGTTGAAATAAATAGCTGCACTGACGAGGAAAAATAGGATTTATTCTGTTACAAATTTAAAGTAATAAAAAATGTGCACTGTTGTTATTCTAGAGTGGAATTGAGCAATTTTTTAGAGTAATCAATTTTCAAGTTAAAACTGTTTTACTCTTCGCGTGAAAGGCAATTATCCAAAAATATTTTTAAAAAAAATACTCATTTAAATTTTTCTTGAGTTGCTTCTTTTTCAACATTTTTCCCCGGAATTTTTTTCATTGATTTAATTCAAAACGTTTTTAGAGAATTGCAGACTTTGTATGAATCTTTGTTTAAAATTTTATATCTAAAATTCAATTTATGAATATCAACCTCAATTTGTCTGTGAAAATTCGCTAATCCTTGAAAATTTAATCAAATAATAGGCTTAAATTACATGCACTCATATTTGCTGAATTCATGACAAATGGCTGGTGGAAATAATATTATAAGTAATAGCGAGGGAAACTTCTTGTTTATGAGTTAATTAGTTGTTCTCAGACACATGAAACTTTGTGACATTTATCGTTTATTAATTAATTCCGCTCATTTCTAAAATTATGTTAATTACAGTCATCAAACTTCATTGATGTATGGAAAAAACTAAAAGAAAGAAAATAACAAGTAGGTTCGAAGGTCCCACGAGTGATAGATTTCCTTAATGGTTCATCTGTCGAGATAGAACAGCTTCATATCATTAAGAATAAACATATATATTTTGATTACTCTTCATACTCCATGGTATAAAAATACGTGATGTCGCCAAATATTTTTAAATGAATTGAAACCTTTAATGACGATGCAGGAAAATCCTACCTAATAAAAGAAACTTAACGCTAAAAGTCTCATCAAATTTATAATAACTTAAAAAAAGCATTCAATTAACTTTTGCAAGCTATGGACTATTTCCTTTCCTTCATCGGTGTCTACACATTGTCCAAAAAATTGGAATCCAACAAATTGTGATATTGTTCCCAGGGTTATTTCTTAGACTTTTCTCAGACTTTTGATGGTCTTGTCAACATTGTAGAACCAGAAAAATTGCGTGAATTTCCATTTTCATTGCGAAAGCACCAAAAAGGGCGATAGCAAAATTTTCGGTATTTGAAAGTAAAGCCTCATCACGCTGGCTCATTTTGGATTTCATATGTCTTTGCAGTCCACTTCATTAAGTGGTTATACCTATGTGAAGGCTAAAAAGCAAGCCTTTTTTTCAGGATTTTTCTTCAAGGTTTTTGAAAAAAAGCTTTTATAAATAATATATCAATATAAAGGGCAACTTTTCGGGAGTGCAAAAAAATTTTTTATTTTAAATTCAATACAAAATGGCGGCTGTAGTGCACGTCAAAGTCACTAGTATTTACAAAAGACGTTCCGCGGCCGGACAAGTTTCTCAGCCCCATCTGCATCTGGAACAATGAAATTTTTTTTTCATAAACTCCATGAGTTTTGCTAGTGAAGTACACACGATAATAGTTTAATATCGATTTTTCGCAAAATGGCGACCATTTAACAAAAAAATTGAATTTTCGACCCAAAAAATTACTTCAATTGTTTATAACTTTTTTTAAACAAAACCAATCGCTAAAATCGTGTGTACTTCACTAGATAATCATATCAAGAAGCTACAGTTATAACGGCAAGTCATTCGGATGAAAACTGAAAGAGTTTCGTTTCCGGCTAATTTCGAAAATACACTTTCGAGATAAACGCGTTTGAAGTTTCAAAACCTTATAAAGTTGTGAATTTTCAAAATTTTACTATATACAAATTATTTAACCTTTACTCTGATATCCCAGCACCATACAGTTGGCCTTCCAAGACCGTGGATTTCTCCTTCTCGTCCTTTCTTGATGCTGAAAGGCCGCGTCTCGCCTCTTTTACAACGCCGGAAATTGAGCGCTCAGCAGCCTTTATTCGCTCGGCGTCTGTTTCTAAGCAGAAATTGTAAAAATTAGGTCCTGCAGTCAATTCTAATGAGTCTCAAACGAATGGCGATTAGGCGGACGCCTGTTGCTGATCTTGCTGCGCTTCTGCGATGAACTACTTGCTTTACTGCCTTTACGGCCACTGTACAGTTTACTACTCTTTTCCAACACTTTTTTATACAAAACAACAGTAAAAATATCAATCAAAACATAGTAGTTTAACCTCAAATGCAGCGTGTAGTCGATCGAGTAAACAGAAGCTCTCCTAGCGTCGTTTACGAAGGAACGTGCCCTATACAGTGTATATTAATTACTATATAGTATAAAGCGAGGAAATTTTACGTGTTTCGAGCATTGGAGTTGCTTCAGAAATTTGATTCTCAAAAATTTTCTGAAGTATATTAGTATTTGGATCTTTTCTGATTTCAATTCTAGGGATGTACTTTTAGTCGATAAAAAAAATTGAGAAAAAAAATAAATTCACATAGGTATAACCCCTTAAGGAGAGGAGAAAATGGTCAAGCCAAGTAATCTTTGTTTATGAATATCACGACCAAGTCACAATGGAGATTTGAACCACTCAAAATGAGAACAGTAGTCCGACATTTTATGACTACATCCATGATGGTACGATGCACTTGCGGTCCGGCAAAGAGCTATCAAAAAAGTTCATACTGACGATTAACTATATAAAGACTAATACAATTATGACTATGAATGAGCAACATCAGCATTGAAGTAGAAGATAAATTCTGATTCTAGATGTATATACAAGTATGTTGCTGGAATTCAATACTTACAAGGAGAGGCCACGGTCTCGAACTCTCAGATTTAGATTAAATTTAACACATAAATAGACGACGTCAAGGATATTCGATCCTTCGATCCTTTTTATAAGAAAAATGCTTCTTAAGCTTTTAGCGTCTCTTATGCATTAGTTAGTTTTTGCATTTGACAGAAGCGGCGTAGTGTAGGAAGCAGGGCGACTAGCTCGCGAGGTCATGTGTTCGATCCCCGGTCAATATTGTTTTTTATTAATTGTGTATGTAATTATTTAAAGGTAAATCAGCACTATTCAACTAGAAATACATTTATTTTTAAAATTCAGCGAATCGTTCGTTCATTAAGATATGTAAATTATACTAAAAACTCATTGTAGAACTGTTGGATTATTAAAAACTGTTCTAATTGAAGCGAGACCATAGTTGGCGGTAGGATCATTCATTGATCATAGAATCAACCCTGCGACCTCTTCGAGTCTCATAGCCAACTTGGCAAAAACCAATAAACCAAGACGACGCTCAACGTGGCTAGCCATGCATGCTAGTAAGTTGAGTAATTGAGGCATATAGTAGACATTAGGGACGTCATTGATTCAATGATTTTTTAACAGTTTCAAAATTTCGGATTGCTGGGCTCGGAGCGGAATTCTTACCGGATGGCATTTTCCTCAAAAACAGGGAGGGTGTTGCGGTCTAACATTTTAAGAATCGAATATCCTTGACGTCGTCTACTGCCAAATTTCATTCAAATCTGAGAAATCGAGACCGTGGCCTCTCCTTGTTAGTTATTTATTAACTTCCCAGTTCCCTATGGGAAGTTATTGTAATGGGGTCGATTTTGCGAATCCCAAATTTTGACATATCTCCGTTTTTTATTTAGGATGGAAAACTGAAAAATCGACTAAAAATTGCTTATTTGTGAACTGTTGATATGTACGCACTATTAATTCGTGCAGATACCAAATACCTTCATAGTAATGTTGTTATTATTATGCGTTTTAGCAAAATTAAGATTAATTTATGAAATTCCAAACTTATATTATCAGGTTTTGGTGATATTTGGATATTGTTATAAATAATTTAATATTGTTAATAACAAGCAAATAATTTTAGTTATAATTTGATATTGACTTTATATATGTCAATTATAATTATTCAGTAACGGTCAAACATTCTTAATAACGAATGATTATTTTAAACAATAATTAAATGCCCTCAATAATAGTTGTGGATTCCGAGGCCGAGATGGAGGACAAGAAGGATGATGAGGACGAAGAGGACAAGGTTGCCGAGGCTTTGGTAGAGGATGACCAGGTGGTGGAGACGTCTCCCTCTACCAAAGCTTTTATGGTTAGATAAAAAATTGATAAAAATGGTAAAAGTAATTATATTAATTTAGAATAATAATGTTTAATAATAGTAATTATTAATAACAGTAATTAATAATAAAAGCAAATTATAGCTTTTTATTCACTCCACTGGGAAGTTAGTCGTGTGGGCCTCAAGGGTCGCACTTAGACCACATTTTTAAATATATTTTACAGATATTAATGATGTAATGTGACTTTAGTATTACATAATATCATTTGGGTGGTAGTGAAAGAAAAAGCTTTTCATTATTTTCAAAAGTTTATTTTCTTCACCAAAAAGCTCTTTTTTACATATTCTGTTGTGGAGCTCATACGTAATATAATATTGATTGAAACAATGGCTTGTAAAATAAGATTTCACGTTTTTATAGAGAATGGGACAGTCTTTTGTCTAATGGTTACCATATTTCAAATGATTGTTCAATGCATACTTTAGATATACATATATATATATATTTTTTCCATCCGAAGGGATGCCCAAGTATTTGACAAATTCCTTATTCCAATGCACAACATTATCATTTGCATGCAAAGGAGAGTGGAAAACAGACTGTTTTTAAGGAATGACCTCATCCAAACGTTTTAAAAATATGACTTATAACTGAAATTTTTTTTTCTTGGCCGAAAAGTTTGTTTCGCCAAATAAATTAGTTATTTGCAGGCGGTATACAAGTTTATTATAAAATATTGATTTTTCGCAAAATTGCACCGGTTTGAATAGAAAAAACAAATTTTCGGTGAAAAATCATCCTGAATTAATTCATAAAATATGCAATTCTTTTTTTTTATTAAAACCTTAATAATTATTCTAGATTATCAGCCTTGAAGATTGCAGTCAAGATCTGAAGTCTATCAAATGAAAACTGCTTAAGTTGTACTGGCCACCAATTTGAATAACTTGGTTCTGAGGAAAAAACGTTTAAACTTTCAAAAAATCTTCAGTAGGTACGCGAAATGTTTGTTATACATATTCCTGAGTTTACCACCCTTATTGGCTATTCTAGAACGAAGAAATATCTCTTGTAATAGCGCACGCAGCCAAAACAGAATAATTTTTGGAATCTTTGGTGTGGATCCAGAAGCGGCAACCCTGCACACCGAAAAAACCAGCTTGCCGCGCTCAAGCGGGAGTCCGGTTTGGGCAGCTACCCGACAGGTTTTGGCGAAGAACCGCTAGCGTACGGACGGACAGGATTGCTGCCAGGGAGAGAGGTTGAAGAGGTCGTTTCCGGGAAGTCGAGCTGAGTGGACGAAGTAGCCAGCAACAGGCCGCGGCGGTAGCGGTCAGAAAAAGGAATTTTTCTCCTGGCCCCGTCGAAAGCATCAACGGAACGAAGAGTATTAATTTGTAAATTCGAAAAGTGATTTCGCACAAGTTTTTGCACGCGGTGAATTTGCTCGGATTAGGCCGCTTACACTTTTCGGGCTTGCAGAAAAGTGTAAGGCACGTGGTACTTTTCGTGGTTTTCCACTTTTCGGCTTCAGTTAGATATACTAACGCAACAGATTATTCGGGCGCTGATGATGAATTAATATCCAACATTATAAAATTCTGGTGTTACGAATACGTTTAGATTACGCTGGCAATTAACGGTTTGTTGGTTGCGAAGATAGACCGGTGCAGTGATGAAAACGCGAAACACGAACGACGTACCTAAAGGACTCATCAGTGCTTTGAACAGCTAAAAAGGTGTTTCGAAAGAAAAGAATGTGCATCGTTAGCAACGCTCGTCGAAGGAAGACAGCATCTGTAAAATTTTTTTGTAATCCGAACCACTTCGAAGTGATCGTGAAGTGAAGGAAAGTTTTTGCCAGCTTTAACCGTGGATTTAATAATACCGATTATCGAACGATCGGTCGTAATTATGGTGAAAATTGAAATATGCCCGAAATAAACTTGAAATGGTGAGAACTCGCAAATCGCACATGTCTCCGGTAGTAGTTTCAAAGATGGCCGAAGCGAAGTCTTTGTGAGGGCGATCCAAGATGGCCACAACTGATTCTTTGTTATACCGGACTGAGTATAACTAATTTTTGACCACTTGAACATTATGCTGGTTACTGCACCAATACTTAAATCAATTGGCCCATTTCTCCCTATATTTTTTTGATTTCATCGTCACAACACTAGCGCGGGTGGTTTTAATCGCAATCGGTAATTGAATATCCTTAGCAAGAGATTTACCCAAGAAAACGAATAAAGGATGGTCTTGGTTAGCAACGACATTTTTTTGATTAGATCTAACTAACCCGCCGCCTCAGTGTGTTTACGCCCGCACGTGCTCACAGTTCACGGTTCATGCTAGTGCTCACAGTCATGCTGGTGGTGATCATTTTCGTTGCGGCCTCGATGTGTGTGTTCAGATGTCTGTGCGGAAGGACTTAAAGTATTTCTCTAGTACCATTTCATATTTGAAAAATGTTTATGTTGCATGGACACAGATGCCAAGTGAAGAGAGTGTAATCGTTTTTTTTTTGTTTGAAAGATTATTTCCATGGAAATGCTAAGTAAGTCAAAGCATAAATTATTATATAGCACTTACATACTGTAGAGAAACAAAAATAAAAATGACGGTAATCATTTTTTTTTAGAATTTAAGGCTCAACATTATGTAGGAATAATTCTAGTTCCTAAGTGAATCACTAAATTATGAGTCTAAAAGTGGTAATATAAAAATAGATTAAGAAAATACAACAGATTGGCCTATGTAGCTATAGACACGTTGAAAAAAAAAAAAAAAATAAAACATTTACAACATAGAAATATTTAAAAGGAATCTAAACCATCATTAAAGTAAAGTTTTAACTCTTATATGCCGTGAAGTAGTTTACAATAATTACGAATCAAATTTTCTAGCGGTTCACCTCTTTAATTATAATTTTTTTGGTACTGTGTACATATTTGAAGTAAAGTAAATAAAAATTTATCATGAATTGAAAAAGATACAGAGTTTCCTTGAGGGCTCTCCCTCTTCCATGACTTCCATTTACAACAGATAACGGACTAGACCAGCCAAGGTAAGTAGTGGTGGGCCTAGTGCGCACAACACATGCGGACACGCAAGCGCTAGGCCATGGTAGGGCGGGCCCAGGCAGCGACATCTGCGCCTGGCGAGTTCCGCTGAAGCTCGTCTTCCAATTCGAGAGTGGCACGGCAACCCGAGAGATTGTTTTGGTACGCGGTAGTCTTTCGTTTTCTTTTCTTTCCTGCCGGTTTTTGTTTTGAGTAGCTTCGGAATTCCACCAATAGACCAATGTAACGTAAAGATTTTTTTTCTCTCGGGCAGCCCTTGAACGCGGTATTATCTCGGTATGCGCGCGAGAATTCTTTGTGTAAAGTAACGTAGGAGGTATAGCCTCACAAGATGAATAGTTTGCTTTGCTGAATGAAATTTTTTTTTTGTCGATATGTAAGCGGGCAATTTGATGGCTGAATCTCCGGAAATGAGATTCGGGACCGATGCTAGAGAACGCACCCACGACGATACGCGCCGAGCTGAGCTGGCCTGCCAGCAGCCATCACTCCTCTAGCTAGGTAGAGGCCGAACCCAAATTCGTCTGAACGACACATGGGCTCGTTGCTTCGTCCCGGGGACTTAACGTCCATTGAGGCCAACAAGACGAAAGTCCTGTTGGCTTGAAATTTCGAAGCGACAATGTTCGCTTGGATTCATTTCATTACAATGGCGCCCAACGTGGGGCCTACAATGCATTTCATTTCAATAAAATATTCTCATTCCATTACAAATGGCGCCCAACGTGGGGCCCCCAAACAGCTTATCGCCAGTCAAATGTTGATTGGAAATTGATCTTACCGATCCAGGGTTTTCCAATGGGGTAACTCACAAAAATGGAGATGTTGGACTTAGTGAGCAATAGCCCACCTGAGTAATTTTTTTTGTGAAGTGCAGGTCGTCCAACTCTCCTTCCAAATTTTTTTTTTCGCGAAAGGGAATCCCAACGTGATGTCCTGCGTACTCGTACGCGCAAGGAGGCTCGTCTCTTTCGCTTGAGAATTACCAACTTGGTGGGTAAAACCTACCTTGATTGGTCTCGTGAAAGATTCGATCTGTACCTTGCCTTTGTGTATTGGGAGTTCTCTATAATTTTTAATGCGGTACAGGTGAAGTGAGTCGCGGATCCGGGATGACGGGGGTCGCAGGAATTACGAAGCACTGAGTGCTAAATCGCGCGTGCGTTCGTCCGCTCTTCTGACAGCTCGGAGTTGTCTGCTCACTCGCCTCGGTAAATCGTTGATATTTTTTTTCGGGAACAATTTTTCTCTCTCTTTTTGTAATGAAGTAAATGTGCACTCTCGCTGGAAGTTGAACTTTGGTGGAAGCTATTTATCTTGGCCGAGGTCCTTGCATCGTTCATTGATTGGAGGGGAAGCCTCAAGGAAACTCAACTGTTAGTTCTTTTTATATATTCTTGGCACTCATTTCTTCTGAGCAATTTAACTATTATCTAATTTATTTCTGACAAGTAATAAGAGGTAACGACCAATAAATATGACATCTAGGCACAGCCCAGTCGCTACAAGTCGCTTTAATGACGCCGTCTGTACTATATGTACCTGTGAGTACGTGGGTGACGAGCCAATGGTGCAGACTTCCTGCTCACACGTGTTTCACGCGCTATGCATGGAACAATGGCTCCGAAAAAACCCAAGCTGTCCATTGTGTCGGGAGACATGCAATCCCCGAGATCTACGACCTTATCAAACAAGAGACCGCATAGGAGGTGCATACCTTCCAACCGACGTTGAAGCTCCAACCCCTGTCTTGACACGAGGGGCAAGACCTAAGCTAGGTCGGTATAATACGAGATCGCAAGCTACTCAGCAGCAGGACCTTAACTCGGAGGAAATGCACGGTGCTGTTGGTGGTGATAAGTCCTCCAAAAAGGCAACGAATGAGGAGCAGGCAGAACTCCCCGACGTGAGACCCACCCAATCTGAAGTCGACCCAATCTCGACTATAACGATACAGCAGCTGCAGCAGTGGCTGCCACAACTGGTGAGAGATGGGGTAAGGCAAGAAATTGCAAGCCTGGCTCATGCACCCACCCCAACTGGCCCAGTTCGTATAAACGAAACGTCACCTGAATCTCCTCTTGGACGCTCCCGTCAAATACATGACAATTCCGTGGGCTGGCGAGCTCAACCTGTTCCACTCTCTGCAGAGCGGGCCCTTACTATCATACAAGGGTGGAACATCAAATTCAGTGGACGGTTAGGCTCCCTTCCTGTCGACAAATTTTTATTCCAGGTTCGTACTCTCACCCGTAATACACTCCGCGGAAACATGGAATTTGTATGCCAGTTTTTGCACGTCCTTTTGGTGGAAGAAGCCGCGGACTGGTACTGGAGGTATCTGCGAGGGTCAGAATATCTTGACTGGCACGCGTTCTGCCAAGCGTTGCGAGACAGATTTGGCGATGGACTCTCCGAGCTGGAGATACGAGAGCTGATTCGCAGCCGAAAGCAAGGCATACACGAATCGTTCGACTCATTCTGCGACGGTGTTCTTCGGCTCACCGATCGCCTCCCAACACCCATCGGTGACAATGAGCTAGTGGAGTTACTAAAGCTCAATTTACGCTTGGACCTCCGTAACAGCTTGCTGCACCTCCCAATCGCTTCTGTGCAGATGCTGCGCACTTATGCCAGGCGACAAGAGAATCTTGACGCACAGCGCGGCGTTTTTAAGCCACACGCGCGACCTTCATCTAGCCAACGCCTCGTAGAAGAGTTGTGCCCTCGGGAAGCGGAACAGACGAGAGCGGTAGTACGACCAGAGGAGTCCTCTTGGATGCCGGAAGATCTCTCCTCGTCTGTAGATACCAGCGGCTGCAGCATAGTAGCTGCATTGGAAAAGACCGCTGTGTGCTGGAACTGTCGGAAGCCAGGACATCGTTTTGATGTGTGCCTAGCGGAGCGCTCAGTTTTCTGCTATGGTTGTGGCAAGCCCGACACCTACAAGCCCAGCTGTCCAGCATGCAGCGATCCAAAAAACTGGTCGGGATCGAGACCTCACCAACAGCAGAGGCCTCCTGGACCGCGACACCATCCCAAACCTTAGGCGATTCAGAAACACAAGACCAAATACCCGAGGATACCACGACCGCAAGTGATCTCTCCCTAACCAATGGCACTACTAAAAATCCTATCCGCATTTTAAAGCGTGGTAGTCTTCACACCCCGTGTCTCTCTCCCTCTGAGGATTCAATTTGTGTACAGGCCAGCAGTCACGCATTTCACAAACCTTACCATGTGCGCATGAAGGAATATCGGCGAGCAAGAGAGCGTATTTTTGGTGTGGAGGAGTTTCTCCCAAAATATCCGAAGAGGTCAACATTACGACTGAGGAAATTCTGGAAGAGGGTCCTGCGCAACAAAAACATATACGTCTCAACAACCATTGTGGACCAACCCACTGACGATTTAAGACCGTACGCCAATGTCACTCTGTTCGAAAACGAACAGGTGCGTGGGTTAATCGATACTGGGGCTAGTGTAAGCTGTCTGGCAGCAAATTTTGCAAGAAAGGTCTTAGCCAACCCCCTACACCACGTTGAAAAATTAAACGTGAGCCTAAAGACTGCGGACGGCACCAAACATGCAGCTGTTGGCAAAATCACAGGTTCCGTTACCTTCCGTGGTACAACGCACACTATGTCCTTCCTGATCATACCAACTCTGAGTCAGAATGTATATCTCGGTGTGGACTTCGTCCGCCTATTCTGTCTCGCCAAAGACATCTTTCGTGAGGAGCACGTTCTTCGCGATAATGGTGCAGTGTGTACCCTAGAACCAGCCAGTCCTCGCCACAAGTTAACTTCTGCACAGCAACGCATGCTCGATACGGTCATTGCCAGCTTTCCATCTTTTTCTCGAGAAGGACTGGGTCGAACTACATTGATTTCGCACGTTATTGACGTGGGACCCAGTCGGCCCATCAAACAACGCCACTTTTCGGTTTCCCCCGCGGTGGAAAAACTTCTCTTTGCAGAGATTGATAGGATGCTGACAATGGGCGTCATCGAAGAGTCATCCGGGAGTTGGTCGTCTCCAGTAACTTTAGTAGTGAAGCCTGGGAAGGTAAGAATGTGTCTGGATGCACGAAAAGTGAACCAGGTCACGGTAAAGGATGCTTATCCATTGCCACTCATCGATGGGATACTAAGTCGACTTCCAAGAGCTCAGTTTATAACTAGCCTCGATTTAAAAGACGCCTTTTGGCAGATCCCATTGGAAGAAGGGTCTAAGGAAAAGACAGCCTTTACCGTACCGGGTCGCCCGTTGTACCAATTCGTCACCATGCCGTTTGGGTTGTGTAACGCACCCCAAACGATGCAACGGTTGATGGATAAGGTCGTCCCAGCACACGTACGCCACCAGCTCTTCGTCTACCTAGATGATCTCCTGTTGATCACCGAGACTCTAGACGAGCACTTTCAGCTGCTCCAAGAGATTGCTTTGTGCCTACGTAAGGCCGGACTGACCATCAATATAGAGAAGAGCAAGTTCCTCATGAAGGAGGTGAGATACTTGGGCCATATCATCGGCAATGGTACAATCCAAACGGATCCAAGCAAGGTGCAAGCCATTCAGGAATTTCCGCGCCCCACCTCAGTAAAACAGTTGCGACGTTTCCTCGGAATGTGTGGCTGGTACCGACGCTTCGTGCCAAATTTTGCAGCTCTATCCACAGCCCTCACGGACCTCCTATCGCGTAAGCGACAGTTTCTGTGGGACGATGTCAGCCTCAGGGCTTTCCAAGATCTGAAAGATGCTCTATGCACCGCACCGGTTCTGCACAGTCCCGATTTCAAACGCCCCTTCGCCATACACTGTGACGCAAGTCAACATGGTGTCGGCGCGGTACTGATGCAGAAGACCGACGATGGTGTGGAAGTCCCTGTTGCTTACATGTCTCATAAGCTCAACCCTGCGCAGCGAAACTACACCGTTTCTGAACAGGAGTGTCTTGCCGCCGTGTTAGCTATTAGGAAATTCCGAGCCTATGTAGAAGGTCATGAATTCGAGGTCATCACGGATCATGCCTCGCTACAATGGCTAATGACACTCTCGGATTTACATGGCAGGTTGGCAAGATGGGCTTTGAAACTCCAAGGCTTCAAATTTAAAATTACGCATAGGAAGGGAAGCCAAAACGTAGTGCCGGATTCGCTGTCAAGAGTTTTCTCGCCAGAAGGTCTTGAATTAGAGGAGATCTCAACCAACACCATCGAGATCGATCTTTCCTCCCCACATTTCAAGAGCGAAAAGTATGTAGAGCTTGCCAGACAAATATCGCAAGAGCGAGCACAACTGCCGGATTTACGAGTTCTTGAGGGACTTATATACAAGCGTTGCCAGCATGCCACTGGTGACATTACAATAGACAGAGATGCATGGAAGCTATGGGTTCCGGACGAACTGACGACCTCCTTGATACAGCGAGCCCATAATCATCCGCTAAGTGCACATGGAGGCATCGGAAAGACCGTCAAGCGGCTTAAAGAGCTTTTCTATTGGCCAGCCATGACCAGACAGGTCGCTGCATATGTCAGTTCGTGCGAAACCTGCAAAGAGACCAAGGCGCCCAACCAAACCCTTCGAGCACCCATGCGTCCTACCGGTGTTCCAGAACGTGTCTTCCAACGCTTGTATATTGATCTCCTCGGCCCGTACCCTCGATCGTCTACTGGTCACACCTTTATTCTGGTTGTCCTGGACCACCTATCCAAGTTCACCTTCCTTAAACCCCTCAAAGCCGCGTCGGCCAAACTTATCACCCACTATCTGGAAGAGGATTTATTTCACTTGATCGGAGTCCCCGAAATCATCACTTCTGACAATGGCCCTCAATTCCGGAGCAATCTCTTCAACCAGCTCCTGGAAGAGTACGGCGTACGCCACCATTATACGGCTATCTATTCCCCCCAGGCAAACGCCTCGGAACGTGTAAATCGTTCGGTGTTGGCCGCGATACGAGCATATGTGCACCCGAATCAGCGTGATTGGGATCGGAAGCTGTCGGCCATCAACTGTGCACTGCGGACAGCTTATCATGTCTCCCTTGGTTCCGCCCCATACTTCGTCGTGTTCGGGCAAAACATGATCGGGCATGGGAGCACCTACGCTCTACTAAGAACCATACATCTATTGAAAGAGCCCGAAACCGAATTGCGACATCACGAACGTATGGAGCTGATCCGCAATCAGGTGGCAGAGAGATTAGCTAAAGCTGCGCAGGCACAGGTGAGGGTCTACAACTTGCGGTCTAGAAAACCGAAGTTCCAGGTTGGGGACACCGTATATGTTCGAAATTTTGGACAAAGTAAGGCGGTGGACCATTACAACGCCAAACTGGACAAGAAATTCTGTAAGGCTACCATCACCAAGCAACACGGCAACGCATGCTTCCAAGTAACGGGCCCGGACAACAAGGTCTGGGGAATATATCACGCCAAAGACATTCGACCCTAAACCAGAGTCTTCAGGCACGTCTGCTTCGGAGGTCGAAGCACGCATGCCTGTGTTGTAATAGCGCACGCAGCCAAAACAGAATAATTTTTGGAATCTTTGGTGTGGATCCAGAAGCGGCAACCCTGCACACCGAAAAAACCAGCTTGCCGCGCTCAAGCGGGAGTCCGGTTTGGGCAGCTACCCGACAGGTTTTGGCGAAGAACCGCTAGCGTACGGACGGACAGGATTGCTGCCAGGGAGAGAGGTTGAAGAGGTCGTTTCCGGGAAGTCGAGCTGAGTGGACGAAGTAGCCAGCAACAGGCCGCGGCGGTAGCGGTCAGAAAAAGGAATTTTTCTCCTGGCCCCGTCGAAAGCATCAACGGAACGAAGAGTATTAATTTGTAAATTCGAAAAGTGATTTCGCACAAGTTTTTGCACGCGGTGAATTTGCTCGGATTAGGCCGCTTACACTTTTCGGGCTTGCAGAAAAGTGTAAGGCACGTGGTACTTTTCGTGGTTTTCCACTTTTCGGCTTCAGTTAGATATACTAACGCAACAGATTATTCGGGCGCTGATGATGAATTAATATCCAACATTATAAAATTCTGGTGTTACGAATACGTTTAGATTACGCTGGCAATTAACGGTTTGTTGGTTGCGAAGATAGACCGGTGCAGTGATGAAAACGCGAAACACGAACGACGTACCTAAAGGACTCATCAGTGCTTTGAACGGCTAAAAAGGTGTTTCGAAAGAAAAGAATGTGCATCGTTAGCAACGCTCGTCGAAGGAAGACAGCATCTGTAAAATTTTTTTGTAATCCGAACCACTTCGAAGTGATCGTGAAGTGAAGGAAAGTTTTTGCCAGCTTTAACCGTGGATTTAATAATACCGATTATCGAACGATCGGTCGTAATTATGGTGAAAATTGAAATATGCCCGAAATAAACTTGAAATGGTGAGAACTCGCAAATCGCACATGTCTCCGGTAGTAGTTTCAAAGATGGCCGAAGCGAAGTCTTTGTGAGGGCGATCCAAGATGGCCACAACTGATTCTTTGTTATACCGGACTGAGTATAACTAATTTTTGACCACTTGAACATTATGCTGGTTACTGCACCAATACTTAAATCAATTGGCCCATTTCTCCCTATATTTTTTTGATTTCATCGTCACAACACTAGCGCGGGTGGTTTTAATCGCAATCGGTAATTGAATATCCTTAGCAAGAGATTTACCCAAGAAAACGAATAAAGGATGGTCTTGGTTAGCAACGACATTTTTTTGATTAGATCTAACTAACCCGCCGCCTCAGTGTGTTTACGCCCGCACGTGCTCACAGTTCACGGTTCATGCTAGTGCTCACAGTCATGCTGGTGGTGATCATTTTCGTTGCGGCCTCGATGTGTGTGTTCAGATGTCTGTGCGGAAGGACTTAAAGTATTTCTCTAGTACCATTTCATATTTGAAAAATGTTTATGTTGCATGGACACAGATGCCAAGTGAAGAGAGTGTAATCGTTTTTTTTTGTTTGAAAGATTATTTCCATGGAAATGCTAAGTAAGTCAAAGCATAAATTATTATATAGCACTTACATACTGTAGAGAAACAAAAATAAAAATGACGGTAATCATTTTTTTTTAGAATTTAAGGCTCAACATTATGTAGGAATAATTCTAGTTCCTAAGTGAATCACTAAATTATGAGTCTAAAAGTGGTAATATAAAAATAGATTAAGAAAATACAACAGATTGGCCTATGTAGCTATAGACACGTTGAAAAAAAAAAAAAAAAAAATAAAACATTTACAACATAGAAATATTTAAAAGGAATCTAAACCATCATTAAAGTAAAGTTTTAACTCTTATATGCCGTGAAGTAGTTTACAATAATTACGAATCAAATTTTCTAGCGGTTCACCTCTTTAATTATAATTTTTTTGGTACTGTGTACATATTTGAAGTAAAGTAAATAAAAATTTATCATGAATTGAAAAAGATACAGAGTTTCCTTGAGGGCTCTCCCTCTTCCATGACTTCCATTTACAACAGATAACGGACTAGACCAGCCAAGGTAAGTAGTGGTGGGCCTAGTGCGCACAACACATGCGGACACGCAAGCGCTAGGCCATGGTAGGGCGGGCCCAGGCAGCGACATCTGCGCCTGGCGAGTTCCGCTGAAGCTCGTCTTCCAATTCGAGAGTGGCACGGCCACCCGAGAGATTGTTTTGGTACGCGGTAGTCTTTCGTTTTCTTTTCTTTCCTGCCGGTTTTTGTTTTGAGTAGCTTCGGAATTCCACCAATAGACCAATGTAACGTAAAGATTTTTTTTCTCTCGGGCAGCCCTTGAACGCGGTATTATCTCGGTATGCGCGTGAGAATTCTTTGTGTAAAGTAACGTAGGAGGTATAGCCTCACAAGATGAATAGTTTGCTTTGCTGAATGAAATTTTTTTTTTGTCGATATGTAAGCGGGCAATTTGATGGCTGAATCTCCGGAAATGAGATTCGGGACCGATGCTAGAGAACGCACCCACGACGATACGCGCCGAGCTGAGCTGGCCTGCCAGCAGCCATCACTCCTCTAGCTAGGTAGAGGCCGAACCCAAATTCGTCTGAACGACACATGGGCTCGTTGCTTCGTCCCGGGGACTTAACGTCCATTGAGGCCAACAAGACGAAAGTCCTGTTGGCTTGAAATTTCGAAGCGACAATGTTCGCTTGGATTCATTTCATTACAATGGCGCCCAACGTGGGGCCTACAATGCATTTCATTTCAATAAAATATTCTCATTTCATTACACTCTTCAAGATTCAAAATTAGCTCTTCAGCTTCTTGTTCAGCGATCCAGAGGCTTAACGACGGTCTTTCGATTTTTCAATCCAGAGAGGCAATCAAAAAACATTTTTGAAGCGAACCTTTGAATATAATTCTTGGGATGTTTATATGTCATTTCAATGAATAAAAATAAACCATGATTTTTTTACCTGTAGGATACAATTCCTTAAATTTAGATTTAATTTGTCTGTGTTACCAACAAAAACATTTCTACTTCAGCTCTGCGTATAAAAAGCTGGCAAAGTGTTGAAATGGGTAATCCTCAAATCACGTCATTTATAAGCAAAGATCTTAGCAGTACAGACAGAATTATAACAGAGCTAGACAATGATAGTAACGAAGAAAACAACACTGTTTCCACAACTAAGATACGTGGCTAAACGAAAATTTGTTTGATTTAACTAGAACAAAAGATAACAAAAGAATAGATAGTTAGATACGATGAAGTTAAGCCGTTGACAACCGTTGATATTAAGTACTAATAGTCTTTTTCCATTTCAAACTTTTCTGAAGTAATGAGGTTGTAGTATTTGTATCAAGAGAATGCTTCTACATTAAATGCAAACCTTATCCTTTACAAAATAATGAACTGAATTTCCGGCACGATAATATCGATAAATTTTGAATTAAAATTGAATGGTTGAAATACAACCTCCCAGAAAAGTGAATCGTTTTGGACGTACACAACAACAAAACAATTTTCTGTTCACTAAATGTGCCATCACATCCCCTCATGAAAATGTGGTTTGCAAATATCATCCACTCTTCTGAGAATCATTAATAACCAATGAAAATTGAAAACTCACATCTCATTTTTGTATTTCCTGAGTACCCATTCTACAACACATTCAATTTAGAGATCATACAATCCATATGTGAGCGTCGGACTCGATATTCAACGAAATGGTTATGTTGTTGCTGTTGCACGGATTATCCGGATTAAAATAACACCTTTCCATTGTCGGATGGTTTTAATATACATTTTAAGGGACTCTTAAAAGCCTGCCTGAACCATGCATGGCTGAGATGAAATCACTCCTGATAGACATGCATACGGGTGATGGTAGCATAAGGACATGCTTGTTAGCATTAACAACCCAATGATGATATACGCACTGATCCTTTCTGGTTTGCTTACCAAAAACGACATGGTGGATAATGCACGCGCTTGGTATGGCTGCCTTTTTTATTTGGGAAATTGGGTTTGAAAAAATTAGTCGGGGAAAACGATAGGGCAGCTCATTTGTCCAAGTACAATGTCGTATTATGTGCTTATTGGAATGTTGTATTAAACGTAGAGGGATGGGACGTTCACTGAGCTATTGAAGCAGAATAAAAATAAACCCTTGGAAGAATCCATGGCGTAAATATGATGAATCTGCGAAAGAGGATTTGGGGTGGATTCTATGGCTGACAGTTTTGTATGCTAATCTCCTTTACTGATGGCATGGAATTGTATGGCTATCTTGGCTATGAAAATATCATTTTTATAGTTTGATATAATTTTGAAAAGTCTAAACAAGGATCTTCAGTTTGATATTGTCCGTTGCATCGAAACCCGTTACCTATCACAAAAATTGCTGATGCGACATTTTGAAACGCATGTATTTATATTTGACTCATGATATTGTTTATTGAAAATACGAAAATCGAGAATATCTTTTGAAAAAAACTCATTTCATCAGCGGATTAATTAGCATGATGACAATCAAGCGGAAACATTTATCGAAACATATTTGATGATGTGTTTTGCTTCGACGGGAGTCCTAACTTTAGTTGTGCAATAGAAAATTTCAAATAATTTATAATTCGAAACTCGTTTATTTACCCAGATATATCGCTACCCTCCACACCATGCACTCATTTAGGTACCTACAGTGCCGAGAAGAAGTGATGCAAAAAGATTAAAATATACAAAATTTCGACTTTGATAGCTTATTTACGAACTCTCAAAAGTAATATCGGCAAAATTGATATTTCGGAGTATGGCCCTATGTGCCTAAGATAAAATTTCTACATCATTTTTCCAAAAACCGATTTCTGAAAGTTTGTTTACGCTTCCAGATTAACCTCTACCTTAAAACAGACCGAGAAAAAGTGATGCAATAATTGCTTTTCATTGAAAATGTGTCATTTCATCAGCGATTGCAGTCAATGGTTAGTTGTTTTCATCATTGAAAATCAATTTTAGAGGCGATAGGAGGGAAACATTCGTGAAAGAAAGTAATTTCTCAATCCTCAGGTTTAGGTTTTCATTGATATTACTATTTAACCAATTTTCAGTCGATCAACATTAGAAAAGAGACTTCTTTAGATGAAAGAAAAATGATTCTTCGGCTTCATAACCAGACCGTTCCATACAAGGAAATTGCATCCATCGTTAATAGACCCATTTCCACTGTTTGGAGGATAATAGACAGGTTCTGCAAACATAAAAACTTGGAAAATAAAAAGCGCTCAGGTAGAACGAAAATATTATCAGAACGTGATATGCGAGTAATCGAACGAGAAGTGAAGAAAGATCCTTTTATACCGGCGACGAAAATCACAGCAACACTAAAATCTATTTATAACAAAGATGTTAGTGTTCATGCAGTCCGAAATCATTTAAGGAAATCGGGTTACGTGTGTTGTATTCCACGAAAGAAATTCTTCGTTAGCGGCATAAACCGAGAAAAAAGATTAAATTTCGCTAAACAACATTTGAATAAGGATGTCGAATTTTGGAAACGCGTCTTATTCACGGATGAGAGCAAGTTTAATGTGTTTTCTCATGATGGACGAGCAAAAGTGCGATATGATAGGAACTGTGAAGCATGGTGGTGGTTCTATTTTGGTATGGGGATGTATGGCCTTCAATGGAGTTGGCGAACATCATATAATAGAAGAAAAAACGATGGATCACAAAGTCTACATCGAGATTTTAAAGAATCGGCTAGGATCTAGCGTTCAAAAGTTAAATTTGGGAACAAACTACATATTCATGCAACACAATGCTCCTAAGCATACCGCCAACCAAACTGGAATGTGGATACTTTATAATGCTCCAAATTGCTTGAAATGGCCCCACAATCACCTGATCTCAATCCAATTGAGCATGTTTGGGAAGAACTGTCGCGTCGACTTGCAACACATCACATCCGCAGCAAATCCGCGCTTAAGAAAATAATACAAGAAGAGTGGGGCAAGATTACTCAAGAATACTGCGCAAAGTTGGTTTCATCTATGCCAAGGAGGCTTCAAGCTGTCATAGATCGAAAAGGAAATCCTACAAAATATTAAGAACTGTTAGTTGCTATCAGTTACCCACTACAGTTGGTAGAAGATGATCGAGGATTAATTTTTGCATCACTTTTTCTCGGTAGCCAAAAATGAATTGATTTACTTTTTAATTTTTTTCTTATAGAAAAGTTAAATATTTTGTTGATTTTTTTATGTCTAATCACTGTTTGGAAATATATTAATAGCAAGAAAAAAACCAACGGACTTTTTATTCACTAGCTTTAAAAATATGAAAAGGTTAATTCAAAGAATTTCTTCAATATGAACTTTTGCATCACTTCTTCTCGGCACTGTATGTACTACATTATCTATATCGCAATCCATTGACCACATTCTGAGTAAGTCCGTGAAAATTAACACTCTCATCCACATGTCATCATCCGATGATTGGTTTTCGTTCGAATCGCAGTCATTTTGACTATCACTCGAAACTTCCTGCAATTAATACTGGACGACGACGATTTGGTGGGTCCGCGCTGTGTGTGCTGTGGGCTTTCAGCCCGCCATACCTGGAAACTCTTTAAATGGCTGTCAAAGAGGTTTCTCAATGTCTGCACCGATTGACGTAAACTATTTCGCTCGAGACAGCGACACATCAAGCATGACATGCAACATTCGTACGAAGCCCATACGTGAAAGACTCCACGTCCATGTCAGGGACCAGAAATAGAGTATGTGTCAGGCTGTAGCCTATTTTCGATTGCATTAGACTCGAAAAATAGCTGGCAACTATGACGGCGACCGACTATCTAAGATGTTGCATTAACCTTTACTTCGAAACCTATTTTCATGTTGACAGAGGCATTATGCACTTTCCATCGGATGCGTCCAGATTTCGTGGAGTTTTCCTTTAAGAGGGATCGTGGCGCCTAGCATCCGACATATGTATTTGTGTAGTTGGCCCAGCAAACTTTCTCCCTTGAGTCGGGCCGTAATTGGTTTTCACCGATTTTCCACGAGCTGAAGTGAAGCAAGCAAAAAGGAAATTGAATGCTGTGGGCGCCGAAGTTGTTTATTTTGCTTGAAATTGATATTTTATAGTATCGTACCCACAGGAGTGGAACACTTCGTGTCCAATTCCAAGAAAGGAGGACATGTGGTGTTTGATATTCGTGAAATGATGTATGTAGGTATTGGTAGCGCGTTTGAGCAGTTGAATATTATATTGATTATAGAGTAAACGACACTCAGCGACGTTAAATTTCTATCTAAATAGTGAATAAATTGATGATCGGATGTCAATTCATGTCCTAAATTACACTTGCTACCTTACCAACTGAATTGCAATCATAGAAATTTTTTTTAAAATCAAACTATTCTTTTATATTCTATTTCAAGCTTCTCCGCGAAATATAAGGCATGAATATTAAATAAACACCACTTTATATTAAGCATAGTGAAAAATGTTTTCTTAGTTACTTGAATGGAATTTTAGGAAATCTGGGTCATATGGGAGCAGATATCGACGCTTTAGATATTGGAATAGAACTGTAGCAAAGAAACATGATCGTCAAACACTTGTCCCTTGGACTCGATGAACATTGCATGCAAATCAACCACCAGAACCGTTATTAAAAATTGACGTCAGAATTCCTCGAAATTATGCGGTCCGGGAGTTTTTCGTGCAATAAGTTGATGGTTTGACGAGATGTGTGAGCTGTGGCTCCGTCTTGTTGGAACCAAAGATTGTTGATTAATTTTCGGTCACAAATAGTCCTTTATCATTGCCCGATAACGGTCGCGATTGATGGTAACAGCCTTTTCCTCATGGTCTTAGAAAAAACGACCCAATGATACCGCCAGACCAAAACCACACCACTCAGTTACTTTTCAGCATGTAATGGTTGTTCATGATATTCATGAGGATTTTCAGTCCCCCAGATCCTACAGTTTTGCTTGTTAACATGGCCACTGAGGTAAAAATGAGCTTCATCCGAAAAGAAGATTTTTGCCGAAAAACCCTCACTTTTTTCAAGCATGCAATTGACGAAATTTCGACGCTGCTGATGGTCTGATGGCTTTAGTTCTTGACTAAGTTGGACCTTGTATGGGTGTAGATGAAGATCAACATGCAAAATCCGCAATAATGTGGTCCGAGCGATGCCTAACTCCTGTGAACGATGTCTAGTCGATGTTGACGGATACTTTAACTTACTGCGGCAATTTTTTCAGGTGGACGAACCGGACGAGCATGTTGATATGTTCTGAGACCCTCCACAAAACCAATTTCTGCAAAACGTTGAACAATTTCACGTATTCCAGGCTCTGTTAGACGTGAGTGTTGACCAAAACTATCCCGAATTTTGCGAAACGCTTCTTTTACAGAACGACCGTTTTCGTAATAAGTTTGGATGATCAAAATGCATGGTTTAAAAGTTCATGTTCACGTTTGCCAAACCTTTGACAGTTGATATATGCATACCACATGACAGCTCTCATAAGTGGTATGTCAAATATAGTTAGTTATCAAAAACCAACAGATTGACCACCCTTTATATAAAGTAGAGTTTAAAGAATGATATTTTACTTTGTGCTTCCTGAAAAAAGTAATTTAAAACTTATTAAGTTCGATTGATATTTTTATTATTCTTTTCCATTAAAACGGTATAGTTTTTAATTTTTTCCAATTTCCAGCAATTCAAATAAAATAATCACTACTGAAGAAGGGAGCAACGTACTCCCGAAATATATATATGGAAAAAATTAATAACTTTAGCGTTTTAATGGAATAGAATAATAAAAATATCAATCAATCGTTCGAAGCGCTAAACATGGGAAAAAATTCAGAATGTTATTAATTTCGTTTAACGTTCAGTATTGATTTATTCTTCCAATGGTAATGAATAAAATAAACCTATAAGGGAGTGATTTCTTATGATCCATGGGAGTTTAAACCGATTTTTTGCTGTCTTATATGTGTTATACAGTAATGATCGCATATTACGAACCTCACGAGACTGGTTGACTTGGTTCGTTATATCCGGAGTTCGCTAAAGATGGAACCTACAAAAAAATCTGTAAAGTCATCAAAATGAACATCTGGGTGTTGTATTTCCACAAAAGATAAGAAAACTACAGTAATTAAACCAAAATTATGTTTATTTTTTATAGCCATCTTTCTTCATCATTCTTTAATGTTAAATATATTTTATTTATATGCGACTTGACTCTAACGAATTGGAGTGTTTCGTTATTGCAAAAAGTCGCGAATCTGGGTCTCATTGTGAATTACATCGGAAATTGGCGAAACTGAATGTAATGCAAAACTCGATGGATTGGATTTTTTATTGTATTTTTGGAAAGTATATATATATACAGAAATATCATATTAAAATTTTATAAACATTGGAGCAGTCTAACTGTATTTTTGGGCAACTTACACTTTGTCACCCGAGCGCGATTTTTCATTAAAAAAACTTTAACCTCGTTTTTCTCAAAACAACGTTGCCGCGTTGATAAAATCTCAGGAACTACTAACGAACTAACCAATTCTCAGCAAATTTTTACCAGATATTCTTTATGACTACAGCTATAGCGCGAAAAGAAAGGTTTTTGATTTCGGTTTGAAAATTTTTTGGCGTAAAAACGGTGAAGAAAGGCATGTTTTTTCATATTATCGAAAAATGTCCGCAATTTTGCCAATTTTGTATTGAACCCAAAACTATTGGAATTTTTTTGTTTCAGACCAACCATCTCGAAAATTTGATCAGCGGCACACACCTCTCTCGTTTTTTTGATATTTTTTCAATCAGCATTTTCATTGATAAAAACTCACATAAATGAATAGTTTTTTTTTTGTGTATTTCGATTGTGTATTTTTTGGGTGTATTGATAATTTAAACCTATCCAAAAAAATTATAAAAATAACCCGTTTTTACACTGCTAAAAGAGGGTAGACCCCTTAATGCACTCTTAGTCTTTCGCATTGTTGATAGCAAACTTCGATCAAATTATCTACTTTACAAACCAATTGCTCCAGATGTTGAATTCAATTAACACGGTACTTTTTTATCATTTTAACCGTTGAAATTGATCGTCGATGTAGGTACTCAGAAAAATACAATTAACAAGATATTGTTAAGAAATTATTTTCTTCACAATCAATCTCACTGAAAAAAAAACAGTTTTTAAGAGTTTTTTCTTCGCCTGAATATTTGGTTTACTTTGTCATATTTGAATAAACATGCTATTTTCAGATTTCATCGTTAGAAGTTTTTACTGAAAAAAATCCAAAGGACTTTGCTTGGATAATATTTCCATAATAGCAGACCCCATCAATTGGCAACAGCTTTGGAAAATAGATGTAATGATTGAGATTCGAGTCACTTGCAATGATGACTGGTATTCATTCCACACAACCATCTTTGTAGCCCTGGTGGACGGATCAGGTTGCTATTTAGGGAGTTGTCTCCGTCTGAGTTGGACTTAAAGCTCCTGATACAGAACTAAGACCAAGGCTGAGTACGCAAGAATCAAAACCAACATCAAATACTTCTTATTTTGCTCATTACTATTTATTTATGTAATTTCTGTTGATTTTATTTAGATGGAGATCCTCTTCCGCATAATTACCCTTTTATTTTCTATTGATATAGATTAACCACAATGACGTGACAAATGTTGTCTACATTTTTAGTTACCAACGAAAATTATGGAAAACAAACTTAAGGAAGTTTTTAACACAAGCATTTCTTTTCTTGTTATCTGATATGAACTACAGTAATACTTCAGAGTTACGCAATAGGTGAACTACGATAAAATCACGTAATTCGGAATACAATATTCAATACAAATTCATACAAAACTTGTTCAGTTGATACCAAGGAATAATTCAAACACCAGTATAAAAGGAAATATGCAAATAGGTTTTTGATATTATTTTGATTTTTGCACCTTGGTAAAAAAAAGGACCAATATTCGTTTCCAGATTTTCAAGAATTTCAAACTTCCATGACAATTTGCCTGTTTTACTGCAAAGTATTCAAACACTTGGGCCATGAAAACAATTATTTGTTATTAAGTATAAATGCTGGAACATAATAGTGTGTCTACCTCCTAAAGAATGATTTTGGACATCAGCAATTTCCTACCAAGTACACATTTATTATTGCGAAATTCATACTGCACTAGATCAGTTAAGTTCGCGAAATCTTGCTTTCAGATAATACAATGATTTTTTTCTTGTCACGCAGAAAGTGTTCATGGGATGATAGAAATTTTTTTTCTTAGTTTTTTTTCCTTCGCTGGAATTTATGTTTTATTAAAATTTACAGTCCTTTCTCAATTTAAATGAGGCTTTCCGTACAAATATATGATCCGCAAGGACGTTTGAGGAAAATAGTCGGAGCAATTTAGAAATCGTGTGACTCTGAATTCGGGTAAGTCGAGTCGGTTAAAAAAGTGTATTATGAAATTAGCATACGTCATCGGAGATATGTAATGGAATAAGTCTGGATGGAAGAAGATATATAACGGCTTACATATATTAGGAATAATCCATGTTTTCGATTTAGTTTAAAGTAAAACATTCTCGATTTTACCCATGAAATAACTGGGGTTTCCTTTTACTATGTTCTCGTTTTTTTGTCTTCGAATTCTCAAAAGCTGCCACCATCCCGCGATGCTGAATGCATATAAGAGCATACGAGCTGGTATGTATATATGAAGTTGAAATTACGTATTTTGGTAGTTGTAGCTGACAATTGTAGCCAATAATTTCAGCCAATCTAGTTTTAGCTTTCAGACAACCTAATTTTAATTCAAGGTATATAGACAATACATCGAATGCTTTGACGCAAGCACGTTAGCATCCTTCTTTGCACGAACAACCAATGGTGACATGAATTTTGATATTTTATGGGCCAAAGATTAAATCAATAGGCTTCTATTTGTAACGTGCGGAGGGAACCAATTTAGACACTCAAAAGAGGATACCATTTCTGTTTATACACCTTGATTAATTTGGGCTACTGCACCAATACTGATTTAAAAAATTGTTTTTCAATAGAGACAAAGCTATTCAAATCACTTGTGTTGCATAAATTTCATACCATGTCAAATTTTTATCGAATAAAATTAATTCTCTCATTTCGGTCAAAAATTTGGCAACACTGACACACACCTAATTTTATAAATCACCATCTCATTTCTTATGGTTACCATTTAAACAGATTTCACAAAATCCTCAACGCGGCGTGGTGTTCAATGTCAAGGATCTGTCGCTTTAATCTCAGATATCTCTGTTGAAAATCAGTTTGTATGGATTAAGTACAGCAAACGGCTATTGCACGGCTCAACGCCCATGAATGGTCATGACATCCTTCTATTTTCATATCGATATGTTTTTTCTATCGTTTTTCCCACCAAATCAATCACAATGGGCATGCAGACATTGTTGGATGTTAACAATCAGTTGAGGACCCTTACAAATTTTCCAGATTTGCATTGAAGGTGAAAATTTGTTTTGCAAATGTCCTTTACCACTAATGGTGGCCGCATTATGAAGTTTGGATGAATGGTCACCGGTTGTTAATCCAAGATGAAAGCGGAACCAAGAGACGACATTCTCTGGAGTATATGGAGTAGATGAAGATTCGGGTACAGACCAGGAGAATAAACAGCTCTTCGTCTGCATCATCTGCATATCGATTTCGAAAGCAATAATGTGTCGCACCAGATGAATGTCTGGCGTAACAATGATCAGGGCTCTTCTGGAATTCTCAGAAGGAAATGTGATAGCTGAAGAAATGCAGACCGTGGTGTTCTACTGAATGAGCGATTGAAATTTTCAGAAATACGGTCTGCCCTGGTAAATGCAGAGGCACTTCACAAACCTATTTGTAATTTTCCTTTTGGTACATATTTAGAAAGCCATAGACTTAAAACTCTCGTCAACTAATCACTGAATATCCTTCTAATGAAGATTGCCTTCAAAACATCAAACCCTGAAGATTCTCTGCAAAATATATATGTATGTGATATTTAAAATAATTTGTTTTCACTTTTAGTGCAAACAGCAGTCACAATAATTCTTTTGGGTCAAGCATTATTTCTCTACCATCTTCATCGCCCCATTGTCGTCGTTGGTGGTAAAACGTTAATGTCAAGTTTAATGTAAGTTTTCAGAACTTGTTTAAGAAATATGTCATCTAGCTGAAAGCTTTGACGAATTACACACTGAACAAATCGACCACAGTGTCGTTCTGCGGATACATTTATTTATAGTCAGATATAAGAAAGTAGCGAGTTGAATGAGTCGCCATTGCGGGTGGTCTTCTCGTGGTAGCTGGGGACCGGCAACAGATATGACCACTGTTGGGGGAGCGGCTTCTAGTGTCCCGGAATTTTTCAATTTTACTTGAATATGATACCTGTTTTAAGTGATTCTGTGAAGGATCTATTTCTTAAATAGAATATTTTAATTTTAGTGTGTGGTGAAGTTATATAAATAAGCGCTGCGTTGAAACTAACTTGGTTTTTTTTTAATGCGGATTAGGTAAACTGGCGCCAGGAGATGTGCAATTACGGCGTCTGATTAAAAAACTCGATTTCAATCTCATGTTGGTTTCGATGGTACTCTTAAAATGTTTATTATTTGATTTTCTTCAACCACGGAATTTTATGTTCAACGTTAGTTTCCCAGGAAAATTTTCCTTATTTCCTAGCAGTTTTTAACTTCCCAGTATATGGGAAGTTCTTGTAATCGCCTCGAAAATCGAAATTGAAATTTTCAACATTTCTTTACGTTTTGAGGTCTATAGAGTATATATAAAGTGTTTTTAGAAAGGGAGATGTATATGTGTGTGTGTGTATGTATGTGCGTACGTACGTACGTATGTACGTTCGTGGACACTTTTTCTACGAGCATAACTCACGTAAACAAAGTCGCATCGACTTCGTTGAGGGGTGTCAATCGAAGCGTCTTTGCAATTTTAAGAGCTGATTAGTTTTTGGAAAACTTCGGTCGGGGGGGTTTGCTGTTTTGCTCGTTTGAAGGTCATTTCTGTCATGTGTTATATATCGCGAACCAAACGTACCATTTTTTTTGAACAAAGTGTCAATCGACGCGCATTGACATTTATGTGGTTCTAGCAAATTTTTAAAACAATTCTTGAAGCCGTTTTTTATTTTTTTTAAAAAAAGTGCAAAAAATTAGGTTTTTTTTCATAAACACAAAATTTTTAACCTGATTTTCAAACCTAAGTAATCAATGTTTATATAATTTATATACTCCTAAAAGTTTTTGTGAAAAAACCAACAAAAGTTTTTTTCATGATTACAAAAAAAATTAAATTAAAAATAAAAAGTCATTAAACGTTCAAGGTCATTTACGTCATTCATTATATCTCGAGAACTAAATATAATCCTTCCATCATCAAGGTGTCAATCGACGCGTATTAACATTTTTATGATATTTTTATATATCAAAAAAATCGTTAAAGCGGTTTTTCTAATTTATTGGAAAAAATATGGAAAATATGTGTTTTTTTCAAAAAAAATTCATTTTTAACCTGATTTGCACATCGTAATAATAAATGTTTATAGAATTTATAAACTTTTATCAATTTTTGTATAGGAACCAGCAAAAACTTTTCTCATGATTACAAAAAAAAATTAAATTAAAAATAAAAAATCATTCAAAGTCACCATGTAAAAAGGGTTTATTCGAATCATTATACCTTAAATCTCTTATTCTAAAGACATTGTTGTATAGTCAATCAAAGTTTATTAATATTTGCAAAATTTGAGCAGATTTTCAATAGTCTTCACAGCACCATGTTTAACTTTAATGAAAAAACTGCTTTGTAACCTGTCCCCCCTACGATTGATCCGCGTGAATAACACAGTCCTACAAATTTGAAATTTTTTTTTCCTTTTTTGATGCGAGTGCTCATTTATTAGGTTTCGGGACCTCCTAATGACGAATCTGAAGTCGGTTTCTTTCTATCACATCAGTATTTTTCAAAAAACACATTTATAAAAATCATGTGAAAATTGAGGTATTCAAGAAAAAAAAACAATCAGAAGTAAACAAGCAGCTGAATAATGAGAATTGTTTTTATTAAACGAATATTTAGTGTTATAATGAACATTAAAAAATATTACAGAGGTTTGTGAAACCTTTTCTTTTTTTCTGAAAAGCTTCTGTTGAGCGATTTTCTCTTGTGTGCACGGTTTGGATCATCACGCTTCATCATCCAGCAGTAATCGGCCATCATGCTAATATTACACTTTCCTTGGTACCTTCGCTCCATTTCCTTACTATCTTGGTGAAATCTTTCGCCTTATTCTTCACTAGCTGCTCCTAAGTCCTCAGGAAAGTAGCCCAAATGTGAATGAAGAAAATGGACTTTGAGACTCATGAGGCAACCTAATCTTTGGAAACTTTGGAGCATGTTTTCGATAATATTTTCATAATCGGGGCTTTTGTGATTTCCTAAGAAGTTTTTAATAACTTCTTTTAACGATACCCACGCTGCCAATTCTATAGGAGTCCATTTTCCATCGAAATTTGCATCCTTCATCAGTTTTCGTACCCTCCTTCAGTTGATGGAAATACTGATGATAAAAGATGGAAATACTGTAAGTAAATACTTGAACCCATCCCCTTATTTATCTAAAGCCTTCACAAATTGCTTCATAAGACCAAGCTTTATATCCAAAGGTGGTAGTAAGATTTTTTCTGGTGGGACTAAATTCTGTCGAACTATATTTTTATTTTCTGGGTCTAAATTAATTCTTGCCGGCCATTCTTTCCAAGTATAATGTTCTGCTCTATTTCTGCTATCCCATTCGCATAAAAAACATGAATATTTTGTATAACCACTTTGCTGTCCTAATAACATAGAAAGTATTTTTAAATCTCCACACACAATCCATCCATGCTGCTCGTAATCAACTTTAACCAAAATTGATACCAAATTTTCCTAACACTCCTTCAAATGTACAGAGTAGGCGACTTTTCTTCCTTTTCTTCTGGGCTACAATTTTCAGATGATTCGTTAGTATGCATAGTATTGGAAGAAGATGGAAGCAACGGCTGATCTTCATTCGGTTCTCTTAGTACTGGATAAGTCACTGATTGAATTTGCGGGAAAATGATCCCTTTTTTTGTTTTTGCGTTGTACCCTTTCACATTGCAGCAACAGAAGTAACAATCTTGGTAGTGGTTTTGAGGTTTCCTCCATTCCATAGGTTTAGCTATGTTAAAATAGTTCTCCTTGCCCAGTGACCACTTGCGAAGTTCTGATACGCAGCTCCTACAAACTTTATTCGGTGTCGAAGTTTTGTCTAAGTTACGAATAGCAATACCGAAGTAACGTTCGTATACATATGTTTTTCACAAAGCGCGTAATGGTGTTTTGTTGTTTTAACACCAAATACTCACCACAAATGTAACAAAAACGTTGACGGGAGTATGCACATAAAAAAACTTTCTATTTATATATAATATATAATATAATTTTACAGTACATTTAACGACTGATTTATTACATCCATAGATGATTCTATATATACCACATAAGATCAATGCTTAAATATTGACTTAATAACTATCCTTTTAAGAATGAAGACCCTAGATAATTTTACTTTTATGATGATTGGCAGGTAAATTTCCTTTCCATCGCCCTCAAGCTAAATTCCTATAGAAAAATTATGCAAAAAATAAAAAAATTAAAAATTAAAAATTCCACAAAATTCTGATGTGATGGAAACTTTTGACTATTAGTTACGTAATAAGCATACAAAAAGCTAGTAGAAACACTACTTAACCTTCAAAAAGGAAATTCGTTGTAGGACAGTGTAATCAATCAAACCAATGCACCAAAATCCTTACGTAATCAATTGACGCTCGCGTAGATGTTATGATTAATATTAAGTCATTCCAATAACTTTTATGAGAGGTACATTTTTATTATTTGAACTAGTATTATTTCCATAATTATTATTGTGTTTAATATTTTTAATATCTATGTAGATATTACTGGGAAGTTGACCGTGTGGACCTCATGGGTTGCACCTCACGGCTTGTTACATATTATTTCAGTCATTATTATTCGGAAATCAGATGACCATCTTCTAGCCGCAACTTCTAGAGATATTGCCATTTTGCCCCGTTGTTTCCAATTGTTTGATTAATTGCTCGGTATTTTCTCCTATCAACTACAATATATCATCTTTGAGAATTCCTGAAAATACGAGAGACTTTTTAGAAACACGAACACAGAAAACTTTTCGAGTTAACGATTATACGAGTATATTTGTGAAGATTTTATCCATGCATTTCGGTAATCAGTTGCCTTTTTCTTGCTATCTCCTTATTAATAAACATCAATTTTATTACCAAAGTGTATGATATCAAAGAACATACTAACTTTTCTAAAGCGTTGCGATACCGTCAATAATATTACGTTTTTGAATAAATTGAAGGTATGTGGCATTCAAGGTTCATTACTTAAGTGGATCGATTTTTTCATACACGACGGTAAGTGCACAGTAGATTGTAATAGTCATGTTTCTGGTCCATTCGTTCATCATAGTCAGGTGTTCTCAAGGCTATATATGCACTATCATTTCTATTCTTTGCATCTGACTTGAATATACTATGCAATGCAATCACTTCGATGCCTTTAGAAAAATCTGCAATATCAGTATTTCACTCATGGTTTACCTGCTTTAATATAACGATCAATACTTGGACATGTGTTATCTTCTAATACATACGCACCAACCTATAATGGTCCCCTTATCTACATGGTTATATTTTCACTGTGGTCGATCATCTGTGTTTTTAATTACCCAATTAACACTCGGCTAACGCCTGTCTTTTAACATTTATCAATTAAAATAAACTCTATTTCAGGTGAAAAAAATCTTTTTTCCAACTGCAATATATATAATATATAACCATTTCCTCAAATGAATGAAACCTTACTCCAAATAAATTTTTCCCAAATGAATACATGAATACACATTTTGCCAAATCAGGATAACTTTTTACCATACCATTGAAATTATGATATTAAGAATACGCAACTTAAACAAGCCGTGAGGTGTGACCCATGAGGTCCACACGGTCAACTTCCCAGTAATATCTACATAGATATTAAAAATATTAAACACAATAATAATTATGGAAATAATACTACTTCAAATAATAAAAATGTACCTCATAAAAGTTATTGGAATGACTAAATATTAATCGTAACATCTACGCGAGCGTCAATTGATTACGTAAGGATTTCGGTGCATTGGTTTGATTGATTATTCACGCGGATCAATCGGAGGGGGACAGGTTTCAAAGCAGTTTTTTCATTAAAGTTAAAACATGGTGCTGTAAAGACTATTGAAAATCTGCTCAAATTTTGAAAATATTAACAAACTTTGATTGACTTTACAACAATGTCTTTAGAATAAGAGATTTAAGGTATAATGATTCGAATGAACCCTTTTTACATGGTGACTGAATGATTTTTTTTTTATTTTTTGTAATCATGAGAAAAGTTTTTGCTGGTTTCTCTACAAAAATTGATAAAAGTTTGTAAATTCTATAAACATTTACTATTACGATGTGCAAATCAGGTTAAAAATGAATTTTTTTTTGAAAACAACACTACTTTTCCAAAAAAATTCAATAAATCAAAAAAATCGCTTTAACGATTTTTTTAAAATATAAAAACATCATAAAAATGTTAATACGCGTTGATTCACACCTTAATGATGTAAAGATTATATTTGGTTCTCGAGATATAATGAATGACGTAAATGACCTTGAACGTTTAATGATTTTTTATTTATTATTTAATTTTTTTTGTGATCATGAAAAAAACTTTTCCTGGTTTTTTCACAAAAACTATTTGGAGTATATAAATAATATAAACATTGATTACTGAGGATTGAAAATCAGGTTAAAAATTTTGTGTTTTTGAAAAAAACCTTAATTTTTTGCACTTTTTTTGAAAAAATTAAAAAACTGCTTCAACAGTTTTTTTAAAAATTTGATAGATTCATAAAATTGTTAATACGCGTCGAGTGACACACTAACAATGAAAATCGCATGTTTTGTTCGTGAGATATAGCGCATAACATAGTTGACCTTCAAGGGGTGAAAACAGCAAACTCCCCCGACCGAAGTTTTCCAAAAACTAATCAGCTCTTAAAATTGCAAAGACGCTTCGATTGACACCTTAACGAAGTCGATACAACTTTGTTTACGTGAGTTATGCTCGTAGAAAAACTGCCCGCGAACGCACGTACGTACGTACGTACGTACACACACACACATACATACATACTTCTTTCTAAAAACACTTTATATATACTCTATAGACCTCAAAACGTAAAGAAAAGTTGAAAATTTCAATTTCGATTTTCGAGGCGATTACAAGAACTTCCCATATACTGGGAAGTTAATAATTTATGGACATTGAAATGAGTTTCTTTCGAAGATATGTATAATTGTTGGCACCTACTCAATCAATGTCTCAACGATCCTAAACTTACTTATGGGACGATTTTAGCAATAACGAACATCAGAAAGTATGTAATAGAATCATCCTGTGAAAAGTTGTTTGCACAACATTTCGCATCGGTTCCGTTAAGACGTTATAAGGCTGTGAAGGACGCAGACGTTTTTGATTTCTATCGACTTGTCCTACTTGTATCAACTTAGTCATAATTTTGGAAAGTTCACTTCACATGTAAATCGAATGTTACTACGTGACCTCCAATAGCAGTAATGAATTATGACTGTAGTAAGGAATATGACAAGGGTTATAAAAATAAATGGCATCTATTCAGGAGAAAAACAAGTTCGGTGTATAATGATAACCCACTAAAGACGTCCAAAATAACAAAGTTTTTACTGATTTAAAAATAAAGGAAAATGCAACAGAAAAATAAATTGTTTCGCAGGAAAATTAAAAAATAGCTACAAATTTAGCACACGAATGCGGAGACAGTGTAGTGTAATGAGAGTTTTTGTATGCATTGGCCTCGAGGGAGCTACAAATAATTAGACGTTCCAGGTGTCAATGAGGGTTTTATTAAACACGAGTTGAAAATAAAAACCAGTGCGACACATTTAGAATATTTCCGGAGCTCTGTGGAAACGGAGCCCATAAAAGGGTTTTAAAAAATTAAAAAATCAAGACCAGGGATATCTGTTTCATTATTTTGTAGTATCATAGAGCATAACATTTGTTTGTGTGGACCAACCCTTATTTTTTCTCTATTTTTAACGGACAGCGTCCAATGAGGGTCCAATTCAGCTGAATTCTCATGAAAATTCTTGGTTTTTCTTTAAAATTTCCCCGAAAGATATTTTGCTTTCACCTAAACCTCTCATTTTTTAAATTTCTTTTTTCATTATTTTCCTCGTAGCCCTTAATCGTAAAGAGCTACTGGGTTACAAAAAAAGAATTCTATTCGTGTGTTTTTACATATCAAAGCATACTGTCTTCGTGACATGTTTTAAGAATGTTAAAATAATCGATAGCATTGTCTGTAAAAATGACAAAATTAGGAAAAAATAATGGTGTGATTTTTATTGGTCAGTTTGTATTTATATCCTAGTTTATGACTTCATAAAAATAAATGAGTTTCCGGGGACCAAAAACTTTGGCAAATTCGGATAAGTGTTTCATCTGCATTAATTATTGTTGAAACATAATAATTCTTAGAGTGGTTATTTTAAAAGAATAATTTGCGTTTTGAAAAATATTCTGTCAACTTTATTTTGTGACATTTCTTAATTCTACTAATTTCTTGATGTCTTTCTTGATAAATAAACTCCAAGATGGTTTTTTGAAATGAATTTTTCCAGGAACATTCAGTTGAAACATTTTGAATGGAATCTTTCATACGTCATCCGAATGCACTCACTGTAGATGGTTACATTGTGCTTCCGATTGCTTCCTTTTCGGTTAGTTTATTGTGGAACGTCTTTTGGGAGACCTCATATTTCCAGGATACTTCTGAGAGTGATAGAGTAGGCTTTGAACTCATGAACAGCTTTGTGTCACCAGAATATTTAAACGTCTGGTTCCTCAAATTCTCTCTTAAATTTTTATTAGTCGATCAATGTTTGTTTATTTATTGTATTATATAAATATCAAGTCTGTCAGTACATAGGTACATACCTACATATGTATATGAAAAACAAAAAAAAAATCCAGATAAACTCCAATCGGAATATGTACTTCAACACCATTTCTAATTGCCTTAAAATTTAAGAGATACTTGTAATTAAAATCGCTAACATCTCTCAATGCTTTTCCAAAAGCTGAAGAAAAAAGTCGTGTTTTGAAAACAACCAAAACTTTTTGTAAATTGAAAGGCCAAGGAATTTTAAACAATGCAATCCCCAGTTAATATCTGGACATTTGCAAGTACCTATGTGAACAAGTCAAAGATAATTACTAGGATTCAAATAAGTAGTGAAGAGCGACCATTTACTGGACGGTGTTCATTTACCACTATCTCCCCCAACATATTGTTCATGAAAAGCATGTTTGTTACATTTTCCGCAAATTTTAGCTTTCTTGCGCATCTATTAACGATTATCTCTACCTCATATATACTTCAACTTCAAAGTTTTGAATTTCCAATAACATAGACTTTATCTTGACAAGAATTTCTTTGTATGTTTTTTACATCTTCAAGAGTCATATATTCCTTTCCGCTATGCATTCGTGACCTCACAGCAGCAATCTTACAGTTTTCACTCCTTTTAATACAACACCTAAACACAGTGCCGGATTAAGCCTTCGTGGGGCCTGGGGCTAAAAGTAAAATGGGGCCCTATGATTACGCAACAGCATTCCGAGAACATTAAGTAACCCACGTAACCTATCATAACTCAAGTAGTCCAGTAGGAACGATAGCTTGAAAGCAGATAAACATCTTAAGTAAATCAGTAGAATAGAGGAACGAAAGTAAAAATAAATAAAACAATTTTTACGTTGCATGAATAGAACAAATAATTTTTATTAAAACAAATTAACAATTAAAAATACTTTTTTCGTGACTTCGATTCAGCGAATTCACTTATAACATCATCAAAATTAAGTGATCTCAGAATTTCGCTTTCAATACTAAGTCTGGCTAATGACGACAATCTATAATCAGTCATTGTAGATCTATACATATTCTTAACGCGTTTTAAGACAGAAAACGATCTCTCCGTTTCGCAGTTAGCAATCGGAATCGTTAATAATAATCTAAAGGCTACGAAAACATTTGGAAAAATTTGTTGTATATCAAAATTAACAATTCAATCTAATACCTTTAATGGATCGAGAATATTTCTATTAATTTTAGAGGACTCTGAGCTGGTGAATTTATTTTCCGGTTGATCTTTCAGTAAAGGAAAGAACTGCCTAAATTCATCCAATAAGTTTCCATCTAAATCCCCATCGTAAATTTTAACTAGCTCATTCGTTTGAATCCGTAGTTCGTCTTCTTCTATCGATAATAACCGTTGTAAAAAACCAAAAATACTAATTATATAAGCGTAGGCCTCGCTCCTTTTCTTCAATTCAACCACCAATTTATCTATTATTAAATAAAAAGACTCTACTCTAAATTTATCAGACCCAGATAAAGTACTTTGTTGCGTACTTCCATCTGTTAATTTTTTAATAATTATTCTTTTCGTTGTATCTGAATAATCAGATTTCTCAATACTACCAAGATTTTTAGCATTTTCTTCAAATTCGTGGAACTTTTCTCGCATGTTCTTCACAAAAACCACCAATGAATCGAACATTTGACTGGCTGTTATTAAATCAATACCTACTTTTTGTAAATACTGACTTGTCAACTCAAATCGATTTAAAATAGAATTCCACAAAACAGCCATGTAACAATTTTCTATTTTAATAATATTTTTTCTTAAAACGAAGGCTTCACGTCTCACCTCTCGTTTTTGGTCGTCATCATTTTCTAATGTTTCTAATGCTTTATAAATACCTCCGAAGTTATTGCATAACGCTTTGCAAGCATCTGATCTTCGAGACCATCTTGTTACAGATAAACTTTTCACATTGGCTCCTTCATTTTTTAGAATATCCCACCTGTGCGTTGAAGCACTAAAAAATGTGTACAGCTGTTTTGATCAACTAGTTAGTATGATAATTTCCTGAAATTTCTCATCTTATGTGCAATATTGCGTTCATACATTTCTCAAGCAGAAAGTGGCATAAGAATGGTACTAGCAAAGACAGTTTTTGGTTGTGGAATCGGTTCGATATTTTCCTGGGGATACTGAATAGAAAAAATCTCTCTATTTTTTAAAGTTATACTTATTATGACACTAGCAAAACAAAGGCTTGAAAAACAAGTGAATAGGCGTCGGCTGTACCCCGGTGCTGTAACAGCCTGGACGAAGTCTACATTTTTCTCACTGATTCAGTTTCTTACGATTCCTTATCCGAAGTCTAATTAGTTAATTGAGTTGGGTCGATTAGCTTACTTTCAAAGCATGCTCAATTACCCAAACAATTGAATCAACTTGGGTCGATTCGGTTACTTGGGTTTGTAGATTAAAAGTTGTAAAAAATTGCTCTAGCTGGGTCGCTTGAAGTTACTTGAGTTACTTGGGTTACTTGGGTTAAGGCGTGCGGGGCCCCTGGAGTAAGCGGGGCCCGGGGCTGTAGCCCCCTTAGCCCCCCCCCCCCTTAATCCGGCACTGCTAAACATTTTTGACACTAAGCTCTGTTATATTTACAGAGAAACTATGACAGTATTCCGTTCGGTTCTTTGACCTTTTTCTTACGTTTGTCTTGCATTAAACAATGTTCTTAAGCAATATCTGTCTTTATCTCAGATACAGGATTCATAAATTTCATTATAATATTTCCTGTTTTTTAGTTCATTTTTTCATTCTAAACTGTTGGAAAACAGATAAGGCTTATACATTTGCAAACATAAAATTAGAAACACTCGTAGCTTGCTGAGAAAAATCCAATTTGTCAATTAAACCTTCGATAGAACTCATTCTCCTTAGGTTTGTTTTATACCTAATTCAGTAAAAATTGAGGGAGGCAAAGAGTTGGCCAATGCTACCTCTATAAAGACGACACGACATCAAAGTCCTGAAAAAATCAAGACTTGAAGCGGACACGTAATTAGAAACACTGTATTTTACTTTAAATAGGATGGCATGCAAATGCGTTATGATCAGTTTGAAAAAGCCAATTGCATTCGTTGCAGTTTAAAGGTGTAGCGTCTCTTTCATTCCCCTTCTCTAAAATACCGGTTTCTCCTATATACATTATATTTGCGACTTTATTGCATGTGTTCAGTGTTTATTTAAACTTCTACATATCAATTGCGTGTTTTTGAAATATGTCTAATTTTTTCATTTTTCACAAACCAGTCAGCGAAATGGAACAAAAACTTTAAACACGTTTTACGCAAAACAACGTTTTTTAACATGGCAGAAAGATAATCTCCGGATCTACCGAACCGATTTTCAAAAACTTTGATGTGTTTTATTTGTTAGAGATTATTATACCGTAATCCAACAGAATATTGGCAAAAACTTGAGAAAAAATTTTTGGCGTTTAAAAAACTACGATTCTATACTACGATTTTTTCACAAGTCCGCGATTTTTTTGAACTGATTTTTCCAAAAACGGTGGTGGATTACGGTGTAAGAGACTTTGTTTTTTGAAGTGCCGTTTAAATTTTTTGTTTTAGATCTACCAATCCATAGATTATTTGTCTGCCGTGGAGTAACGATTTTTTCAGAATGTAATTTCGGCGCTCTCTATAAAAAAAAGAATAATAAATAAAAAATAAAATATATATTTTTTTCTGTGTTATTCAAATATAAAATAATACTATAAAAAAAGATTCATGCCAATATATAATAAAGTTTCTGAAAAACAAATGCTTGAAAATTGTTCTTTTTTCGCCTCCTAAAGTGGACTGGTACCTTAAATTCAATCGAGCACTAGTGGGGAGCCATAAAACAAGCCATAGCAGTAAGGAATTTCACATGCATGAACCAATTTTCGAATCGGTGAATGAAACATGGGCATCCATAGACGTGGAGAGATGCAGGCGACTGATAACGACAATCCCGAATCGCCTACAAGAGGTTGTGAAGCAGAATTAGAATGCTCCTAAATACGTGGCCGCGATTTTACAAGATTTGTGGAGCATCAACTAACACTTTACGTCCCTCAAATGCCGTTGATTCAGGTAAATTCATTGACAAATTGAGTTTCTCTTAGTAAGCTACAAGTGTTTCCAATTGTATATCCACAGCTGCTTATACCTACGTATACATACAGTGGTGGACAAAAGTTTTCCCACATAGAGCTTTGTTTAACAAAACAAGTATTAAAACAAACCCAAAAGAACATATTTCATTCATTATTTTACAAAAGCAAGTATTCATCCTTAAGCTATCAAATATCGCAAAATAGCCAGGACAAAAGTTCTCACACACCAAGTTTTAAAAGAATTCCAACATTGAAAAAGTTGTAACACTGGCAAGGCTGATATTGGTAATGTAACGGGAATGTCCCGTAAAGTATTTGACAGGCGGTGAAATGTATTCGCGTGTCTTTGAAGTAATTAATGTTGTGATCATGGCTCGCAGGCAGACGGAAACTAAGCAAGAAGAGCGTAAAATAATTGTGAATTTATTCAAACAAAATAAATCGTATGGAGAAATTGAAAATATAATATAATAGGTAGAAGCAGATATACAATTTCCAGTATTGTAAAACGTTTCAAAAACGAAGCTGAATTCGAAAGTTTTCCCCCAAATGGATGACCGCGAAAACTTACTACAAGAGAGGAAGCACAGGTTATTTGAAAATAATTCATTGCGGCTTATGAATCACATTATTGGTTTACATTTACACAATACAGGTTTTAAGACTAATTAACAAAGAAGTCCCAAGACAACATCATTAGAGATTGCAGCCCGAATTAAAGTTGACTTTAAAAACAACTGTTCATCCAAAAACCACATGTAGAGTCCTTCATCGAAATGGATATAATGCACGGGTACCTAAACGGAAACTTCTAACAAGTAAAATTAATTAAAAAAAAGAGGTAACAATTAGCGAAAGACTTCATTGACAAGCCTGAAGATTTCTGGAATAATATATTATTCTTCAACGAGAGTAAATATAATGTATTTCGGTGTAGCGGTAAAGCCCTGGTATGGAGAAAACCCAACACAGAGTTAAATGCAAAGAAAACTGCTACCACAGTAAAGCATCGTGGTGGAGGAGTTATTGTTTGGGTCTGTATGCCTGCTTCAGGTGTTGGCGAGCTTGTATTCATAGAACAAACTATGGATCAAAAGCTCTATATAAATATTCTAAAGGAAAATTTGAAAAAGAGTGCCATAATATTGGGCTTAGATGATCAATTTTATTTCCAACAAGACAATGACCCAAAACATACGGCTCATAATGTTAAAATGTGGATTGCATATAGGGAATGCAATACCGGTATACCGGTATACCGAAAACCGGGATATCGTCCAAATTTTCGCCGGTATTAATATTCATCTTAAAAATACCGGTATTTTCGGTATTGGAACATTCGCGCTAGTTGATACATGTTACACGGAAGCTTGATTCGGGGAATCTCCCATTTACTTAGAATCAAATGAGATCTCGTCCACTGTCGCTAAAGGCTGTAAGTGCAGTGTGGAGTGTTTTTTCAGTACGTAGACGCAAATTGAGAGTGAAAGTTGTTAGTTTTGTGGTTGTGCAATAATTAATATATGTAAGTAAATTTGGCAGTCCTAGAGTTTAGGAACCATGAAATATGTGTATCCTAGATAAGATTAAATAAATATTTGTCTCGTAAATTGAGCAACTAATATGTTGCTTGATTTGCAACATTTTGCAATTACGTTTTGTTCTCAAAAATATCTACATGCACTGGTGAACGATATTAGTGTTAATTTTGATTGTAAATTTATGTACAATATCCAATAAATATTATATACATAAACGTCAGCACTATTAAATATTCTGCAGATAAATAAATTTCCTATTAATAAAACTTATTTTGTGGTTCCTTAATAAGTTAGATTTACTTTTTTAAAATTATTAATTAATTAAAATAATTGTTTAAGAATCAAAAGTATGAATTCGGAATCCAATATATTTCAAGAACACAAAAAAGGGAGCGACGTTAATTCGGTTTGGCATTATTATTTAGTTGCTAATCAAGGGCAAGTAGCAAAATGTAAGAAATGCACAAAAGAAATCAAATGTCAGGGAGGATCCACAAGTGGCCTTCACACCCACTTGAAAACTCGACATAACATAAATTTAAAAACTAAAAGCGACGTAGCAGCAGATAATGAAAATGATGCGTCTTGTTCTAGTCCAGTACCAAAAACATTAAATTATTATTTTCAAAATCAAAAGAAGGAACGGTTATGTTAAATTCTGGCTCGTATGGTTGCGCGTGATGGACTACCATTTAGAATTTTCTGCTCGTCGGAGGATATAAGAAAAGAGCTACATGCAAGAGGATAAAATGATCTACCAAAATCAGCTGCAACAATAAAATCTATGATCACTGAATATAGCAAGAAGATAAGAATAGAAGTTATTAAATAAATGTCTGATTTAAAATCGAAACGCAACCGATTTAGCTTAACATTCGACGAATGGACTTCGGTTCGAAATCGGAGGTATTTAAACATAAACGTACATTCATTGGACTAGCCCGTTTACATGGAAAAGTGCCAACGGAAAAATGTTTGGAGGTTTTGAAAATAAAATTACAAGAATTTGATCTCAACTTAACAAATGACATTGTTTGTATATCGATAGATGGTGCGTCAGTTATGGTAAAACTCGGACATTTGATTGAAGTCGAACATCAGTTATGTTTTGCACATGGCATCCATCTAGCTGTTAGAGATTTCCTTTACAAAAACAACTCCAGTTTAGTGACTGTTGATGCTGAAATTGAACCAATTGAATCCCAATCTAGCGATTGTGATAGTGATGTAGATGATGACAATGACATAGAAACTGTCAATGAAGAAGATGAAAAGATTATTGATGATGGTGTTGTCCTAGAGTTTGGATCTGTTGACACTGAAATAAATTTGAATTATGCTAATTTATCCCCGCTGGTAACAAAAATTAGAAGTGTTATTAAAATTTTCAGAAGATCTCCAACAAAATATGATCAATATTTACAAAAATATGTAAAACTATAATTTGGAAAAGAATTAAATTTGCAATTGGATATCATAACACGATGGAATAGTTTACTTATTATGTTGGAAAGGTTTTACCAATTACGGTATTGTGTCCAAAAAGCATTAATTGATTTAAAATCAAACAAAGTCTTTTCCGAAGAGGAGTTTCTATTAATTTCTGAAATCATTGATGCATTGTCACCAATTCAATTGGCAGTTGCAGCACTATGCAGAAGAGATTCTAATCTTGTTGCAGACGCGACGTTTAAATCTATGATCGACACGCTTGTTGCACAAAAAAGTAAAATAAGTATTGAATTGATAAATGCTCTGAAGTATAGAATAATGCAAAGACGAACAAACATATCTCAAGTTTTGCAATATTTACACAACGCTTCACAAAATGCAATCAAAACGGATACAGACTTATGTCCTAAACTTTAAAAAGGTTCTATTACAAAAATATTGATTCCTCTTATAAAACGCCTAGTAGTTAAAAGTAATGAACCAGACAGTGAAGATTTTGATCTTGAAGATGAAGATACACCAGTTACATCTCTCCCCGCTATTAATACTGCAACTGTTTCAATAAAAAACAAATTAGAGAATGTGATTAACAAAGTAATGACGAATGTTGCAAACCCAAAGAAACAAAACGATTAGAAATAGAACATAAACTTAAAAAAGAATTACAATTTTTTGAGGAGTATGAAATTAAGGGGGTGCATCTAAAGCTTGCTTATGAATACTTGTTAACAATACCACCAACAAGTGTGGAGTCAGAACGAGCCTTTTCGGCTGCTCAACATATAGCCACAAAAATAAGATCGAGGTGAGACGACGGTACGTTGAATCATATATGTTTCTGAAATCATATTTCAATTTGCATCAAAAATAATAATCACTTGTACGAATTAATGTAACATATATTGAAAAAGTTGGATTTAATTTTGTTAAATTATTCTTAACAATAAATGTTTTGTTGTTTAGTTGTGTTTGACATATATTGACATGTACTACCCCTAAATAATAACATAACCTATGGTAAGTAAATTTTAATTTTGTTTACATTTTTTAAAATAATACTAATACCGGTATTTTACCGGTATTACCGGTTCTAAAAGCGAAAATACCGAAGTACCGGTATCGAATTTTTTTAACGGTATTGCATTCCCTAATTGCATATAATGATACTCATACTTTACAGACTCCCACGCAATCACCAGATCTCAATCCGATTGAGCATGTGTGAAAAGAACTAGAACGACGCTTGCGGAAGCAGATTATACAGAAAAAAGCTGGTTCAGTCGATGCCTAGAAAATTAAGATAGGTGATACGACAGAAGGGCCTTTCGACGAAATATTAATTAGAAAACCATGCCTATAAATAACAAAATACAATGTACTGTGTGAAAACTTTTGTCCGGGTAAAAATGAGTAATTTAAAATGCTTTGTTGTTTTGCAGAATAGAATATTATTTTATATATTATATTATTGTGATATTTAATAGCTATATTTTCCAAAAATAACTAATTAAATATGTTCTTTTGACTTTGTTTCAATATTTGTTTTATTCAACAAACGGCAATGTGTGAAAACTTTTGTCCACTACTGTATACATATTTATGCAACATATACTGAAAGCATGAACCCTAAAAAAACACTGACCAAAAAAAATTCTGCTTTTAAATACTTTTATTAGAATATCTCCTGCCTATTATCTATAAACAAGAGCATTTCCGTGTAATTGTGTAAATCATTAAATTTTCGTAGAGAATGTTCTGATACCCCGTTTATCTTTAAAATATCATAAGTACTGTTAAGAAAATAATGATAATCGGTAATTGATTTAGAGTGTGCCAAACAAAAAAGTTTTACTGTAAATATGGATAAAGCTAGTTACAGTAGATGAATCACGTTTGCTTCTCATGAAAAAATGAAACTCTGTCATCAAGTAAATCTAACAAATTTTTAATAAATCATCGTTTTCAAAATCATTTTCTCGTCAAACTTGAAATGCAAACGTGCATCTGACAAAACAGTCTGAAAATAACTTCCATCAACTTTTCCACCATAGCCTGAAGCTCATGTCTGTGCTTGAGTTGAAGTTATGAAACAAACATAAAAATCAAATATGAAAGCAACTCTCCGAGCCACACATGTAACAACCCATCATCGGCAACGTCACATTTTCCGCAAGCAATCTCACTAGAAAACTCCGGAAAACTTTAAAGTTTGCGCAAACTGTCGCAATCTTTAAAGTTTCCGAGCGTGGAACATGACTTGGCAGCTAATGTGGCTAATGTATTTTTTCAGAAACTTTTGCTCGTAGGACTGCGGGACCAAGAGTGTGGCAAGTGTAGAAAAGTTGATCAAGGATTACAAACGCCATAAGTATCTGAATCTATGTATGTATGTACCTGACGAGTGCGGAGCTTGGTGCAAGAGAACAACAACATGATTAATGGCAAGCGTAGGTAATTACACGAGTCGGAATAAAATGTAAGCCGTGAGTCGGAGCTGTCCTAACCGCGTTAGACTCGCCGCAAGCCGAGCTGGCATTGCTCAGGCTCTGGCGGCTCCTAATGGACCCATGACACGTGTAAATGATGAAGCACTTGCTCCCTCAATGCAATGAATCAGGGAGACAAATCACCTGTCCTTAGCACCCAGTGTGCCGAAGGACACGGCATGGGTGACGCTGACAAGGTGGTGGGAGCGTGCGGACCAGGCTCAGGAGCGCTTCGATTACTAGCTACCTATTAAACATTGTTTGTCGTGTACTTAACACTATGCTCTCCATTTTGGATCCCGGGAAGAACAGCAGGCATGTTTCGTATCGCATTCGATACCTAATTTAGTGTCATTGGAGCCAGGAACTTTGCATTCATCGGCCGCTGCCAGGAGTCCTCAATTACCTGCGGCCCAACCAAGAGGCGCAAGCAACCTTCCCGCGAAAGCGAGGAGCAACAATAAATAGAATTCGCCGAGGGAGCTGGGTGGCCTTCAGGCGGCAGATACGCCCAACATCATTGATTACATATGTGAAATGTGAGAACGCCAATCACCCGTCGGGGCGGACAACGGAAAGAGACAACAGTACGTGTCGCGCATTGGGTGCCATTCGCCAAGCGCATGCCTCGCCGCCCAGCGAGCAGTTCGTATATAATGTATACGTATTATGGGGAGTCGCCGGCTCCCCAGCGCGAAATGGGATGGATATGTGCATGGACTCCAAGCGGTGCGGGGCCGCTTCCGCTACGCCGTGGGGCGAACCTGAACTCGGCCAGCTAACAAAGATTGACACCGACCCTCACTATGCCAGGCATCAACCTGTCGCCGTTCTCTGTGCCAAATTTATTTATATCGGTTAGATTTGCAGCATCTGTGACGGATTCGACAGCACGTGTCCTTCCACATTTAAATTCAGGTGCCGCAAATGTTCTTGGCGCGCAACGGAAGGGGGAGATTGATAGGAATCTGTTTTGACCTGATTTCGTGGAGAAACGGTCGATACTTTACAGCCACGATTACGACATGTCGAAATGGGGAGTTAATGGCATGAAATAAGTGAACTGCAATTCGATTGCGGCCGTGGCTACATCGAGAAACTAGTGGAACCAGAAAAAAATCGAATTACTGGCAGAGAAAATTATAGATACCAAGCTAATAAATCGAGTTTCAGTTATACACCACAAATATGTAGATTGGAGCTGGTTTTTTAAATTAGATACCTTAACGTTTGTTCGGTTTAGTACGATACGAACTAATAAAGTTTATTTGGATACCGATATAATCAATTGGCTATTAAAGAACTATACACTCAGAGAAATACAGATCCTTACTTGCAGTAAGTGAGGCTTTAAAAACTAAATTCTGTTACTGGTTTTAGTTTTTAGTGAAAAGCTGTTTGTATTTAGTTCAATTTGTTGAGAAATAACATTTATTTACTTCATTTGTGCATATTGTTTTCTCAAGTCAAAAACTACTAGTTTAAAATTTTAAAACTTTTTGTTCTTACTTTCGATTCCAGGTTAAACTATACTTTAAACCAAAAAATTACTTCAAAGTAGGAATGGTATATGAGATTTAGTAAATGTTTCCTTGTATGTCATGAACATTTAACAAAGTTTTCAGAATCCGAACATTTTTGCTGACTAGTAAATGCTTATTACATTTAAGTACAATTATACTAGAAAATAGGAAATATTGATATCGGAAATTCCGCAGAATTTTATGTTTTCTAAATGATTCATTCTTTAAATTCAAATTTACTAGGTTTTAGTTAATATGTACTGAATTTAAGTCTCGTTTTATTGAAGCATAGTAGTGTTGACCGTGAAAGCTAGAACAAATTTACTAGAAAATAGGAAATGTAGAATACATTGATGAAAAGTGGAGGTATTGTTAGTCGACAAACAGTTGCGTGTGGTCATTAGTTGTGTCGAGTTAATGATGTGTGAATTCCAAAAAGTGTACAGTGTAGACATGTTGAATCAAGAACAAAGTGAATTAGTGCAAGTGGAAAATATAGAGATTATTTCTTCGATAACATAACATGTTAGCGCATAAGCTTAGATTAAGAGCGAAAAATGTAGTGGTTGGCTATTTTGCATTGTATCATTTAACTCGACGTAAAGAAATTGATTTGTTGGTTTTTAGTAAATAAGCTTAGCATAGATACAAAAATATTTGATTGTATTATTTTTCCATTGAATGAATTTTTAAATTTTTCAATAAACAATTTTGATATATGATGTCCAAATGTTTCATTCAATAAATATTTTGTTTGCCGGGTTAGCGAGGATTAGATAATAGCATGTCTTTTATTGTTTACTTAGCATCATATCATCATGAACAAGGGAAGTATATCACATTCTTCGGTTAGTATTCATATTATAGAATTCATTTTCTATTATCGAAAAAAAGATATGAAAAATTTGTTAAAAATGATTTAATATATTCGCTCAAACCAAATAAATTTCTCCTTACTTCCTTGATAAAAGTAAATAGGATATATAATTTCTTCTTAGATACAAGTACGTACACATACTAAAATGAGTATCATTTCTTTGTTTGAAGTTCATGTCTTTCATTGTTTCGAAACAATCCTCGCATTAGTTTTTAATAGATCATGGATTAGATTCAAGCACCTGATAACATAAATTGCAGGCAACGTTTCCTATACTAAAGACAAGGACATGTACTTGATCTTAAGAAATGTTTCTCAAATGAAGGAAATTTTTACTTAGTTTTAGGATATATTACGTTACTTAATTTAAGTAATCCCTTTTTCTTCAATGAAGGTTGATCGTTTTTGGCTCGAAAATAAGTAAAAATCTATTAAAATATAGTTCAATTTTGGTAAATTCCAGTAATTATTTCTCTGAGTGTAGAAAAATATTCAGTGTCAAGTATGTAGATTATGAACTAAATATCCATACAATTAGAATGATATCACAAAATTTTGGCAAGACTGTTGTAACGCAAAAAAATTGAAATTTGTGCCTATAGTAACATATCTCGATTTATGTTCAATTTCAAAAGTGTAATCAAATTCAAAATTTCGAATTAACATATGTAGCTTTCTTCAAAAGATAAACGGACGCTGATCGACTATTTCCAAGCAATTGGATATTCCTAGTTATAAGCACATAAAATGCCGATAATATTGGCGCATCTATTTTCATTGCTTAGATACCTACAATAACGAACTATAAAAAAGTTTTGACTATTGCAAGAGAGTCTGGGACACATAGACATAGAGGCTCATCATAGATAAGGATAAGTTAGGCAAAGTTCGTATTAATTATATATTATGATTTATTTGCGAAAGCAAATTTACAGGCCGCCTGATCAAATTTTCATACGATGAACGCGAAAAGGTTCAGATTTATCCGAGAAAAACGATATGGTGGTTATTTCACCGAATTTCATTGCGTAATTTTAACGGACCAAACATTGATACGCTAAGCCTAACGTCAGAGAAGTGCTCAGACAAGAATTTTGTATTGCCGAAGAGAAAGTAAATTTGTAAATTACAATTAAGAAACTATGAAATTGAAAACGTTTACTAAACAATAGATAAATAGTTTCACATGCAATACGCAGATAAAGGACCGTAAGAAATATTCGGATCATAGTTGAAATTTTTCTCAAAATCACTTGCAAAAAAGCTTTGTTTTTAGAAAATTCCTAATTTTGGTTTTAATCGATAAAGCTTGTCCCAAAGATTAAAAGCATTTCCCACTTTTAGAAGTTTAGCTTCCTTTACAGAGGTTCTAACGAAAACTGAACGAGAGGAGTGAGCCCAGAAAAAGCGTAGGTACCGAACGAAAAAGCGAACTGAAAAATTCAAACAAGGACAATACATAGCAATGATGTGAAAATATAAGAGTAGTGAGCAGAGCGCCTGACTTTTGCTTTTGAGGTAGAGGGTTAAAATCTCCGCCCCTCTCTTTTTTACTTTAGATTGCTTTGTGTGAATAAAAGCAATCAATTTTTTTATATTTTGTAATATTAAATGCATCCTAGATTTTTGAATTTGTCACATTAATTACTGAATTTTTCCTGCAATTATCTATATACAACTTTTAACCTTGACATAATAATATGAAAAACGTAACTAAACACTCCCAGAGTGCCTCACTGCTATTTTTGCTCTATTATTCAAACTGTTTTGAAAGGTTTGGAAATTTTGAAGCGTCATTTTTTGCACTTCTGCCACTTCCACTGAGATGACAATAACAGATGAAATTACAAAATTTAGCCGATTGTTGTAATGTCACTTGTTCTATAATAAAATCCATGCGAATATAAATTTATGTAGCTACGATTATAAGTTATGAGCTCCCCGTGAAAACCTCAAAAACGTTCTTTTTTCTTTCAAATAACTTGTGCCACTTCGAACTAGTTCCAAATATGAAAAAAACATGATAGAAGCCTTGGCAATTTTAAAAAGAAATGTTGAAGCTTTTGTATTATTGTTAGAGTATTTTTGCCAAATTGCAAAACCTAAAATTTCCCCAATTTTGTTCTAAACTTTGATATTGAATATTACGTACCATGTGGCAACTTAAGATATGGGAATTCTGACACTAATGGAATCTAAGCGATGGATGAAGGGGTCTACCCTCTTTAGCATTTTTTAAAAAATTGATTTTTTTTTTATTTTACATTTTTGGAAAATATATATTTACAGAAATATCATATTAAAATTTTATAAAAAAAAACTTTAACCGCGTTTTTCTCGAAACAACGTTTTTCGACGCCACGTTGATGAAATCTCGGGAAATACTGAACAGATTTTCACCAAATTTTTACCAGACATTGTTTGACTGAGGGTTTTTGAAAATTTTGATTTGAAATTTTTTTTGGCCAAAAACGGTGGAAAAAAGCTTCTTTTTCGAAATTTTTCAAAAAATGTCCGACAGTTTGTTAAATTTGTAAAAATCAAATACACCCTATTCGCGCTATAGCTGTCAACATAGTGAACCTAAAACTATTTGATTTTTTTATTTCAGACCAACCATCTCAAAAATTTCATCAACAGCGCACACCCCTCTTATTTTTTCCGATATTTTTTCAACCAGCATTTTTATTGATAAGAACTTACATAAATGAATATTTTTTTGTGTATTTCAAGAGTGAATTTATTGAGTGTAACCCTTCCTTTATCAATATTTATAATTTAATCTAAAAAAATATCAAAAATAAAATTAATAAGAAGTTTAAAGTATTTTTTGTTTACTCTAAAAACTAAACGAACTGAAATTTCCGCTATTTTATATTTTGCAACCTCAATTTTGATTGGATTTCATAGTTTATTTAAATACTCAATGTTTAGAAATTATAACAACCAATGACAACAACAAGCATCCATATGAAAACAACAAGTTACGTACAAAAGGCTTTGGAAACTGTCTCGCGTAAAGATTACATCCGCTCGCTAAGATGATACGATTAATAACTCATTGCACTTTGTAATGAATTCTTACTATTATTATTATTATTATTTAAAGTATGATTATTTTCACAATTACTGTCGTGTTTAATGTTTTTAATACTTATGTAGATATTACTGGGAAGTCAACGGTCATGTTTCATATTTAATTTCAGAAATTTACTTCCAATATATCTAATTTTCGGCCACTGATATCATGACACCTTCGCATTCAATGATATGACATTGAGAAGTCGTACGGATTATAAAATTAAAAATGTGGTCTAAGTGCGACCCTTGAGGCCCACACGACTAACTTCCCAGTGGGGTGAATAAAATGCTATAATTTGCTTTTATTATCAATTACTATTTTTAATAATTACTAGTATTAAACATTATTATTCTAAATAATTATAATTACTTTTATTATTTTTATCAATGTTTTATCTAATCCTAAAAGCTTTGGTAGAGGAAGACGTCTCCACCCCCTGGTCATCCTCTACCAAAGCCTCGGCAACCTCGTCCTCCTCGTCCTCGTCTTCCTTCTTGTCCTCCACTTCGTCCTCAACCTCGTTCTCCATCTCGGCCTCGGAATCCACAACTATTATTGAGGGTATTTAATTATTATTTACAATAACCATTCGTTATTAAGAATGTTTGACCGTTACTGAATAATTATAATTGACTTTATATATACAATATCAAATTATAACTAATATTATTTGATTGTTATTAACAATATTAAATTATTTATAACAATATCTAATTATTAACTGCATTAGCGTCTCTACTCCCATTCACACAAACCAGATAATATAAGTTTGCAATTACATAAATTAATCTTTTTTTTAAATAACAATTTTTAACTTCCCAGTATATGGGAAGTTCTTGTAATCGCCTCGAAAATCGAAATTGAAATTTTCAACATTTCTTTACGTTTTGAGGTCTTACGAGTATATTTTAAGTGTTTTTAGAAAGAAGTATGTATGTGTGTGTGTATGTACGTACGTCCGTACGTACGTATGTGCGTTCGTGGACAGTTTTTTCTACGAGCATAACTCACGTAAACAAAGTCTTATCGACTTTGTTGAGGTGTCAATCGAAGCGTCTTTGCAATCTTAAGAGCTGATTAGTTTTTTGGACACTTCGGTCGGAGGGGTTTGTTGTTTTGCCCGTTTGAAGGTCATTTCTGTCATGCGTTATATCTCCCGAACCAGACGTGCGATTTTCATCATTAAGGTGTCAATCGACGCGTATTAACGTTTATGTAATTCTATCACGTTTTTAAAAAAATTCATGGAGGCGTTTTTTAATTTTTTGTGAAAAAAGTGCAAAAAATTAGGGTTTTTTTCTTAAACAGTAAATTTTTAACTTGATTTTCGAAACACAGTAATCAATATTTATAAAATTTATATACTCCAAACAGTTTTTGTGCAAATACCAGCAAAACTTTCTCTCATGATTACAAAAAAAATGAAATTAAAAATCAAAAATCATTAAAAGTCATCATGATTTCAAGGTCATTTCTGCCATTCACTATATCTCACGAACCAAATATAATATTTGCATCACTTAGGTGTCAATCGACGTGTATTAACATTTATGTAATGTTTTTATATTTAAAAATCGTTGGGGGCGTTTTTTAATTCAACAAAAAAAATATGCAAAAATTTAGGATTTTTTCATAAAAAATAAATTTGTTAACCAGATATGCACAACACGGTAATAAATGTTTAGAAAATTTATAAATCCTTATCAATTTTTGGGGTCAAACCAGTAAAATCCTTTTCCATGATGTTTAAAAAAATTAAATTAAAAATAAAAAATCGTTCAAAGTCGCCATGTAAAAAGTGTTCATATGAATGATTTTACCCGACTACTCTTATTCTGAAGACATTGTTTTTAAGCCAATCACAGTTTATTAATTTTTGCATAATTTAAGCAGATTTTTAATAGTCTTCATAGCACCGTGTTTTAATTTTTATATCAAAACTGCTTAAATTTTGAAAATCAAAAAAAATTAATCAAATTTTCATTTGTCGCAATGAACGCTTTGAATGGTAAAATGTTTCGTAGTCAATACTTTGCTAGATGATATGCTATAAAAAAAGCTTTCATCAATATGAAAATAACAAATAACGTAGAACAGCGCCCCCCCCCCCATTGATCCGCGTGAATATTCAATCAAATCAATCTGTCCCAATCGACCAAAAACCTTACGTAATCAATTGACGCTCCCGTAGATGATACGATTAACATTAAGTCATTCCAGTTACTATTATGAGAGGTACATTATTATTATTTAAAGTAGTATTATTTTCATAGTTATTATTTTGTTTAGTATTTTTAATATTTATGTAAATATTACTGGGAAGTTGACCGTTTGGACCTCAAGGGTCGCACCTCGCGGCTTGTTACAAATTTGATCACAATTTTGCTAAAACGCACAATAATAACAACATTACTATGAAGGTATTTGGTATCTGCACGAATTAATAGTACGTATCAACAGTTTAAAAATAAGCAATTTTTAGTCGTTTTTTAGTTTTTTCATCCTAAATAACAAACGGCTTAACCGATTTTGCTGAAAAGTCATTCAGTTCTAAGTTACGTAATTACGCGTCGAATGAAACCAGTCCCACGTCAATGCAATCTTTGGTTCTCGAGATAATCGAGACGAAAAATAATTCCGAACGCACATACGTACATACGCACATCCGCACATACGTGCATACACACTCACAGACATCTCTCTGAAAACGATGGATTTGGATTCTAGAGACCTTAAAACGTGGAGATATGTCAAAATTTGGGATTCGCGAAATCGACCCCATTACAATAACTTCCCATAGGGAACTGGGAAGTTAAAAAAAGGCTGAGTTGTGAAAGAAATGGCTCATTACTTCGATGAATTTGCTTTCCATCCATTATGTTGTCCTTTTAAGTTTTAAAAAAGGCCATGCCTATCAAAACAATAAAAGGCTTCATATGAAATAGAAGGTTAAATATTAAGAATTAGATTATGTTCCCTTTATGTGTCAAATTTTTAAAATACATGTAATTACCTGAAAAATGTTTCACTTTCATTCATTCATTATAGCTTTTCTTCTAATATAATAATAATTCAATATTTGCGTAAATTTATTTCGAGCTTATAGGCTTTATTCTGTATTACAATTATAATTTTCAATAAACCTAACGCGTGTTGCTTCTATGCGCTAGCACATGTGATCTTGCAAATTGTGTTAAATGACTATATCAGTTTTGTTGCAACAGGTGTTAGTGCATACTGCGTGACGTGTGTGCGCTACTCTCACAGCCATTGTGTAGTGTGTTTTACTTTTAACATGCGTGTATATTGAAGTTTGTCAGATGACACGTGTTGTAATAATATACTTACAACTTTTCAAACACATTTTAACACACTAATGGCGAATTTCACAGTTCTGTTTGTAAAACAGCAGAAGTTATTATTTTGGGCAGCACACTTTGCATTTAGAGTGATACCCTACATCAATATTATCATAATGTGTTAACTATCAAAACAGTGCCGGATTAAAAGATTTTGAGGCCAGATGCCTCTTTTGAGACATTTTTCGGAAGTAATATAATGGAAGTGTAATGAATTTCCATTTATTTAACGTCAGAGTCTGAAATTATCATGTACTTATGAAGTTTATTCTAGAGCAATGGCTAATTAACCGAATTTATTTGGCTTCTCTAATACTAAAGAAGAAGTAATTTCTGATAAGTTAGCAAAGTTCGGCAAAAATGTGTTCAATTTTTTACTAGCGTTTGCTTTCCCATATTACCTGCATTTCTAGTCATTGTAAAATTATTTGATCTCCCGAAATTAATAAAAATATCAGACTGGACACAAACAAAATCATTACTGACCAAAATGAAAGGTTACACCTTCATCCAAAGCTCAATTCACTTGGAATATGTATCACCAGCATAAAGTTTTCAATTGGGCATACAATTCATGTCAATATTTCTGTCTCAATGTTATTTGAATTTGAGTATTCTCCACAAATATTTTTCAGTCAGCCGTTTTCGTAGAAAAACATATAAAATACAAAAAAAATCGCAAATTTTCCTATGTACTGAGAAATTAGTACTTCTCTTTTGAAAATTTAAAGCGTTATAATATTTCCTTAATTTGATTCAAAAAACGTTTGGATGAAATATATATTCATAAAGGTTTGAACCGATATTTAATCAGGAAAGAATTATGGTTGAAAATTTTCAATGATTCTCGTTCTGGAAAGTTGTATCACAAAATTTTAAACATTTAGATCGGCGTTGAAATCTTCATATTTCTATTAAAATTGGCTGCTATTTAGCTGTTCAGTAGTAAATTTTAGCAGAAACAAACTCACCTTAGAGATAGTTGCACCTTACTTGTTCTTCTTGCACCAGCACAAAATTATCACTTCTACTTAACGAAATTGGGATACTAAATAATACATAAAAAGAAATTAACTTTAATTGTAATACTAAATTTCTGGTACGGCCAATACTTTGCTTCTTATTATCTTGAAAATGAATTGAAGCACAGTTATGTTATTCGTAGCTCACATTCAAATCAAAACCCATAGAAAGTGTAAGATCTGATGTGAGGAAAACATTCAAAATTCTATAAACACATTTCACATATTTTTTTCCGGTCCGAAATATTATTTTAAATTCTTTGAAAAAATACCATTCATTTTATTTGAAGTTTCCGGCGATTTTCCAAAATATATTTTCAAATACTCCATTTGTTCGTAAATGCTTGAGCAGGAGGAAATTTTGCCGAAAGCATGATTTAATTAAAGATTTGCATTATTTATTTGTTAGATTTTAATTTAATTTAATTTCTTCGTGTTTTATCAAGATATCAAATAGCTTGGATAGTTTGGATTGAAGATTTTTTTGTGTAGAATTTACGATGAATTGTAGCTTGTTTTTCATTTCTAAATATTGGTTACTTCAAAGACATTTTATATAACTTTTCGTAGACATAAATTAACGAAAAGTTTTTGGTTCCCAAAAGACTTCGATATGTTAAATACATTAAATTTTTTGGGTTGACAGAGGAACCTCACATCTTTTATAGTATTTTTTTTTTTAAAAAAAAGAAGTGGTACAGTAAAACCTGTATAAAACGGAATACTGTGGTACCCAACTTTTCGATCCGTTTTAGCAGGTTTCCGTTTTACGCAGTTACGCAGCTTCAGAGAGATTCTCATTAAGAACGCACAGTGCACAATGTTGACATAAAGATATGTACTAGATATTTATTTCAGTATGTTAAAATTAATGAAGAAAAATACAGTTCATGTGCTTATCTATTTTCATGAAAAATTCCTTATTTTACACTTGCATGAATACATATTGAAACCATTTCAGCTCATAGCTCCTTTTCTGTATCTAAAAAATAAAGAAAACGAGCTTACTTTCTTTGAAATGTCTTGGCGGGAAATTTTGTTACATATACATATGTCGGTATGTACCTAGCTAGTCCGTTATAAAAAACTCGGTCATAGTTGTCTGACGGCCCGATTTCGCATAATTATGAAAAATAATTTCTTCTGCTTCCTGCATGACTTCCATCAGTTGAGGCCAATTTTTGTGTGCTGAAAATTCTTGCAATTCTTTCACCAATCCTAATGCTTCACGGAATGTTTTTATTTTCAGGGTTTTTTCATCCTCTTCTATTTCTTCCATCTCGTCTTGCTCATCTCCAAGCTGCTGATGAATATCAACAGCTCTGTCGATATCTTCAAAGACAGGTAGATCATCATCAAAATGAATTACGGTGTTGACTTCAAAAGGTAGATTGATTTGTTGGCAAAGTTCCGAGATTTCACGATCTCTTTCAATCCCGAGGTTATCATTTCCTTCTACAATTTCATCGTGACCAAAGCCTGCATGAATGAAACATTTTTTTACTGTTTCGGGTTTAATCTGCTTCCTGGCTTTGTGAATCCAATAGACTGTTTCTAGTACATTTATCGATTTGCACAGTTCAGTAACATTATTGAATTCATGCATTGTGCCAATAAGTGACTGTAACACTAACTTCCTATAAAAATGTTTGAAGTTGGCAATGACACCTTGATCTAGAGGCTGAGTAATTGAAGTCGTATTTGGAGGAAACCAGACCAATTTTACATTCGACAGCATGATGTGTGGATGGCACGAAGCGTTGTCTAGAAATAACAAAACATTTCTTTGTTGTGTCTTCATTTTCTCATTAAAGGAGTGTAGCCATTCTTCCATTATTGCACTCGTCATCCAAGCTTTCTTGTTAGATTTCCAAAGAACTGGCAAGGTTGTGCGATCGAGGTGTCTAAATGCCCTAGGACAAGCAGATTTTCCAATGACAAGCGGTTTTTCGATTTCCCCATCGAAATTAGCGCAGAAAAAAACAGTCAATCTTTCTTTCGACATCTTACCTCCAACGCATTTATCGCCTTTCTCAACGAGTGATTTCGTCGGTAACATCCTAAAAAAAAGGCCAGTCTCATCCCCGTTAAAAATATTTTTGGCTTCGTAGCCTTCCGTAATTAACGAAATTTTTTCCTTCCATTCAATTACAGTTCGAATGTTAACGTCATTTGCTTCGCCGCAAACTTGATTAAAAACAATGCCGTGGCGTGCTCGAAAGCTTTCAAGCCAGCCGTTGGACGCTTTGAAGTCATTTTTTCCTAATTTCTTAGAAACTTCTAGGGCTTCAGATTTTATTAAAGGCCCTGAAACTGGCATACCTTTTGCTCTGACACTAACGAACCATTCCCAAACTACCTTATTTATTTCTTCGTTGGATGAGACTTTACCCATGCGTTTTATTTGTCCGGGTGCTCCATTTAACCAGGTTTCTATTATTTTTTCTTTGTTTTTCAACGTTTCGTACACTTGCGTCTTCTTAACTTTGAATCTATCCATCAATTCTTTGGCCGACCGTTTTCGCGTTTGATGTTCTTCAATAAGCGATAACGTTTTGTGTTTTCTAGACAACTGCACAAATAACAAATTTAATTTGGAAACGTTAAGGAAAGATCTTACTCGCTCGAAAAGTTGAAAACAAGTGGAAGCCGTATTGTTGACATTGATGCATGCTTACATCGAATGGTACAATCGCTCATGACTCAGTATCTGCTCGGGATAGTTCGCTCTTCTGATTACACACGCGAACGCGTACACAGATGCATGTTAAATAAATATGAATATGTATATAATATGTCTGCTGAAGGAAATTTGACGATTCAACTGTTTTCCGTTTTCTGTGTAAAATTTCGTTCCACGAATCGCCTTCCGTTTCCGCGTTATACAGGTTTCCGGCTTATTCAGGGTATTTTGCATTAGAAAACGTTCCGTTCCCAGTATATTTTTCCGTTCAGGCAGGTTTCCGTTATAAACAGGGTCCGTTTTAGACAGGTTTTACTGTATTTGCGTTTGAAATGGGAGTAAAATTGAGTGAATTATATTCTGAAATTTAAAGTCAGATAAGAAAAAAACTGAAAAAAGCATTATATGTATATCGTTTATTTTTGAAATTTTTTTTCCACACAACTTCCTCTAAACATGCATACAAACTTACAGAAAGCATTATCATGATTATTTTTTGATATGCTGTATTACACGAACAGAACATTTTCAGATTTTCAAACCGAATAGCAGAAAATTATTAACATATATTTTTTTACGTATACTTGAAACATGCAATTTCAGCTCCAACTATAGCTATTTTATTAACATCACAGCATTATTTTCACGCAAATCAACATGCGGTCATAATATCTCCTTGGTTGTTTAAAACTTGCTTTTTGATGGGCCCATTGTTTTTTAAGTAGATGTACAGTGCTGTGCAAAACTTAAGCAACTCACTACATGTCGGAATGAAAGGGAAAATTGCAATCAAGATAAAAAGAATTTTTTCTTTCCTTTTTAACTTCCCAGTATATGGGAAGTTCTTGTAATCGCCTCGAAAATCTAAATTGAAATTTTCAACATTTCTTTACGTTTTGAGGTCTATAGAGTATATATAAAGTGTTTTTAGAAAGGGAGATGTATGTGTGTGTGTGTGTGTATGTACGTACGTACGTACGTATGTACGTTCGTGGACACTTTTTTCTACGACGATAACTCACGTAAACAGAGTCGTATCGACTTCGTTAAGGTGTCAATCGAAGCGTCTTTGCAATTTTAAGAGCTGATTAGTTTTTGGGAAACTTCGGTCGAGGGGGTTCGCTGTTTTGCCCGTTTGAAGGTCATTTCTGTCAGGCGCTATATCTCGCGAACCAAACATACGATTTTTTTAAACAAGGTGTCAATCGACGCGTATTTACATTCATGTGATTCTATCAAGTTTTTAAAAAATTTCTTGGAGCCGTTTTTTAATTTTTTAAAAAAAAGTGCAAAAAATAACGGTTTTTTTCAAAAACAATAAATTTTTAACCTTATTTCCAAGTCGCAGTAACCAATGTTTAAGAAATTTATATACTCCAAACAGTTGTATTGAAAATGACATCAACGTTTTTTACTCATGATAACAAAAAAAAACAAATAAAAAATAAAAAATCATTACAGTCATCATGTTCTTCAAGGCCATTTCTGTCATGCTTTATATCTCACGAACCAAACATACTATTTGCATTGTTAAGGTGCCAATCGACGCGTATTAACATTTGTGTGAATCTATCAAATTTTTATAAAAACTGTTGGAGCCGTTTTTTTAATTTAAGAGAATAAAGTGCAAAAAATTAGATTTTTTTTCATAAACAATAAATTTTTAACCTGATTTGCGAAATGTAGTAATCAATGTTTATAAAATTTATATACTCCAAACAGTGCCTGTAAAAACAACATCAAAACTTTTTCTCACGATTACGTAAAAAAACAAGCCGCGAGGTGCGACCCTTGAGGTCCACACGGTCAACTTCCCAGTAATATCTACATAAACATCAACAACATTACAACAATGAGAGGTAATAGTAACAGGAATGAGTTAATATGAATCATATCGTCTACGGGAGGGTCCATTGATTATGTAAGGCTTTAGGTCGATGAGGACAGATTGAATATTCACGCGGATCAATCGGGGGGGCCTTTTTGGTGTTGAAAATTTTTGTTGGTTTTCAAAATTTAAGCAATTTTTTTTAATTAAAAGACTATAAAAACTATTAAAAATCTGCTTAAATTATGCAAATATCTTAAAACTTTGATTGAATTTACAACAATTTTTTTAGAATAAAAGATATAAAGTAATAGCACTCGTATGAACCCTCTTTACATGGTAACTTTGAATGATTTTTTTATTTTTAATTTAGTTTTTTCATAATTATGGAAGAACATTTTGCCGGTGTCTCTTCAAAAACTAATGAGAATGTATAAATTTTATAAACTGGATCACTGTGCTGTGCAAATCAGGTTAAAAAATATTTTGTATGAAAAAAACCATAATTTTTCGCATTTTCTTCTATTAAATTAAAAAAACGGCTAAACCGAATTTTTATAATGTTGAAAACTTCACAAAGATGTTAATACACGTACACTGACACCTTAATGATGCAAATATTATATCTGGTTCGTGAGATATAGTGAATGATAAAAATGACCTTGAAAATCATGATGAATTTTAATGATTTTTTATATTTTTAACTTCCCATATACTGGGAAGTTAAAAATATAAAAAATCATTAAAATTCATCATGATTTTCAAGGTCATTTTTATCATTCACTATATCTCACGAACCAGATATAATATTTGCATCATTAAGGTGTCAGTTGACGTGTATTAACATCTTTGTGAAGTTTTTAACATTATAAAAATTCGTTTCAGCCGTTTTTTTTTTAATTTAATAGAAGAAAATGCGAAAAATTATTGTTTTTTTCATAAAAAATATTCTTTAACTTGATTTGCACAGCACAGTGATCCAGTTTATAAAATGTATACATTCTTATCAGTTTTTGGAGAGAAACCGCCAAAATTTTATTCCATGATTATGAAAAAACTAAATAAAAAATAAAAAAATCATTCAAAGTTACCATGTAAACAGGATTCATACGAGTGCTATTACTTTATATCTTTTATTCTAAAAAAATTGTTGCAAATTCAATCAAAGTTTTAAGATATTTGCATAATTTGAGCAGATTTTTAATAGTTTTTATAGTCTTTTAATTAAAAAAAATTGCTTAAATTTTGAAAACCAACAAAATTTTTCAACACCAAAAAGGCCCCCACCGATTGATCCGCGTGAATATTCAATCTGTCCTCATCGACCAAAAACCTTACATAATCAATGGACCCTCCCGTAGACGATATGATTCATATTAACTCATTCCTGTTACTATTACCTCTCATTGTTGTAATGTTGTTGATGTTTATGTAGATATTACTGGAAAGTTGACCGTGTGGACCTCAAGGGTCGCACCTCGCGGCTTGTTTGTTTTCAATTTACACGTTTGGATGTTGCTTAAAGCTCTGCAATAAAAAAAGTACAACAGTATTTCAACTGTTCTTTTAAAAAAACCAAAACAAAATGCACCAACAAAAAGGCTGTGCAAAATCTTAGCAACTTTCAAAATGCAGCTACGATTTTTAGTCAGAACAAAAGATAACGGGGATTTCCCGATGTTCTTGTTTTTTTCTGATGCTCGTGTCAATTGGATCAGTAAAGATCGTCTTACTTTAGGATTTAATTTTGTCTAAAAAAATAAAATTTAAAATGCAGCGTAATCAATACGATAATCGCTTTAAATCAAACGTAATTTCGCTATATTATTCCGTAAAAACGCAAATAGAGATTGCCAAATCGTTAAATATAAACAAATCTTCAATTTTAAAATAGATTACGAAATATAAAAACACGGGTAGTGTGAAAAGTGTAAATTTTGGTGGAAGGCCGCGTGAAACTACCATTAGAGACGGCTTACAAATTAAAAAATTGATAAAAATAAAACCGTTTATTTCGTCAAAACAAGTTGTGAAAGAACGGCCAATTGAATTCAATCTAAAAAGCTATACAGCTTTAAAAAACCATTGCTCACAAAAAGACATGCAAGGAAAAGATAAACTGCTCGAACAACACTTTTAAACATTATTATTAACTTCCCAGTATATGGGAAGTTCTTGTAATCGCCTCGAAAATCGAAATTGAAATTTTCAACATTTCTTTACGTTTTGAGGTCTATAGAGTATATATAAAGTGTTTTTAGAAAGGGAGATGTATATATGTGTGTGTGTATGTATGTACGTACGTACGTACGTATGTACGTTCGTGGACACTTTTTCTACGACCATAACTCACGTAAACAAAGTCGTATCAACTTCGTTGAGGTTTCAATCAAAGCGTCTTTGCAATTTTAAGAACTGATTAGTTTTTGGGATACTTCCGTCGGGGGGGTTTGCTGTTTTGCCCGTTTGAAGGTCATTTCTATCATGCGTTATACCTCGCGAACCAAACGTACGATTTTTTTGAACAAGGTGTCAATCGACGCGTATTAACATTTATGTGATTCTATCAAATTTTTTAAAAAAAATTTCTGGGCCGTTTTTTAATTTTTTTAAAAAAAAGTGCAAAAAATTAGGTATTTTTTCAAAAACTCAAAATTTTTAACCTGATTTGGAAACCTAAATAATCAATGTTTATATAATTTACATACTCCAAATAGTCCTTGTGAAAAAACCGGCAAAAGTTTTTTACATGAATACAAAAAAAATCAATAAAAAATAAAAAATCATTAAACGTTCAAGGTCATTTGCGTCATTCAATATATCTCGAGAACTAAATATAGTATTTCTATCATTAAGGTGTCAATCGACGCGTATTATCATTTTTATGATGTTTTTATATTTTAAAAAAAATCGTTAAAGCGTTTTTTTTTTAATTTATTAAAAAAAATTGGAAAAACAGTGTTTTTTTCATAAAAAAATTCATTTTTAACCTGATTTGCACATCGTAATAATAAATGTTTTTAGAATTTATAAAATTTTCGTCGTTTTGCTCGCTATTTAAAAGTTCCAAACAAGGATGCTTTAATGTAAGTGAGCGTAGCTGTGACTGACTCACTTGTAATTTCATCTGCTTACCTAAGGGGAATATTTATAAGTACCTATTAGTGATATTTTATGTCAACTTTGCTAGTTCAGTATGCATAATGTGACCGCGACGGTTATGGGAACGATCTCCTGCTCTGTTGATATCTCTTGATGTTTTTGTTTGTGATGTTGCCGTGTGTTCGAGTTTCTTTTTGAATTCAAATAAAAATATCACATTTTAACAACCTCAATAGCTGCTCAGTAATCTATATCATTCAGTTGCTTGTTAACTTCCCAGTTCCCAGTGGGAAGTTATTGTAATGGGGCCGATCTTGTGCATCCCAAATTTTGACAAATCTCTACGTTTTAAAGTCTCTAGAATCTAAATCCATCGTTTTTAAAGAGGTGTTTGTATGACTTTGTGTATGTGCGTATGTGCGTTCGAAATTATTTTTCGCCTCAATTATCACGAAAACCGAAGCTCACAAGGAGGTGGGGTGTAATTACGTAACTTAAAACTGAATGAGTTTTCAACAAATCTTTTTTTATTGGGAATTTAAAAAAAATAAAAAAAAAAGGTTAAATTTAAAACTGATGAAATGCACCATTCATTCGTGCAGAATCCAAACACCTTCATATTAATATGTTCATTTATGTGTGTTTTAGCAAAATTTTGATCAATTTTATAAAAAATGTTACTTCCAAAATATTTAAAAACAGAAACAAGATTAATTTATAGTATTCCAAACTTATATTATCAGGTTTGGGAGAATGGCAGTCCACGCTAGTAAAGTTAATAATTAGATATTGCTATAAATAATTTAATATTGTTAATAAGATCATTCTTATCATCAATAATAATCATTCAGTAACGATTAAACTGCTAAATAACGAATGGTTATTAATAATAATAATTAAATACTCACAAGAACGAATAATAATTGCTAACAATGATTGAATATTCTTTATAACAAAAAAAACATCGTTGATAATAATGAAACGTGCCTGCAATAGTGTCAACTAATGAAAGTTCAAAGAAATTGGATGTGAAAATATTGTTCGATACGAAAAAGCCAACAATCTTTTTGCAATTTCAGGTTGGTTTATTATTCGCAATTAAAACAAGAGTATTATAATTTTAAAAAGACATTCGGAAGCAATAGGATAATGTACATTTATCATTTGAAAAATAAACAATGACATAGAGCCTGGTTGTAAATAGAAGTTATTAATAGTAAAAATAACTTTTGATGAAGCAATACCTTTTTTTAGTTTAATAGGCACATATAAATATTATTTATGAAAAAAATATTGTTTTTTTTATACCGATGCGTCTTACGTTATGTTGAGTTTTTACAAAATTTTAAATCCTATTAAATTTTAGCTGCTGTAGATAGCATGATTGATGGTAGGAGACCTTCATCAATTTCTTCTATTTATTACAATAATTTTTATTATTTTTATTGTTATTATTATTTCAGTTAGGGGCAACAATAACGGCGCCTATCACTCCACAGGTTGATGGGCGCCGACAAGAAAAAGGAAAAGGATACAGTTAAAAGGGAAAAGGAGGAAGTTAAGAATGAGGAGAAAGAAAAAAAGAAAAGGACAGAAAAGAAAAATAAGGGCGTGAGCGAGGGGGAAAGGAAATCGGAGACAAGATGGGCACGTCAGAAAACAAGGACGAGGTGAGCTTGGTGGAGGTAACTGGGATTCCGTGGCTGAGGTGAAGAACGAGGAGGCAGAAAAGGCAGAGGATGACAAGGAGGTCGTGGCTTTGGCAGAGACGACCAGGTGGCGGACGCATCGTCCTCTCCTGAAGCTGTTGTGGCTAGATAAAAAAATGATATAAATAATTATTGTAATTTGGAATACTAATAATAATAATTAATAATAATAATAATAATTGAGAATAAGCACAAATCATAGCTTTTTTTATTCAGCCCACTGGGAAGCTAGTCGTATGTACGTTAAGAGCCGCACCTAGACACCTTTTTAAGGTTGTTGATACCACAAGCCTTTCTGGAAACCCAATGTAAAACTCCTTATAATGTAAAATCCATTCATCTTTCCATTATTTGAATTTGCATGCCGTTTTATTACATTCAAGGAATTTAGACGCTCAACGGGGTAATTTTGACCATTTTGATAACTAGAAAATCTATTTAAGAGACTATTTTGAAGAAATGCAAATAGTTATTTGATCCTTAATTACTGATTTATATGGGATCACAGTGAAAAATGCTTCACAAAAAAATAGTTACGAGTTTTTCAGGATGATTTGATCTTGTTTCGGCATGACTCAATTTTTAAGACTTTTACGTATCTTTCTAAATTTGAAATTGAAATATTTAATTGAGGATCACAAATGATATAATTCGCTGGAGCTGGAGCTGGATGCTTGGAGCATCTTCTTTGATCTCGACCACCGCACTCCATGTGTTAACTCCGCACATCCATGGTGTTGGCGGTAACTGCAATGATTCCCTTATGATTCTTTCATAGTGCATTTATTGAGCGCTTCTATCAAAGAAAATACTGAATACAAAAAAAAATTATTTCCGTATTAATAGCTTACACAATGGGCGATCAAAAGCCGCAAATTTTTTTCCACATTATTTTCTTTTGCACGATTCCACACGTAAGACAAAGTCGTAATCCAAACTAATGACTTGAAAGAAAGCCAATAAAGTGGAGCGAAAGGAGGAACTGGAGCGGTACGCAGGTTCGCTTAGTGAAACCTTCACCAAGGTTCGACCAGCTCACAGCAAGTACGCGTTGTGCTGAGGTGCCGTGTCGGCCGAAGGCCCCTGACTAGGATCTTACGCCAGGGTATTAATGAGGAGCTCATATAAATTACAAAAACCAGGCTAGAACCTGATACCATTGTAATATGATTAGTTGCCAATAATAATTGCGTGCATCCGACACATTTGTGTGTGGTGCGGTGTATTTGCCGCATCAAAGGCGATTCGCCGCTCTTAGGCATGAGGTTGCTGTAGACAATCGGCACAGCAGTTAAGATCATCTGACCATTACCATTACCACTGGCCGCCGATGAGGGGCACAATCCAAAACCGGCCACTCGAGCGAACAACGTAAACGTGTGACCCACATGGAGCAACCTGTGTTCTTTGGAAATGCATGCATCCTTCGTCAGATCGATCTATATCTATCGATATCACGTTCGATTCGGTATCATTTACTTCACTCTCTTAGTAAGGTGAGGCTAAAATTGCATGGGAGTTCAAATCAATAACTGACATTGTTTGGTTTCCGAATCGTTTGGTTAAGTATTTCCTCGTTTCCAAGCCGTATAGCATATTCGTAAGCATCTAATCAAATATAGATATTCTCCTTTCAAAACAGTTCTTGCATTTATGATTTCGTAACTCTTTGATTCAACCTAAATTTCCACTTTCAGCATATCCTTTGTGTACACTTCATGTTTAAGGCTCACTTCAGAAATAAATACAATCATAATATTCGACCAAAGTCAAAGTGTACAACCCTTGGTCTACACTTGAAATTAATTGAAGTCCTCGAACGCAAGTACTTGACGGCTTAATGTTCATTAGGGGTAATGAATGAAGAGCGTTATAAATTCACCGAAGGACACTTATAGTTGGAACAGGGACTCGATTCAATTCGCGAGCATAGCTATTGACAAGCAAATTTTTTCCATCAATTATTGAAATGCGTATAATGCAACAAGTTAACAAAAAAGTTAAATGTTATGTTGGCGAGCTGTAACGTTATACATTGTATGGAAAAATTTGTGAATGGCGGAGCAGCAAGGATTTATATAGTTTCGTTTCAGTCTTGCGATCTTGAACAGTTTAGTTGTTTCATAATTTCTTTGTTTTGGTGGGAACCAATCATGCCACGAAATGCGAAGGGATTTTGCTAGTGATCACAAATGATTCAAATGTCAAGGCTGGTTTGAAACTCTTTGAAATTGTGTGGAATTAAAGTTAAGGTTTGCTACAACACTTTCGATTGAGGTTTCACCGAGAAAACTGAAGCACTCTCAACGGATATTTTTGAGAAAACCAAATTTAGCTGAGTTCGTTCGAAAGTGATTGAATATCGTTAGGTACTGTAAACCATACTAAATAATGCGTTCTTCTTGCACCACATCTTATTATTTGCTGATTCTTTACTTGATGAGAACTTGATTCGAAGACATCATGACTAATAAGACCAAAATATTAACCACCAATATCCGCAACATTTAGCGCTTATCATCTGAAATTAATTAGTAATGTTCACGTTTTCCACACCACGCTCATCTCGGTGATGAATTCAATTTACCACACCACTCCAGGAACCTGACCATGAACAGATCCATCAAAAACATGAGCGCAAACCGAAATCCATGTGATATGTGTTTGCACCGATTCCCGGAACTGGAATGATTGATTCAAGATCAGAGGCAACAAAGACCAGGAGGTTCCTGGTCATTCCATCATCCCGGGCACCCGACGTGAATCCCATTCGTGTAATTATCAGAACCTGACAAAGACAAAGTACTCAATGATTTCGGCCATCAAATCCTCATAATCACTAACCACTGTTCAAACAATAGGTGACCGTTTCTACCAGGGGTGAAATCACGTCGTGGTCGTGATAATGACCTTTCTCATGGTGCGAATGGACGTGATTGTGGTCAAGTTTGGGTTGGGTGTTCAAAAAATGACACGACCCGAGCTGCTATTCCACCCTCTTGCCATTCACGATTTGTTATTCTTTGATTCTTTTCTTGTGCTTAGCCTCCACAACAGGCAATGATTTTCCTGGTGGTGATCTGAGCCGATTTTCTAATCCGGAAATTTGGACAATATGTGAGGGATAATACCATACATGTGGCCTCATGGCCTTGATGTGGTCGGTGGTGCGAAGGTGAGTTGTTTTGGGGGAGAGGGTATCTTCGGTCAGATTATAAAATATATTATTAAATGACAATTATAAACCAAGGGAAGAACACAAATTCTAATGTTTCGAAAACATTTGCGGAAAATAAAAATTATTAACAACTACATCGATTCTACTACCAAAAATTGAAAAACATTGAATTTTTAGCAAAACAAATCTATTAAAAAATATCAATCGGTGGGAATTTCTTTGGAGTTTTTATTTCCTCGACTCAATTACAATATGACTTTAAAATTTCATAACTGCAAACATACGAAAAAAACTATTTTTTCAAAAAGTCACGTAAACACTATATTGTTACCTGCACATTAAAAACAAGGTGCGAGATGCAACCCTTGAAATTCACACGAATAACTTTCCAGTAGAACATAAAAATTAAAATTAATAGGAATCGAAACCATATTCTAAATAATTATAATGATAAGGATTCAGCAGAACAGGTGAAATTATGTAATATTATTCGTATTCATTTTATTCACACTAAATGCCAATTGTTTATGGTATTTATATGACTATTTCATAATATCCAAAATACTATGGTTTTTTTAACTTGATGATAACTTCTTGAAGGATCTAATCATTCAACAAATTGGTGCAAATTAAATCGAAATTTAAAAAATAACATCAAATTTGGTCCAGAAATTTAATAAACGACTATACGGAAATTAATGAAAATTTGATCAAATCATACGGATAATAATATTCTTTGGTCGACTCTAGAACAACTTTATTAGAAGAAGTGAAACAAGGTGATATTATTCATCTCAACCGCACATTTATGATGACTTTCACCATTTGTTGTGTTTATAATATTTTTTGGCAATTCTAAACAAGCTATGCTTTTTGATTTGATAAATATTTCTAAAATCTGATTTTAAAACTTTTAAAATATACTCAACAGAACGTCAAGCTGTGTTAAAACTTTCAATTTCAGTCTTTGGATTGATTCCTAGAACTTCCAATTTTTGTTGCTGCCAATTGGGCTTATTTTTTGGAGTATTGCAGGCTGTTTTCTGGATTGACGGTTAGGTGGATTTTAAGCTACCTAAAAAAAATTGGGCTTTAGTTTATGTGTTCTTATTGGAAACATTTTTAAAATTTCACTGCGTAATGCTATCCTTGTTGCGTTTGTTTAGGCTAGAATCTTTCTTAACCATTTATTTTACGTGAAAATATATACTTTTCTATTCAATCACGACTAGTTTGTCTCCTTTTATGCCACAACTACCTTTTTGACGTGTTTTGTACACGTGAATGATCAAATCCCTGAATAATCTCAAAAATGAATCGACGAAATGATGGGAATAGGTGATTATTCAATTATGAATTAGAGTTAATGGTTAACGCTGCAATAAACTTCACAATGTCCTACAATTTAACCAGTAACTTATTTTATTATAAATGCAAAGAAAGGATATAATTCGGAAAACATCGTTTTTCACGACAATTGGAAACAAAACTAACAGATTAAATAGCTAAGTAAAATGCATACTACATACTGTTTTTAGCTTTATTTTTGGTGGTTATAAAAAGGTAAAAAGCAAATTAATGTTTTATACCTCTAGTATATACTGATAAACATTTATATCGTTTTCAAAGTTCATCTAATATATGTTTTCTATTCTTTTTGTATTCCTGCGCAAAAAATTTTCAAAATTATTTATTTCTTTTCTGTTTTTTTTTTACATTTTTGAATATAAGATGGGTGTAACAAAATGAGTGACTAGAATTAAGTTTCGTGCGCAAATTGAAAGGTTCATCAAAATCACTACCGTTCATGACTTTTGGCATAATTGCGATTTTGTCCTGCCAAGAAGAAAACAATATCTGTTTTCGGTTTAACACCATTGCTCCTAAAGTCTACCTAGATTAAAAATTGTTTCTTCGAGTTCAGATAGGCAACAAGTGACATTATTATTATTTATTTTTGGGTGGTTTTGGGTGGTTCACGGCTAAAATATATTCGATTTGCCGCGAGGGAGATCAAAAACGCAATCAGGTGGTATTTCTTTCCATATACAGGGAAGTTTATAATTATTCTGAAAATTTCTTCGCTGTTCTAGTATCAATATTTGGTATAAATAAAATAAAATAATGAAACAATAGATATATAAAAGCGTATTTAAAATCTTCAATACTACTCCAACACAATATTTCAATTAAAATGCGTTTAATATTGTAAACCCTGATATCAAGATGGAAAATGACTTTTTAAAACTTTGATTTCATCGACGTACCATCGATTAAATTGACCAAATCAGCCATCAAATATTTTTTATTTATGTATTATTTTATTTATTTATTAATATTATTTATTTTATTTTTAATTTTCTACCATCAACAAATCATTTCTTCAATAACATATTCACACCAAAGCATCTGCAAAAATCTTATGAAAGTTTTTTTGTCAAGCTATCGATCGAAAATTTTGAATATCTTGAAAATATTAAACAAAAATCAATCGATTATTCGGAGATTTTTCAAATTTTCTCTCTGAAACCCTAAATTAATTAAAAATTAAGTCCACATGACGCTACGATTTCATTCTGTTTTTGTGGATTTTATGAACAACAATTTCGTTCACCTAACTTTACTTGCAGGGAATTCAGAAATTTTTAAACGAATAATAAATGCAAAACTTAATTGTTTTTAGACGGTGAAATAGAACACTAAACTAAAGTTCATGGATTATTCATTTTAAAACATTTTTATTACAAACAATTAATTATTTAATTAAGGGAGATAGTTGCGTATTTAAAGTAATTTTTTTAGGACGGAAAATCCCCCGGCTCGGCCTAAAATCGGATCTGATTATATTACAGTAATACGTCCCATACCAAAAAATGATGTGTTGTTAATTCGTAGCAAGCTTAATTTATAACAATCTGTCCTTATACCATTATTAATTGAATACGATAATAAAAAGTTATATAGTAAAAATGACAGACTAAAGAGAGGACTATTTTTTGGAACCTGTTACTTGTTTTCTTCTTCTTTTTTACCATGAATCTTCTGTTGTATTAATTAATTGGTTAGTATTTTACTGACCAAATTTATTGCACTACAATGGAGCGGGAGTCATGAGAAAAATGTAATTTTTGGACAAATAAATAGCTTCCGAGTACAACTCCCATCAAATGACACCACAATCTATTTGGAAAGATAAGCCATCTTTTGTTTTGCGCTGATGGAAAATTTATAGCTTAATTTCTGAGGTAATCATTGGCCTTTGCTGCTTTATAGGTGAATTAGGCAGCCACTATTTCTATTGAATATTATAATGGCATAAATCCATTGAAATAAAGAATGAAGATTTTTTTATTACAAAAATGTAAAATGTTCTTTTTACTATTCTCTTCAATACGGCTAGTTCTGAATGATTATCTTTTAGATTAAAGTTTTTTAAACAACAAATGGGACGACAAGAAATAAAGTAGGTACATAAATTAGCTGTGTTATAAATGGAATGGTATTTGGTTCAAAATTTGAATTTGAATTAAGCTGTTGACAGTTTGTGATGAAATCAAAGTGCAAATAAACAATTTTGAACTCAATCGCTCAATCAAAAACTGATTTGTTGCAGATGTTATTTTAAAAGTTATATACAAAACAAATAATTCATGACCTATATCTTCCGGTGCATTCAAATTGGTGTTTATTTTATGAAGTCAAAAAAAAATTTAAGCAAGGAAGCTTTTTAATCACGCCCACTATTTGGGTTATTCAGTATTATTATTTGGTAGTGATAGTTTAAGTTTATGCGCGGCATGAAAAATTTGCTACTATCTGAAATGAGTCTTATCAACACTGCAAATAAATATAAAATAGGTGCATCCAAAGCAAGTTGCCTTTTAGACTAAATCATTGTTGTTCATTCTATTCGTTTTAGTGATACATTTTTCTTTCTTTCTCTAAGTTCTCTCTGTAAACTTCTATCGTCCCTTTCCTGCTAAGAAGGTAGCAGGCGTATTTGTTTTAATTGGAATTTTCTACATTTATGAACACAATATTCAAATAAGTATTCAGTTCGCATTAAAATATTACTCATTTAAAATATACTTGTTGGGGCCTGCCAAGTTTCCATATAGTATTTATCCGTTGAACTGCTGCCCCATGCTAGATTACATCATTTCTTGAAGATACTCTGCAGCACACAGTATCAACGTCTTTCATTTTTTGTCAATATAGTTGTTAAATTTAAGTAGCGTTTTTATTGCGAGTAATGACTAATGCTTTCCAAATTTTTTGGAAATTTTCATATCCGGAAAATGATCCATTATTTTGCGAGTTCATTATTCGTGCTATTTCTTGTGAGACTATAGTATGACTTCTGTTTATGCAACAAGTAACTGATTATCCATCTAAACTACCTACATCAATTACGTATAACATTGGTTGTTGGTGAGATGGAATCTGAGTCATGCAGTATGCAATTTACTTCACCAAATGCACTCGCAATATTTGTGCTTCTTCATATGTAATACCATCACAATTTACTTCAAACTGGGCAACAAGTCTCTCTAGATCATGTTTTGTCTTCTCTATTCAAAGTCAATTTCAGATTATCGCCAATTTTTCAAGGCATTTTACACACATCGTTCGGGTTTTCCACAATAAATCTAGGTGGTATAGTTTTTGAAACAAAGTTTAAACCAAAGTTTAAATCTTCATTTTAATGAAAAGTACGTAACAGCATTTCGTTGATTTCCTTAAATCTAAACGAAAAAAATCACTCGTGACCTACATACCATTTTCAGGTCCCTCTCTCTGTAGAATCAATATATTATGAGCACAAGCTATCAATGCAGACACGCATTGTATTACTTACTTACTAAGAATCACTTAAACAAATTTGTATACCTCTACGAAGCGTTATTATTTCTTTTGTTCGTTGCCATCCATTACTGACCATTATCAGGATTAGTTTTGATGTTGTGTCAACAATAGAAGTGCAAATGACCAGATTTCGGACCAATATCCGTCAAATTTTTAGTAAGAGACAATCGAAAGAGGAGTTTTGTCAGGGGTCTTTAGAGAACGGATTGAAGAAAGAAATCCTCGTGTACGGACTTCGAACTGGTTATGCGATTAGGATTAAGAAAGATGAACTTTGGAAAATCCGCAACATTTGAATATTTTGGGTGTGAATTCCATGTGACAAGCAAATTAGCTACTGTAGAAAAGCATCTTGAATTGAAGGCATGTGCTCGAGGGAACTACTCCTTACTTTTTAAAAATATAGACATGTACATGGCAATTGTAAATTAAAAACTTTTTCGGATGAAGAATTTCCGAAAATTTTATTGAAAATCTATAATTGACCCGCTTTGCTCCTTCTTCGACAAATACATGGCTCATTGTTGATAACAAGCCGCATTTCAGGACTAAAACATCTTATTCATTCCAAGTAATAAAAACTTCTAACAAAAATTTCCTATGAAAATGAAGTGCAACCTTTTCCGTATTCCAAAAGAATTTTCGCATTAGCCGCAAAATCACTTTCTTGTCAGAATAGGTTCTTTGTACGATTGTAAAATACAAATAACGTAATAAAGTTTGAGCTCATATCTGTCAAGGATGATGAATAGCCTTTTCACACACACTCAAAGAACTAGAAAAATTTGCATAGACTTCAAAAGAAATAAAACGACCAAGTGGCATTTTTATCCACATAAGCCGATCAGGATAAATTGGTTTTCTGATGTTTTCAGGTGTGGATATCGTGACGAAGTTGAAAAGTGCTCGTTATGTGTTGATCATAAATTTTAGATTTGGAGAGTTTATTATGATGAAGGTGCCAAATGTGGAAAATAAGGAAACTGTTTTTATAGTGCGATAGTAGAAAATCAGGAAATTTTATTGCTGGTACCGGAACCTATGAGAATATAGTGCTGACATATAAGCATATATTCATGTTCAAGTTTTATTGAGCATCGATTTTTTATTGAGATAGATGCATATGCCTCTTATTTTCAACGACATCAATTTCTGAAATTGATTCGAAATTCAAGAAGAAAATATAAACACATTTTTGTGCAGTTTTGTTAGCTCGAATCCGCCCTAAAATGTTTAAGTATGTTTGGAAAAATAGCTATAACTATAAAACTAAACATTACTATTTCTACTAGAATAATAATCAAAATAAAGCCTTATTCAGGCGCAGCGATCGCGTCATCTGGTTAATAAATTTAAATTTAATTAAGTCTCACGACACTAAACCGGACTTTGTACTTCTTTGATCATTACCTCTATAGTCCAAGAGCTAGCTACTCCATAGTATATCCATTTTCACAAAGCTGGAAATATGCAAAACTAAAGAAAACTTGCATCTGGCTAAATGGCGCGAGGAAGGGAAAGAGGCATGAGCCTATAAAAACGAAAAATTGAATGCACTTGTCTCCGGGGATCACACAACATTTCAATGTATCGCAAACTTTTGCAAAATTCAATATGCTGCAACTTGCATCTAAAATATTCTTTTCGTGGTGACAATAACAAAAACACTATAAGCCCAAAACGACACCATAACAGGGGAAAATCAGTTTTCGGACCTATAAGTTATTTGTTTTTCACTTCAACCGCGAAAAACATGTGCAATTTACTTTATGATAATTTTGTCACAAGTCATCTGCGGTATCGTTTGTTGCAATTGATGCAAAGTAGTCACATAAAAAACGTATGTGCATATATTAGGTGAAGAGCTGCCAGACTGATCTTCCATCGTCCATCTATGAGTTCAGGCATCACTCACGTGATTTTCATGACGGTCATAATCAAGTTAGCTCAGCTTTACCAGAATCAATAACATTGATTCTTTATAAAGTTGCCGGTTTTTTCAGATCTAAAATGCGCTTTAAAATGAAAATCAACATATCAAAGATATCGTTTTCTTTCCATGGCTTTTGCCCTCACGTTTTTCAGATTCACATTAAATCGAATGTGCGATCGTTTTTTAAATCTACAAGTAACAAAATCAATTAATCGAAAGTTTCCAAATTATAATTATCCATTGACATTTTCTAACTAATTGACGTCTGTTTTCTGGATTAGGTTGTATATTTGCATTGTTTTAAACTCGTTTTCTAAAGGACCATCAGCAATTCATCGGCATAAGGAATGTATCATGCAATGAGGTTGACAGCATCTATTTTTTTGCAACATTTAAGGCTGGGACTTAACGTGTTGATCGGTTTCTTGCCTAGCCGATACCGTCTGGATTCTATACTTTCCCGGAAATTGTGTGCCCGTACGTTCTGATCGTACAACGAATACGTTCCATGGCTGGCAGCCGGCCTGCATTCGTTGGTTAGTTATATTTTAGAAAAAGGTTTAAATAGTCTGGGAAAAGGTTTGAATGACTTGAGGAAAAATGTTTGTGACTCGGAGAAAAGTGAACTGGGAAATGCTATGTAAACTTTTAAGTGCAATTATTAAAAGAGAGGGGAAATTTTTGTTCATAAAGGCAAAGGTAGACGATGCCTTTTTCGCGTTTCTCGGCAAGAAGACATATGCGATTTGTACCAGGGCTGCATAACCCTCGAAACATACTTGCCATTTATCTCGGCCGCAAACGTTCGCTTCCAGAACAATGCAACTAATTTTTTAAAAAATATTTTGGATTTTCAAAACACACATTAGGTATATCAGAGAGTTATTGCTCTTTGTATATATACAAAGATCTAACTTAATCTATAAATGGTGTCGGTCGTGCTGATCTGTGATAGCTAATACGTGGCAGGTCCTGATGAGGATTTGTTCACACCAAAACTGCTTCTGCGTCATTTAGTGGAATGATATACAGTGGCCACATCGCATAATCGGACAAGCTCTTTTTGAATGTTGGATTGAGTTCAAATTAAGTAGAAATGGACTTTTTATACTTTTTTCGCATTTATGTATATTTTAGGTGTTTACCTAACTTAGTATGAAAAAAAACATTTATCTTCAAGTATTATAATACAACAACAAAAACAAAAATAAGTCAATTTGTGCCGCGCAACGAATAATCGGACAAAGCAAAACACCAATGGAAAAGCTCTGTTGTTTTGCAAGTTTCTTCCTGGAACTTGCTTGTGTCTGTCGTTATGAGTTGTGGTTAGTCTTTGCAGTGCAACACATTAGAAAGTTCATTAAAATGTCTCTAAACGGAAAGCAAAATACGGTGGAAATAAGACAAATGATAGTCAGGCTGAATTTTGAAGGAAAAACTGTCCGAGAAATTGCTGAACTGGTCGGTAGAGGCAAATCAACTGTGCAAGATATTATTAAGCGATTCCGTGATGAGTTCAGGCTAGAAAATAAGAGTCGAAAAGGGCAAGGCACTATATTAAAAGAGCGAGAAGAGCCAATTAAAGTAAGAGAAGTTAAACAAAATCCCTTCAAAACGGCGAAAGAGTTAAAAATAGTCTTGAAGGACCACACTGGAAAGGATGTATACTTAAATACTGTGCGAAACACATTGCACAAGTATAACTACCATGGAATAGTTGCCAGAAAAAAGCCATTTATAAGCCCTAAGAACAAAAATTGTAGAGTGCTATTTTCCAAGGAGGATTTTATAGATGGTAAAATGGATAGTTTTGTCTACCTTAACATTCTAAAAAATAAACGTTAAGCAAAGTGCTGAGAAATTGGGTATTGCCAGCAACTTTGCTTTCTACCAAGACAATGATCCCAAACACACTTCCAGCGTGGCGAAGCTTTGGTTGATCCACAACTGCCCCCACCTCATTCAACCGCCTTCCCAGAGCCCCGACCTCAATGTTATTGAACATCTCTGGAAAGAATTGGCCAGGAAAGTCTACAAAAATAAATATAATACAATAGACCAACTAAAAGTTGCATTAGTCAAAGCCTGGAACTCCATTGAGCCGGAAGTGTGCCAAAACTTGGTAAAATCAGTACCAAGGCGTTTGCAAGCTGTTTTGACAAGCAAGGAGCTTGCAACCAAATATTTATGGTTTTTTTGTTTAATTTTTTGATTAATTAAGGCACTGTCCGATTATTCGTTGCGCACCAAAAATTGACTTGTTTTTGTTTTTGTTCTTGTATTATAATAATTGAAGATATATGTTTTTTTTTCAATACTAAGCTAGGTAAATACCCAAAATATATATAAATGCGAAAAAAAGTATAAAAAGTCCATTTCTACTTAATTTAAACTCACTCAAACATCCAAAACTAGCTTGTCCGATTATGCGATGAGGCCACTGTACATATGTCATCAATGAACTTCTGCACACATAAATTTTCTAAAATGTTATCAACTTCTCTGATCACCATTATCAGACATTTAATTCCGAAAATTCTATCTCTTGCTCATTATCAAATTATTTATTAAATTATCTGTGGCAGAGCGTCCACATGATTATCTGCAATAACACGAATACCACGCGTTGAATAAATTGTTGCATGTACTCACCCAATTTTGATGATTTAACTTCAAATATGTCTGGGCTAGTTTTCTGTAACCCAAAACCAGAAATATAAAGCAACAAATGGAAGACAATCCCAAAACAAAAAACCTGGAAATAGACGAATGAACATATAACGTTCATTTTGAGCATTCTTTCAAACGTTTGAAAAATAGCCAACATTTTAATTACATTTTATACAACACATGATCCAATTCTGTAAGGCACAATGTTGCATACAACATTTGAAACACTATCCATTCAGCTTCACTTGAAACTACCTCAACCATGACTGCACATACATATTTTGACGCCTTCCTTTTTTGTTCCCGCGTAACTGAATATAGTGTTCACAAATTTGATATTGAATCCTACTTTTTTGATTGCCTGACCACCATTTACGACCAGCTTCATTTACTACCTTTTATGAAGAACTCCAATCGATCAGGTTTAGTCAACTGTAAAAAGGATTCATTTAACAATTTTGGCAAAAGCAATTTTTGGCACAGATCCGCATCAAAAGTAACATGATCCACTTGAAAAAATGTCAATATCCCAAAATAAAGATGCCAACAAAAACTGTAACAGAGACGAGTTAAAGAAAACGAATAAGAAATACGGAATGATGGGACCATCAACATTGAGCGCTTAATCCGATCGGCCTGGCACTATGAAAATGCCAGCACAGCATGAATAAATAACAAGCGAAAAATAAAATGCAGAAGCTACCATCAAAATATTACAGCCTAAATGAAATGACACCTTCGTTGTGGGCTTGCTTCTAAGTAAGTTGACAAAAAACAAAAAGCCCTTTTGTGTATGGATCTCTCAATGGTACACAGATACAATTTTCATGCCCCTAAATACCTAAATACCACTAATAAATCGACTGGAAACTAGATCAAGTATGTTGTTCCACTCTGGCTATACTACCACTCACAAAATCAATAAGGGTAGCATAGTATGTGCAGGATATTATTGCACCTCAACTCCGTAAGGCATGTCCTTAAAGATATCCAGTTTGCTTTGTATAATACGTACTCGCTTCCAAAGCGGCTTCTGTATTCAATACACTACGTTACAATCGTTTCATTGCTCGATAAATGCCGATGAATCTTTATATTCCAGTTGATTTTGGGGTGCAGCTACAATGAGACGAGGTTTTGGTGAAATTAACACTCTAGAGAAAATGAGATGTAAGTTATTCAGAGGGTTTTTCTATTTTTTCCATGAACAATATTTCTAACCTAGATTTAACAGATAAAAAGTGGATTTAACATTGAAAAAATATAAAGAACTCTTACCTGATATGTTCGCATTTACTATTTGATTGGATATCAATTATTGTTATTATAAACAAAAATCTATTAGTTAATATTAAAATGTATCTAGGCGGGAAATTTCTTTTTAATCGCAGGATCAACTCGGATAAATATTAGTTCCATCCTTTCTTCTTGTGGTATCACATCGGGCTTACTTAGATATAAGTGAGCTACCACTGTATACGAAGGCTGCCACAACAACCTATCTACCTATCTACGTTAAAAATTGTGTACGAGTACTCTACAACTCAAAGATTTACTGATCGATGTGCAGAAATTTCCTATATACATTTAAAAAAAATTTTGCCTCTGGTATGAACTATGAAAATTTAAAAATAATTAAAAAAAAAGATTTTTTAATATTGATCAAAGCTAAACTTTGAGTACAAAACTTCGCTTTTTCTGAAATGCCATCATTGTTTAATGGTCTATCCATTACGTATGATTCTTTTCAACGTTAAACAAAAAACTGTTCAGATCGGTATGACTAGAATGTACCTCGCATTAAGGGGGTTACAGGCTTTGTACACCGAAACAACTGACCTATTTTTAAAAACTTATTATAAGACCCCTGGAGTAGATATTAATGTAATTTTCTATATTGTTGTTCAATAAATACACTCTCCAAACATACAAAAATTGGGTTTTTAGTGAATTATTACTATTATTTTGCACAAAATGGTGGCATTCTCATAGCCATTTAAAAAATGCATATTAAAGGGTGGCAGTGATCCTGACGCGAAGAATGGTCTGAAACAAAAAATTCAGCTTTTATTAAGTAAGTCAGTGGCTATCGTGTGAGCCAAAATTATAAAGTTATATGCAATAATCACGAAATGGCGTACAGTTAAAAATAGGTTTTCAAAATTCGAGTTTTTTTTTGTTGTGATTTTTGAGTTTAAAAAAATAGAAAAAATGAATATTTTGACACATTCGAGGTTCATACGATAACTATACATGTTTACATTACGTGTTAAAAATTTCAGTAGGATCGGTTAACTAGTTTCGAAGATATCACTGCCATGGCATGAAAAAATAGGTTTGGAAAAAATGCGTTTAAACTTTTGTTTGTTGAAAAAGTATAAAAAAATGGAACCTATGGCTACGTTAAGCAAGACCAGGTTGACAAAATTCTTTTTTAAAATAAATATAACAGTATAGTATACTAGTTTTCATGTATCGCTTGAAAATTTGCATGTATATAGGTACATAGAGCTAATTACTATACAGAAAGGCGGAGCCGTACAGGGCCACGTATGGTCGCGAGTATACACAGGGCGCACACATTAAATCGAGCATAAAAAAATAATAATGCCCGGATCTTTCCATAATTTTAACACGGCAATTTTAAGAATATTTACTATCAAAATATTAAAACAAAATCAATTTTTTGAAGTTTTATAAAGCTAAGGGGGGCTATAGACCTTTCCCAGTAGTAAAAACCTTTCCATTTTGGATTCTTCTTCTGAATATAATTTAACACTGTAATGAACGAATAAACACTATAATTGTTTTAAATAAAATTGAGTCAGTAATTACATCTGAAAAATCCTGAAAACTGAAGAAGGGCTTGAAGGAAAAAATTTCAAAGGTATCTTTAAACAAATTATAAAAGTATCGCGTTTCAAATTTGGAAATTTCTCAACGGGTGCCGAACATCAAAAATATACCCTAGAAGTACCTACAAATGTGCCCAATATGAACGAGCTTCAGAATCTCACTTTTTTTTCGTTGTCCGTTTCACGCGAAATGCCCCATATATAAACTTCGGTGTTGTATTTTATGACAAGTAGGAAATATCGTACCGATGTATCCGCAAACAGATTTGAAAGTACCCATCTTGAAACTCGCTAGAGGACGCTAAAGAAAAATCTTAAAAACATTCGATTTCAACTGACTTAGGGGGGCGGGGTAGGGTTTTTACTTTTATTTTTATTTTATCTCATAATTATCAGTTTTTATACGCGTTTGAGATTTAGTTTTTTTCAAAATCGATGATCACTGTATTTCAAAAACTACTTATTCGATCCTTCGCAAAATTTTGCACACTTACTTTCTACGTAAATCACGAGGTAACAACATCGATATTTGGTGTTTTTATTGTTGTAATTTATTTTAAAGCAACAAATTCGCCAATTTTTATCAATAATATTTCAAATATTCAAAAAATTCGTCTCTCGTCTTTAGTAAAATACCTTAGAAAATATTTGCGACTATTTTTTTTTGATCGTGTTGAGACCTTTCAACGTACAGTATGTAAAATCCGTATTCGTACCCCAACAATTTTATATGAAAAACCGCTTTATTCTGAAACAAGTTGCTGCCAAATGATAAGATATGCAATAAAATCATTGGTAATATGTATATTAAACGAAACAAAACAAAATAAAAAGTATACATATCACAAGTTTGGCAAAAGTAACAATATTTCGGTTATAACTAAACAAAATTCGTATTCGTACGCTTTAAGTACCTAAATATAAAACGCTTATTCTACTAAAATTTTAATATTTGCTTGGATAACTCTTTAGTTTTAAAATTGCTTTTAGCCTTGTTGGCATCGATTCTACGAGTTATGTAGTTAAATCGCTTCGAATATTGTCCAATTCTGTTCGTAAAGTATGTTCCAACCCTTGAATGTTCCGAATGTCGTATTTGCGCAAATTGCTCTTAACAATCGACCACAAATTTTCGAAGGGATTGATGTCGGGGCTTTGGGGTGGAGTTTTTAAATATTTGCGGCAGTTATATAACATCCACAGACGAGTATTGAAAGCTGTGTGTTTGGGATCGTTGTCGTGTTGGAAGAGGTAGTTCACAACCTAATTTCCTTGCGCTTTGGCCCAAATTTCCCTTTAAAATATCAATATACATGTTAGAGTTCATAATACCGTCGATAAAGTGCAAATTCCCAACACGTTTAGCACCGAAACAGCTCCAAACTATTACCGAACCGCCTCCGTGTTTGAATGTCGGCAAGAGGTTGCACTTCGCGAGTCTTGTATTTCGCTCACGCAAAATTCGTACACATCCTTCGGACACTTTAACATTAAATTTACATTCGTCAGAAAAGATGACACGTTTCCAGAACGAAAAGTCCTTATTAAGGTATAGTTTTGCGAAAATTAGGCGTTTTTTTTCTATTGACTTCAATTACAAACAGTTTCCTTACTGGAACTCTGCTTCGAAATCCAAGTTTCTTAATGTGATTTCTAACCGTTTGTGGAGTGACGATGATGTCATGGTATTTCTCGAGCAATCCTGCAAGTTTTATACCGCTTACTCCGGGATCCTGCCTAATCAGTCGTCGTAAGAATGATAGATGTCTTCTTGTGAGGACTGACCGGTTTTGGTTTCGGCATTTTCGAGTGATTTGGCCACACTCCTTGTAGTTATTTACGACGTATTGTACAGTTGACTTACTTCTTAACACAATTTTACCGATTTGCTTCAATGAATTGCCATTTTTTTGCAAATCTACTACTAATTTTCTTAAATCGTTTGGCGTTTTACTTGTCTTTCGTCCCATTTTAAATTTAATTCCTTTACGACTCGACACGACGTATGAATCTAAATCTAAATTACAACTGTCATAAGACTCAGCTGTCAATTCTAACGTGCATTATAGCCGCGATGATGAAATTATCAAGGTATTACATGGGTACGAATACGGATTTTGCTTCTTTTTATAAATTATTTCTTTTTCCTCATCGAATGGCAAGAAGATTAAAGTTAATTCTGCATGGTTTGCTAAAATTTAAGTATTTTGAAGAAAGATAAAGAATCCTGAATGGTCATTTTTATGGTTTTAAGGATACAATGCCAGGGTACCCATAAAAAATGGTCCGTACGAATACTTTATTTACATACTGTATATTTGTATGTATTTTTATGAGTTTCAGGTGTCTTTCATCGAGAAAAGTTTATTTGAAATAATTATGTAACTTTTAATTCCCTAAACTTGATAATTAATCATAATTTTATTAAAGTTGTTATTTTCAAGTTGCTGATAAAAAACATACTTTCACTTTTTTATTTAGCAAGATGACGAAATGAAGGCATGTAAATCGCCCCTTAACATTAATAGCCAATTTGATTGGTATCGAACAGTAGCAATCCTCAATAATTTGCGTCAACGTAAATAATTGAAAAATAATAATATTCGATTTGCAACCCTTGGCTCCTATACGTGACTCGTACATTTTTAAATTTTCTAATAATATGTTTTATTCATTCCAGCAATCACCATTACAAAACACTTCCAGCCAAATAAAAACATTATGCCGAATAAATATTTCGATCCGCCGCCATCTAGTGTATAAATATCAACACAAAATGTCCTGACATCTTCCTGCCATTCGGCATCTCATCTAGTTCGCATAATACCACCCTTGTTATTTTAAATTTATATTGACAAAAGTACCTTTTGCTTGCTTGCTCCGCGTCATGTCGCTTAAGCTGCTCATCATACAAAAAGGATTCCAGATCCTGTATACTATGTCACTCTGCTTCGTCCGACAAAAAAAGAAGAATAGAAACTACACAACAACAGCACGTCGCGTCGTGGCCTCTTCATTGATATCAGCGTTGATGATGGTAACAAAATTTTTGTTTACCCACGGAGGCAAAAAGGGACACGAATCGAATTAGAATTAATACGGTTAGTTGACAGTTTAAGTAAATAGAAGTTGTCGCTCATGAAGCCAAGGAGCTGCAAGTTCTACAGCCAACACCTCAACAAAAGGTGAAAATTGTGGTAATGGTGGTGATAAGGACGACGTGGATGATGAGCACAATGAATGAATGAATGAATCAAACAAAATGCACTTATGTCTGATCAAATGGAAATCGAAAAGGACGAGTGGTTGTCGCCGAGATGGATGATAGAAACGAAGCGATGTGGTTGCAAATGCCCCGGCGGGGGATCTACTATAATAACTCGGGGTAATTTCTTGTTTTGTCGTGGTTCATTTTCTTTAATAAGGGAGTAAATGTAGAGCATTTGTCATAACAAACTGTCTGTAGGTGCGATTAGTTGCTTTTACTAATGGGCTTCAACTGAAGGACAAGAAGAAATTGTTTAGTTATTGTTAATTTTCCTAACTTTCTCGAGTCATGGAAACCGAAGCTTTATAAACACAGCTACCAAAATCAATTCTCATGATCTCTAAGGTCAATATTTCTTATTATGGTAATAGAATAGTCAACTTCCCATTCTTCCTTATTTTGAAGTTCACAAGTAAAATAGTCTTGTTCGTTTTTTCCCCAATGGAAGATAATATCTTTCAAATTCTGATATAATGTATCCAACCGTTGAAGTAAAGCAAATTCTAAATTGGAAACTCCGCAGTGTATTTTAGTTTATATTATTTCATTTTCCCTGAGAAAAAATTAGCAAAAACTGATACATAAAATGTTGACTAAAAATGCTCTTCAAGAAAAGCATTGACAACTTTCCGAAACAATAGTATATCAAACAAATTTCTTTTACGTTGAAAACTAGTTCCAGAAATTTTCATGAATACTTCAAACACAATTTTTAATGATTTTTTACAGAAACGTTTTAAATCAAATTATTTTCCATTAATAATTGCGAGTTACTTGCCGATGAAAATGTTTTTCCTATAAACGAGAAACGTACCAAGATATAGGTTTTAAAACCCGGAATAAGAAAAGACAATCAAGGAAAGGCAAACTAGCCCTCGATACCGTTAGCGAATAATCAAGTCATAATTACGAAAACTCCAATGATTATTTAACTGAGCTATCTGAAATTATTTAGGAAGAGATTCTTTAGCAGATAAATGTTCTGAACCTCTTGGACCCCAAACTTTAACTGAAGAAACCTTAATACAACTCGTTATTTCTTTGAAACACATATTCAATATATTTTGGGTTTGAACCTCCGTGTCTAGTCGACAACCAGCCCACTAATGAGCTTAATCCATCAATAAGCCTAATCGTGGTCGTGCTGTCTGGTGACGTATGGTAAATGACAGCACCCGAAGAGGATGCTGTCAGTCACCCCGAAACCACACTTACCATTTAACATATTTAATGTATCTTTCACACAAGGAATATATCCACTTACAAGGAGAAGGCACGGTTTCGTCCTCTCAAATCTGGATGAAATTTGGAACACGATTTGAAGACGATAAGGAAATTTGATATCTAAAATATTAGACCGCACCACACACCCCCTCCCCAATTTTGAAAAAAAAACCTTTAAAGTTTTAAGCGTCGCTTATCAATTAAACAGTTTTTGCGTCTTCTCAGAAGCAGTGCAACGTAGGAAGCATTGCACTTGTCCCGCGATCATGAGGTCGTGTGTTCGATTCCCAGTCGGTATTGTTTTTTTTTGTAAAAACATTGTGAATGTATTTAGTTTTAAGGTAAATCAACAATGTGCAACTACAAATACATTTATTTTTAGAAGTCAGCGAACTGTTCGTTCTTTTAAATATGTATGTAAATTATATTAAAAACTCATTTTTGAACGGTTGGATTATTAAACTCTGTTCTAATCGAAGCAAAACCATAGTTGACGATAGGATCATTCATTGTTCTTAGAATCAATCCTGCGGCCTCTTCGGTTCGCATAGCCAATTTGGCAAAAAGCAATAAACCAAAATGACGCCCAACGTGGCTAGCTATAAATGCTCTTAGTACTCCCCAGAAAATCAAGACCAGTAGAAATTCTAAACCATGCAAAGAAGGACATACGACTAATAACGGCCTTATAACGGGTTACTGTCCACTGAAGTATCATCTTCAAACGATAAAAGGCGCCGACAATGACTTCTGCAGACTCAGCCAAATCAAAGTGGATACATCAGGGTACATTCTATGTGATTGTCGCGCGGTTCAAATAGGACTGAAACACCTAGGCAGAGACACATTTTGAAATTCTTCAAGCCTTTCAACCTGTTATAGCAAATAACGGAGCACAACAGATCTAATTAGGTCTAGGTTGCATTGCTCACACCGGTTACAATAAGAATAAGAGCATACCATAGTCCTATTACATTTTCAAAAATATTTTTTTGAACTGTTGTATAATAAGTTTTATTTTATAGACCTCACCAAATTCATATGCTATGTTTTATGTAGCTTTCACGGAAATTTCAATTCAGAACATTAATATTGTACCAAGGTCTCAGCTCAAATATTGATGGCTCTCAAACAATTGCATTGATCGTAGATACTTCTTATTGGCTTACTTATCCAAAATAAATGAAACAAAAAAATCAGTTTAGTAGTTTATGTAGTGTTTTATCGAAGGTTTTGTTTTTTTGAGTAAAACATTTTTCCTATAAGTAATAAACGAAACAAGCCGCGAGGTGCGACCCTTGAGGTCCACACGGTCAACTTCCCAGTAATATCTACATAAACTTCATCAACGTTACAATAATAAGAGGTAATAGTAACAGGAATGAGTTAATATGAATCATATCGTCTACGGGAGGGTCCATTGATTATATTTTGGTCGATGAGGACAGATTGAATATTCACGCGGATCAATCGGTTTTTGGTGTTGAAAATTTTTGTTGGTTTTCAAAATTTAAGCAATTTTTTTTAATTAAAAGACTATAAAAACTATTAAAAATCTGCTCAATTTATACAAATATCTTAAAACTTTGATTGAATTTACAACAATCTTTTTAGAATAAAAGATATAAAGTAATAGCACTCGTATGAACCCTCTTTACATGGTAACTTTGAATGATTTTTTTATTTTTAATTTAGCTTTTTCATAATTATGGAATAAAATTTTGCCGGTTTCTCTCCAAAAACTGATAATAATGTATAAATTTTATAAACTGGATCACTGTGCTGTGCAAATCAAGTAAAAAAATATTTTCTATGAAAAAAACCATAATTTTTCGCATTTTCTTCTATTAAATTAAAAAATGGCTCTAACGAATTTTTATAATGGTAAAAACTTCACAAAGCTGTTAATACACGTCAACTGACACCTTAATGATGCAAATATTATATCTGGTTCGTGAGATATAGTGAATGATGAAAATGACCTTGAAAATCATGATGACTTTTAATAATTTTTTATTTTTAATTTATTTTTTTACGTTATCATGAGAAAAAGTTTTGATGTAGTTTTTGCACACATTGTTTGGAGTACATAAATTTTATAAACATTGATTACTAAGACTTGAGAATAAGGTTAAAAATTTATTGTTTTTGAAAAAAAACCTAATTTTTTGCACTTTTTTCTAAAAAATTTGAAAACCGTTCCAAGGCTTTTTTTAAAAATTCGACAAAATAACACAAACGTCAATACGCGTCGATTGACACCTTGTTTAAAAAAATCGTATGTTTGGTTCGCGAGATATAGCGCCTGACAGAAATGACCTTCAAACGGGCAAAACAGCGAACCCCCTCGACCGAAGTATCCCAAAAACTAATCAGCTCTTAAGATTGTAAAGACGCTTCGATTGACACCTCAACGAAGTCGGCACGACTTTGTTTACGTGAGTTATGCTCGTAGAAAAAAGTGTCCACGAACGTACGTACGTACGTACGTACACACACACACACACACATACATCTCCCTTTCTAAAAACACTTTATATATACTCTATAGACCTCAAAACGTAAAGAAAAGTTGAAAATTTCAATTTCGATTTTCGAGGCGATTACAAGAACTTCCCATATACTGGGAAGTTAAAAATAAATTAGTAGCCTTTCAGATTCAACCATTTTGCTTTATTTGAAGTACAAAAAAAACCCGAAACACTATATAAACTACTCAACTAATAATTTATTTTTGATTCATTTATTTTGGGTAAGCCACTTAGATTTTGGTCACCCCGGGAGACTGTTTTTAAAAGAGAAGTCAACAGTTGAGCTGATAACTTGGTCTTGGAAATATATTTTTGTTTGAAACTTTCATGAAAATTAGATAAGATATAGTGTAAATATATTATGTTACAAATACAAAAAAAATATCATGCAACAGCTCCAAAAAAACTTTTTAAACGTGTCTATTGTTTCAAGCATTTGCCTAGCCGTAACACTTTTAGGGGCGAAATCAAATGCGGAGGTCTATTTTTACGCTTTTTTGGGTTTTTTTTTTGAAAGGGAGGAAATGATTAGAACTAATTGGAATTAATAGGTTATTTTATTCATATTTTGAACTTCATCTCATAGTTTTTTCAATTGATTATCATCCAAATTCGAAAAATTAGAAGCTGTTCTTTATGAAGGTCTGTCGTCCGAGCCTTTAAGCCTATTTTAGATTCCATTATACGAAAATTTAATAAGGATTCCGAAAATTTTTGTATGTTGAATATCGGTCAAAAATTTGCAGAGATACAATGCAAAAAATCCGGCAAAAACGGTTTTCGAAAAAAACGCATTTAAAAACAATTTACCAAAAATTGAGTATTGAATTTGTGTATCACTCCTTTATACACACAGATACCAGGAAAAATACATCGTCACCTGCCCCAATACATGCAAAGTAGCTGCGCGGTTCCGCCCAACGTTGTTACGATCGCTACATTCAATAGGCCGTGCGATATACTCGAGCACGCTTCATTTCTTGCTTCGAAAATATAAGAAGGACTTTGAATATCGGTCTAAAACTTGTTAAGCATACTCTTAAATAGCAAAACTTTTAATTTCTAAAATAAAAATAAGTCGATTTATTGATCTACCTAATGTGATTTCCCCCCTTAAGTATCTATTCTTTTTGGTGACTATGATATTTTGATGACACAATTATTACCTATCCAAATTAGATTCTCAAATTCATACGCGTCGTCATTTTACACTATTTTAGTTTTCATCAATCTCCATCAATAAAAGAGTATTGTTTTGCATTTCTTTTCTGGTGATGAAAACATAAATTAGCATTTAATAATAAGGAATTCAACTCAGCACATGTCAAGACTAAATTTTTCAACAATTCATATAAAAAATAGTTTAATTCAACGTTGCAAAGCAAAAATGAAATTGAACTAACTTCTTGAGTACCAACTACAAACTACAGGTGCGAAATATCTTTTTCAACAGTAACACTTCTCCTATGAGAACTTTATTAAATCCTTTAACGCCAAACAGCCCTTAACTTGTTACCATTCAAACCCTTAGTTACCGCTTTAACCAGGCATATATGTACCTATATTTCCTTGCACCACATGTTACAACGACGCGGTCCATCAAACACTTCATCAAGGGTTGTTTGCCGGTTTCAATGATGGTGATGTTCTTCATGATGATGATGATGGGCCATGGCGATGACGATGACAACAAGAATGATGGTCATGATGACCTTTGCCAAACATTAACCGGAAGTATTTATGACAGATGATTATGTTGGACGTATATTTGTATGAATATCGACAAGCCAACGTAGCAAATAGATATTTCGGGTCAGATATTCGAAACAGGCCGTCGAGCCCATTACAACCCCGTGGTCGTGGCAGTTGGTTAGGCCACAAAATGATGAATGGTCAACTACACAGTTAATGTGCGAGGGAATTTGTCTTTTCAAACATTTTACACCTGAACGCCTCCAAAAATTGGGCATCATGCTGAAATGAAATGCAACACATGTAACGAGCTACGTGAGCAGCGTTTTGAGAGAGGGTCTTAAAATTGGAAATGCAAATGTATCTTTAATTTATAATGAAAAAAAACTGAAGAATATGATGACTTTTTCTGGAAGAAAGATTTAGTTCAATCATCATCATCGTTCACCGCCAAAAAATTCTATTTTTTAAAAATTAGTTAATCGCACCAAAGTCATTGATAACAAAATGGAGTTATTTTGTAAAAATCATTAGTAAAATAGATTCACTGTATGAATCAAGACTATTTCCTTCGACCGCTGAATAAAAGCAACGAAGGCATCATTTCGCAAAATCCAGTGTCGGTTTGTTTAAAAAAAACATCACATCGAAATGGATGAGGTGTCAGAAAATAGTTTTACACAGGTACCACAGGAAATGATTATTAGGACTAGACCCTAATTGAGTTTTATTTTCTTCTATCAAAAAAGTAAAAAAACTGGACAACAGTAAAAAAACAAGGCAACAACGTTGAACACACGTTTATCACTTTTAGTGTTTTTTACTATAATTAACTTGTTTCATAGGGGGACCTAACGACCTCTCAGTCTTAACTCCTTCTAATGAGAATTTCACTTTTTTCGTGTAGGCAGTAGTGCTGTTGTCTTTAATCGACATACAATAATTGTAATCATGATGAATGTTTAACAAATTAATGATTTTCTAATGAAACGTAATTTTGCCTCGTTTTCATGCATCTTGGGTGGTGTGGATTACGTATTGTTGTAATGATTATTGTTTATAAGTAGTCTGAGCTTGCTGGCAGCTTGTATTCAAATTTCCAATTGATTAAGGTATTGAACTTTTGCCTCGAGATCCGTCGAAGATCGGTTTCAGAGAATATCACGGTTTTTATAATTGGAAAACCGTGTATATCGAAGGCAAACCATAATTTGCATAATTTAGTTAATCCAATACTATATTAAATAGTATTCGTATGGCTTACAATATAAATACAATGATGTGCAAAACACAAAGTAGAATGAAAGTGTAGATTAACAATTGATTTTATAACAAGCCGCGAGGTGCGACCCTTGAGGTCCACACGGTCAACTTCCCAGTAATATTTACATAAATATTAAAAATACTAAACAAAATAATAATTTTGAAAATAGTACTACTTTAAATAATAATAATGTACCTCTCATAACAGTAATTGGAATGACTTAAAATTAATCATATTATCTACGGGAGCGTCAATTGATTACGTAGGTAAGGGGGATGATTGAATATTTACGCGGATTAATCGGGAGGGGGGAGAGCAGGTTACAAAGCCTTTTATACGTTATTTGTTATTTTCATATCGATGATTGAAGGACAAAAGAGCCCTAGCAAAAATGAATGCAGTTTTTGTTATTACGCCAACTGAAGAGATTTTGTCGCGTGGTGGCCATTTTGAATAGTTGTATCCATGATTTCGGTATAATCATTGAATTTGTATTTTTTCACGGTTACTTATACTTAATTCTTATTTTAAGTTGGTCTTGAAAAACATTGAATGTGATCGGTTTAATTGCATGTTAAAACTAAATAGCCTTACGAATGATGATGGAGGAAGTAATTAAAATCTTGCGAACACTAAAGACCAAAACTACTAAAAATTACATTTTTTTTATTTGATGAAAGCTTTTTAAAGCATGTGATCTAGCAAAGTATTGACTTCAAAACATTTTACCATTCAAAGCGTTCATTGCCACAAATGCAAATTTGATTAATTATTTTTGATTTTCAAAATTTAAGCAATTTTTATATTAAAATGAAAACAAGGTAGCTACTGTAAAAACTATTCAAAATGTGTTTAAACTATGCAAATATTAATAAACTTTGATTGGCTTAACAACAATGTCTTTAGGATAAGAGTAGTCAGGTAAAATCATTCATACGAACACTTTTTACATGGCGACTTTGAATGATTTTTTTATTTTTTATTTAATTTTTTAGGCATCATGAAAAAAGAGTTTTGCTAGATTGTCTCCAAAAATTGATAAACATTTATAAATTTTATAAACATTTATTACCGTGTTGTGCAAATCTGGTTAAAAAAATTTTTTTATGAAAAATCCCCAATTTTATGCATTTTTTTTTGTTAAATTAAAAAACGGCTCCAACGTTTTTTTCAAATGCAAAAACATAACAAAATTGTTAATACACGTCGATTGACACCTAAGTGATGCAAATATTATATAGGGTTTTCCAATAAGAGTGATATGATTTCTTTAAATGAAAAACCACACTAATTGTTAAGGAAATTGAAATGTTTTTTATTTAATGTGAAGTACAGTCGATACAATTAAGTTCTGAATAAAACGTCATTCAAATGGCCTCCAGGACTTCTTCTGCAGGAACGAATTCGATGAACCCAATTTTCGAGCACTTTTTTCAATAAATCAAGTCGTATGTCATGAATAGCACGTTCAATATTGACTTGTAAAGCTTGAATAGAGTTTGGTTTATTGCTAAAGACCAATGACTTCAAATAATCCCACAAGAAGTAGTCTAATGGTGTTAAATCACAACTTCTTGGAGGTCATTCAATATCACAATTTCTTGAAATAATCGAATATCCAAACTTTTATCACAATAATTCAATTGTTGCACTTGCTGTGTGGCACGCAGCCCCGTCTTGTTGGAACTAAATGTTATCAAGATCACCTTCGTCCAATTTTGGCCACAAAAAGTTGGTTATCATCGATCTATATCGATCTTCATTGACAGTAACGGTGTTACCAGCTTCATTTCGAAAAAAATACGGACCGATGATCCCACCAGACCAAAAACCACACCAAACTGTTAATTTAGGTTAATATAATGGTTTTTCATGAATAATTTGTGGATTTTCTTCGCACCAGAATCGCCAGTTTTGTTTATTTACCGCACCACTGAGATGAAAGTGAACCTCATCGGAGAAGATGATTTTCTTTAAAAAATCGTTATCGTTTTCAAGTTGTTCCGGGGCAAAATCAGCAAAATCACGACGTTTACGGTGAACCAATGCCTTCAGTTCTTGAGTGAGAACAATTTTCTATGGATGCAAACCCAAATCCTTTCTCAAAATTTGCCAGGTTGTGGTTTGAGACAGTCCCAATTCTTGAAAACCTCTTGGAATCGACAAATTGCGGTATTCAGCAACACTTGCCTGAACGGCAGCAATATTTGCATTACTTCGAGCGTTTCTTTGTCTTATTGGCACGTGAACATTATGTAAAGAAAATGTACGCTCAAAATTTTTAACAACTCGACGAATAGCACACTTGGACGATTATTTCGACTATAAAATGGCAAAAGCGCACGAAAAGTTGCAATTGGAGAACGATAATTTTGATAATAAAACTGAATCATTTGTAAACGTTGTTCTTGCGTATATCTCACCATGATGAAATTGTAAACATTACTGAATACAATGAAACAAAAAATGACAGATCATGACATATTACAAATGTTCGAAACGTCACATAAAAATCATATCATTCTTATTGGAAAACCCATTATCTGGTTCGTGAAATATAGAGAATGACAGAAATGACCTTGAAATCATGAAGAATTTTAATGATTTTTTATTTTTAATTTAATTTTTTTTTGTTATCATGAGAGAAAGTTTTGCTGGTTTTTGCACAAAAACTGTGGAGTGTATATATTATATAAACAATAATTACTGTGTTTCCCAAATCAGGTTAAAAATTTATTGTTTATGAAAAAAAACCTAATTTTTGCTTTTTTTTTCCTTAAATTAAAAAAACGGCTCCAACTTTCAGACAGAATCACAAAAATGTTAATACGCGTCGATTGACACCTCAGCGATGCAAATCGTATGTTTGGTTCGCGAGATATAGTGCATGAGAGCAATGATCTTCAAAGAGGCAAAACAACTAACTCCCCTGACATAAATGTTCTAAAAACTAATCAGCTCTTAAGATTGCAAAGACGCTTCGATTGACACCTTAACGAAGTCGATACAACTTTGTTTACGTGAGTTATGCTCGTAAAAAAACTGTCCACGAACGCTCATACGTACGTACGTACATACATACACACACATACATACTTCTTTCTAAAAACACTTAAAATATACTCGTTAGACCTCAAAACGTAAAGATATGTTGAAAATTTCAATTTCGATTTTCGATTCGATTACAAGAACATCCCATATACTGGGAAGTTAAAAACCGGAAATATAAATTTTTATTTTTCTTCTGATTAGTACGACCTCTTTTTTATCATTCGATTGAATTTGATTCGATTCTAGTTTCATGATTGATGAATAAGAAACTATTTCAGAATGTGGAGAGTTGACAATCGAATCTATGATTATTATAGTTAAATGTTTGGAATTGATTAGTATTTCACTAGAACTAGAGAGAACGCTTAACATTCGGCTCGTTTTGTTGGAAATGATTAATTATTCGATTTCCTACACTCATTGCTTTGTTATGAATTTCACTGGCTCAACTTCCTTTTTATCAGGATTTAACTCAATGTTGTGTATTAGAGGGTAATCGTACACTTATTTGGAAGAAATTTATAAGTTTCGGGGGAAATACCAAAATATTTTACAAAAGTTCTAAATGTTTTGGGTGGATATCTAAATTAATAGGTTGAAAAGTTTCGAATTCATTGGCCAAACAGCCAGTCTTGTTTGCACAACAGTAACAGACAGTATTGCTTGAACTATTAATACATCTGCGGGAGGGTTAGCGGGGCAGTACCTAAAGGATGCTAACCTTCACACCAAAACCGCGCTTTTCTCTACTTATCATAATAGCACAAGACCAAATTCTGGAAACGTAACGTCTATTGTGGAAATTTGTGTTAGCGAAGTTGCAAGCCAAGCGCAAGTGGTGGGTGAGTTATCCAACCGCTAAGGTGGTTCATAATTAAAACAATAGATAATAACATACTACTTCAACTGTTTCAGTTTACATTTTTGGTACGTTGTAAAAACCATTTTTAGGTGGTAACATTATATTTTCCTGTTCACTTATGTGTGCTTGATCAATCGTCTATTGAGATTTCTTTTGCTACTTCTCCTCACCTTGAAACAATGTTGCCAGACGACCTATGCGATAAAACCTTAGATTAAATTCATTTCATAAATCTCTAAACATCCTCAACCAAACCGATTTACTTACTTTTGGTCCGTGTTATTTCATTTTCGATAGGGAAATACATAAATTAATAGAAACATGTTATTTAGGCTTAACATTTATAATCATGTTCAAAAATTTACTTTACGTTGCATTTAAATCGTAGTTGTGTCTCTTTTGCAGGCACCAACAGTTTTGTTCAGGGGACAGGAACATTTAAACAGCTTGTAAATAGCAAATTTTTTGTGATGAAATCTATTATTCGATACTCTATAAACTTCTCATAAGTATTTCTAGAGGTCAACTCTCAAAATCAAATCATTTTTCACAATTTATAAAAATATCAGCTGTAAGATAGTTTCATTAGCAACGGTTTCTAGCGTCTGGAGTTAGAGTGTGAAAATATTATTCCGATTTATAAGACCCATTTGCAAGTTTTAAACTTAAAATTTTTAATGTTTTTTTTCTTTTTCTTGTTCATGTCTGTAGAATTCAATGCGGCTATAATTAAAAATATAGCAAATATTTCGTTTGAAAATTCCTAAACAAAACTCTAGGTTAGGTTAGGTTACAATATGAGAGTGCTGAGCATAAATGGCTTCACTTAGAACGTCTATTGTGCCCTGAAGACGTGAAAACCTACTGATTTATTCAATGAACCATCTTGATTTCTTAATGAAAACCAGGTGCTGATCTATTTTCTTGTCCGTTGTCTCATCCCCCTAAGTGATTATGCCTCCTACCAGCTAGAGCCGGACATTTGCACAAAAGGTGCTCTACTGGCTCTGTCTCTAGCGACATAGGGAGCCCGATACTTCTTGCATGCTCACCGAAAGCCACATGGCCCATCAGTAAGCCCACAAGATTCTCCTGTGCAGCGTTAACAGACTAAGAGTACGTTCCAAGTTGTATTCGGGCCACACTTATGTGGCACCTACCTAGTAGTGCAATTTTAAGAGCTAAGGGGTTTTGCTGTTTTGCCCGTTTGAAGGTCATTCCTGTCATGCGTTATATCTCGCGAACCAAACATACAAATTTTAAAAAAAAATTCTTGGAGCCGCTTTTTAATTTTTTTAAAAAAAAAGTTGCAAAAAATTAGGTTTTTTTCTTCAAAAACACAAAAATTTTAACCTGATTCTCAAACCTAAGTAATCAATGTTTATATAATTTACATACTCCAAATGATTCTTGTGAAAAAACCAGCAAAAGTTTTTTTCATGATTACACAAAAAATTAAATAAAAAATCATTAAACGTTCAAGGTCATTTACGTCATTCATTATATCTTGAGAACTAAATATAATCTTTCCATCATTAAGGTGTCAATCGACGTGTTTCATCATTTTTATGATGTTTTTATATTTTGAAAAAATCGTTAAATCGTTTTTTTTTTTAATTTTTAAAAAAAAATTGGAAAAGTAGTGTTTTTTTCACAAAAAAATTCATTTTTAACCTAATTTGCACATCGTAATAATAAATGTTTGTAGAATTTATAAAATTTTATTAATTTTTGTAGAGAAACCAGCAAAAACTTTCCTCGTGATTACAAAAAAAACATTAAAAATAAAAAATCATTCAAAGTCACCATGTAAACAGGGTTCATTCGAATCATAATACCTTAAATCTCTTATTCTCAAGACATTATTGTAAAGTCAATCAAAGTTTATTAATATTTGCAAAATTTGAGCAGATTTCCAATAGTCTTCACAGCACCATGTTTTAACTTTAATAAAAAAACTGCTTTGTAACCTGTCCCACCTCCAATTGATCCGCGTGAATAATCAATCAAACCAATGCACCAAAATCCTTACGTAATCAATTGACGCTCGCGTAGATGCTATGATTAATATCAAATCATTCCAATAACTTTTACGAGAAGTACATTTTTATTATTTGAAGTAGTATTATTTCCATAATTATTATTGTGTTTAATATTTTTAATATCTATGTAGATATTACTGGGAAGTTGACTGTGTGGACCTCATGGGTCGCACCTCACGGCTTGTTGGGAATTTGTTTCTCAAAAACCAAACAACATATCGAAGTTTGGTAAAAAGATCTATATTAAACAAATATTTGACATCCTCTTTGAATTTTTTCGGACCTTTAAAAAACAAAATGGCGATTCCTTAGCATTTCTCCAGAAACGCCTTATTTTTTCATGGCTTCGTGGCCGGACCGTTTTCTCTTGAAATGTTAAGGTTATGGTTATCAAACAAATAATTGCCGATAAAGCATAATAACAGCCAGAGAAGTACGTAGGATTTTGTTCTTAAATTGATTTTTGACCAAATGACGCCATTTAAAAAAAAATGAAAACAAGCTCGAAAATTGTTAATAGCAATTGTAATATGCAACATATAAAAAAACCCTACGTAATTCCATGGAGACATTAGTTTTGAACATATTTTAAAAATTTCAAGTAAATCGAACAAAAACTATTTGAGAAAAGAGTCCGGCCAGTTTGAAAAACGTTGTTCCGAGATAAACGCGTTTAAAGTTTAATTTATTGAAAAATCATGAATAATTTTTTTCGTCTGCAAAATACGTACTTCAGCATTCTTTGCTAACGTGCAACTAACAGAGCACGTGTACAGTTTTGAGAAATTTCTATTTAGAATTGTTCTAAATTTCAATACCAACATCGGGCGGGGAAATGCGCGGAGATACGCGCGGATTGTGCCCCGAAAGAGTAGTGAGAGGCACCGCGCTAATTTAATATTTCAAACACTTACAGATTTTTCCACTTTATGAAACTTTGCTACATGATTTCTATGATGATAAGGTATACTTTAGAGCAACTAAAAAAAATTGATTTCTTGAAAATCCTACAGTGGTGTTCCCTCCTAATAATATAATTATTTTGCAAAAAATGGCTCCGTTTCAAACATAAGCGCTTCAAAAACACTTTTTTCGGTAATTTTTCATATGTAAAAATTTTAAAAATGAGAAATACTAATACATACGAGGGGTGATCAAAAAGTAATCACAATAAAAGACGGTGATGACAGTTACAAAAATAATTTATTTTTCTACATAGTCTCCTAACAAGGCAATACATTTAGTCCATCTTTTTTCTAAACCCAGGATTCCCTGAGAATTTTTTTTTGTCTTGACCCTCCCAAAACGTCTCTACAGCAGCCATCACTTCACTATTGTCTTCAAATTTTTTGCCTCGGAGGTGTTGCTTGAGACAGAAAGAGGTACAAGTCACTGGGAGCTAGATCTGGCGAATAGAGCGGGTGTTCCAGCAGTTCGAATCCCGTTTCTTGAATGGCAGCCATCGCAACTGCGGCTTTATGAGCCGGAGCGTTGTCTTGGTGAAACAGCACTCCAGCTCGCAGTTTGCCGCGTCTTTTTGCGTTAATGACTTCCCGCAATCTTCGTATTTGGTCCGCGTAGTAAGAGCCCGAAATAGTGGCTCCCTTTTTCAAATATTCCACCATAATTATTCCTTCGGCGTCCCAAAAAACCGACTCTATAACCTTTCCCCGAACTTGACACTTTGAACTTCTTCGGTGTTGGTGAGGAGGCTCGCTTCCAAGTCGTCGATTGTTGTTTGGTTTCAGGATCAAAATGGTGGATCCAGGACTCGTCCATGGTCACGAAACGTGAAAGAAATTTTTTCCGATCTGCTTGGAACTTTTGGAGATTCACCGTTGAACTATCGACTCGTTTTTTCTTGTGCTCGTCGGTTAAAATTCGCGGTACCCAACGCGCAGAGACCTTTTTCATCTGCAATTCGTCCACAAGGATTGCTCGAACGCTACCGAATGAGATCCCCGTGACCTCAGCTACATGTCTGACGGTCATTCTTCGATCTGCCAACACAACATCTTCGACCTTTTTCACGTTGTCTTCAGTGTGGGACGTAGATGGGCGACCTTCGCGGTGTTCATCTTCAGTGGATGTCTTTCCCAGCTTAAACTCTCTGGCCCAGCGTGCAACTGTGGAATACGGAGGAGCAGAGTTCCCCAATGTTTCCTCTAAGTCGCTGTGTATGTCTTTGGTAGACATTTTTTTCAAGGAGGTACTTAATGACTGCTCTAATTTCGTTTTTCTCCATTTTGATGTTGTCTCTTCGCCGGTTCGTATTCAACTGAATGTCCCTCCCGTGAATCGTAGTCTATTTATATGTTTTTTTCATGCTGACCTAGTGAGTGTTTAAGCAAGCGAAAAAAAATTTTGTTGGATTTTTATGCGGACTGGAAGTAACCGTTTATCATTACTTTTTGATCACCCCTCGTATATAAAAAAGTTGCTCACCGTAAAATCATTAAAGCAAGACTAACGTTTTTATCGTAAAATCATTAAAGCAAGACTAACGTTGGAATAACTGTCAAGAAACATTTCAGGGTCAAATTTCTCTTTTGAAATACAAAATATACCAGGTCGTTGCATATGAAACCGGAATTTTTTGTATGAATGAAAATCGTAAATTTTTTGTATGCCTTGATACATATTTTATTCAAAATATTGGCCATCGCTAGCTACATATCTGGCCCATCTTTCAGGCAATTTGTGGATTCCTCACCGAAAAAATTTTTTGCCTTTGGACGCGAACCAGTCATCGAGCCATTTCTTCACATCTTCATATGTATTGAAGTGCTGCTCAGCGATTGCGTGGCCCATCGATGAAAACAAGTAGTAATCGGATGGTGCGAGGTCTGGTGAATACGGCGGGTGGGGTAGGATCTCCCAGTTGAGTGCCTCCAAGTATTTACGCACCAATTGTGAGGTGTGCGACGGTGCATTGTCGTGCTGGAAAATTAACTGGTCGTGTCGTTCCTTGTATTCGAGCCTTCTTTCGCGGATTGCACGGTGCAATTTGATTAAATGTTGGTGGTAGCGATGTGCGGTAACCGTTTCGCCCGATTTCAGCAGCTCATAAAAAATCACACCTGCTTGGTCCCACGAAACGCACAGCATCGTCTTTTTTTCGAACCGATCTGGTTTGGCGGTGGATGTCGTCGGTTGGCCGGGATCAACCCAAGACTTTTTGCACTTAGGATTTTCGAAATATATCCATTTTTCGTCCCCAGTCACGATTCGGTGAAAAATCGATTTTCTATTGAACCGAAATAGCAGTGACTCCGATGTGGTTTTTCGTCTTTCCTGCTGTCTCTCGGTCAACTCGGGCGGCACCCATTTGCCCGATTTCTGGATCTTTCCCATCGCATGCAGACGTCTGCTGATGGTCGCCTTGTCCACATGTAATTGCGCTGCCATCATTGCTTACGTTTGCGTATCGTCTTCGTCCAAAATCGCTTGCAATTAAGCATCCTCAAATGTTTGAGATGGTCGACCGCGTTCTTCGTTGTCCACATTGAAATCTCCGCTTTTGATTTTTTTACACCACTCAAAACACTGTGATTTGCCAGGAGCATTGTCGCCGTGAGTCTCCACAAACATTCTGTGCGATTCAGCCGCTGATTTCTTTAGATGAAAGCAAAAAAGCAAAGTTCCCCGCAAATGCTCTTTTCCAGGCACAAAATTCGACATGTTCAGCGTTCTCCAAAAATTTATTTTCGTATGAACCTTAACTTGTTGCGCGTAGTAAATGTTTATTAAACTTCAAAGTCAAGAATGACAACAATTGTGGCGGTAGAAAGTAACAGAATTCAAAGATACTGCCATATATTGCATAATTCCGGTTTCATATGCAGCGACCTGACATATCTAGATAGATATTGTTTCATGTAAACAAGGATGCCTGGGTATTATATGCGTAGCAATGAATCAGCAATATGTGCACACTCTAGACGATCTCCAATAATAATGAAATAAATATAGTTGGAATGCGCCGATCGTTATTAAATTGTAACACGTTATTTTTGAAAATATTTTCTTTCGAAATCCATAAAAAAAACAAAATTGATTGTTTGGATGTTACACACTAGAAAGATGCCTTAATATCTCCTAGCAACTCATTGTGTCCAGGAACCCAGCACAGGGCTAGTATTTTCTTTAGGGGAAATTCTCTTCAGTTCAGACTTACAGGTATCCACCAATTTGGATGACCTTTCGAAGATTCTAGCAATCTTATTGCCCCCACACAAAAAATGATGTCTTTATTGACATCCCCGATCCTGCTGACTGCCTATGCCGTTCGCAAGATTGCAAATAATTCCGCCTGTATACCTGTGCAGTGTTCGGGGAGCTTTAACGATTCGCTCAGGGCCCAGTGCTCGGAAAATATACCGGCTTCCGCATTTGTCTTCGTTTTTGAGCCATCCGTATACATTGACACTGTTATTTCACCCACTACTCCTTCTGTTTTCCTATTTTTCTCTTGGAAGAAAAACGGTCACGAAGTTTCTGCCAAAAACGAAAGTTGGCACTGTATAGTCCATGTTGTTATTTTTATACGTCCTAAAGAAACTTCTCAGTATGATGGTGCTCTTAGAGTCTCTCTCGCTTTACTGCAACCCCCTCCCTTGAAACGCACATCACTAGCAGCTGCCACATTTTGGCAGTATAGGCCTAACGGCAATAAATTTGGGTCCTAGTCAAACAAAACCCTGTCAAGGAAAACCGAAAATCTAGAATGAAAATTCCAGGTCTGCCATCACTGCTTTGAAATCATACAGTAAGCTGGTATTCCTAAAAAGACTATATTTTTTAGGTTTGTTCTTCATTTGAATGAAGCTGAATCATTGTTTAGTGGGGATAATTTTCCACCATGAAGCTCGAGCACTATACAACCCTTGCCATATCGACAAACCTGTTTCGTGTGACATCACTGCTTGAATTAATTATTTCAATGCAGTTCAGCTGGCTAGACTATTCAATTTAATCATGAAAAAAGCATAAATGGCAAAGAAAACCCTAAAAAAGGTTTTTAATATTCCAATGAAGAAGAATACTCGTGAACATTTAATTCGGACTTATTCTAGACTATACAAAAAGAAAATTCAATTTTTTCCGAAAACTTATATCTGTTAGCTAAAAGTGTATTATTCTGTATATCAATTTATTCTATTGCATGCCGACGAAATTATTTGCCAAAACATCAGCAACGTTTGTATATTGACCATGAAATCGATGTTAATTAATAAATCAGCCGCCTAATTTTTCATGTATATCACATTACGTTCAAGTGACGTACTTACTCAAACAAACTCAAGATAAATTAGTTGGCTCCCTCAATTCACTGGTAAAGCAAACATCCCCACACCCCTTTCATATATACACTAAGAAAGAATAGTCAAATGCAAATATCTGAAGTCTTTCTAAAACCCCACTCTACTACATTATGACTATGTATACTACTTGAGTCAAAGGACCTTTTTCTATGATAACCTTTTAGTCACTGTTTACGCAACGAAATGCACAAAACAAAAATTTGATCAGTCAATAGATAAACAAATGAATGAATAAATAGGGATAAAATGAAATACAACATGGTTACAAGAGTCCTTAACGCTTGCTACAGCGTCCACTTGAGCTCTTGTGAAGGAAAATGGTTTTTTGCGTAAGAAGAGGAAGTTTGACTCCTCAGTGCGTATTTGATTGAACAAAGATGTAAGAGAGAGTTTCGGTTACATAATTTTTGAGCGTAAGATTTGACCTTAGAAAGCCACAAATTTTCAGCTATCAAAAACTATTGATTCTCTTTCCTCTAATTATAATATACAAGCAAGGTACGAAGTCCAGCAAATAAGTCAGTCTACATGCCACTTCACTCATGTTTCTCATTTCATATCTACCAGCCAGGATTGAAATTTCATCAGTATCCTTAATTTAATCCCGCTCCTTGAGATCTACGTGACTACACACCTTGCTGACGACCCCATCTTAAAATTATTACGAAAAACCCTACGCGCTTCTCTAGGAACAATTGCCAAAGAACATTCACTTGGGGATCGTTCAATTGCAAAGGATAAACATATTCTTAGAATTGGTGCCGTTCGTTTTTGAAGACGATGTCAACACCTTAAGCCTATTGGGACCAAGTAAATCGTCTGGAAATTGATTTCTTTACACTTTCGCTGGCATCGTCTCTGTTACGAAACGACTTCATCAAGTGACGCGGTTCCTAACACGAAAGCGATGCAAGGACGTGTAAAGCTTGGCGTGACGTATAATTTACAAGGAAACTTCAAAGGAGCACGCCAGGAAGTTGGATCACTTGGAACTTGTAATATTTATAAACGATATTAGACTGGATTTCGGTAGCCTTTCATCTTTCACTCGACGTTAAGACGTTCAACGCCACAAATGATGAATCTTTTGGGGGTAGCAGTAATTATGGAATTTAATCATATTTTAGATTTTCTTAAAGATTCAAACTTATTGCCAACGGTGGGTATACAACCTGTTAATGGTGCATTCTTTTCAATGAAAATTCCTTAAAGTTCGATTAGCTTTCAAGAAATATGGAATGTGGAGACGTGCTCAGGACATTCTTTTTTGGAATATTGAACGCGAGAGTTTCTTCATGAAATTAACTTTATGTATGAAAGCTCTTATTTATTTTATGTGCGAATAATTAATATTATTTTCATAAATCAATATTATTTAAATTTAAGTCATAATGGGAATATGTCTTATGTTAATAAAATTCGGATATTGAATCATTTTCATACTTTTTTAAAAAATTATTTAACAAACAACGTTTGATAAGAATATGATTTTCAATCACTTTTATAGGAAGAAGGGCAGATCATGCCTGTGTATTCTGAAGGAGGGACAAATATTGATAGTTAAAGGCAGATCATTGTCTTTTTAATTTGGTTAAATTGACGGAAAATTCGTTTTTTTAACTTCCCAGTATATGGGAAGTTCTGGCAATCGCCTCGAAAATCGAAATTGAAATTTTCGACTTTTCTTTACGTTTTGAGGTCTTTGGAGTATATTTAAATAGTTTTTAGAAAAAGAGATACATGTGCGTGTGTGTGTACGAGCATAACTCATGTAAACAAAAACATATTGACTTTTTGAGGAGTCAATCGAAGCGTCTTTGCAATCTTAAGAGCTGATTAGTTTTTGGGACACTTCGGTCAGAGGGGGTATGTTGTTTTGACCCTTTGAAGGTCAATTCTGTCATGCACTATATCTCACGAAACAAACATACGAATTGCAAGGTTAAGACGTCAATCGACGCGTATTAACATTTGTATGATTCTTTAAAAAAAATTTAAAAAAATTTGAAGCCGTTTTTTAAAAATATAAAAAATCGTTGGAGCGTTTTTATTAATTTCAAAAAAATTCAAAATTGCCATGCCTTCAGCATAATCACTGAATTTAAAAAATTCACGATTTTACATCAATCAAATTAATAATTACTTTATATTTCCTATTGGTCTTGAAAACTTTTGCATATGCAGTCAAAAATAAGTAAAATTGCATGTAAAAAGTAAAATGTATTACAAATGATGATGGTTATTGAAATCTTACGATGACTAAAGAATGAATCTACTAAAAGCTTGAATCTTTAATTTGATTTCAGCTTTTTAAAGCATATGATCTTGCAAAGTATTGACTACAAAACATTTTTCCATTCAAAGCGTTGATTACCAAAAACAAATTTTCGTTTTTGGTAAATTTTCGTTTCGTTTCGTTTTTGATTGAAATTTTCTTGGTTTTCAAAATTTAAGCAGTTTTTTCAATTAAAAGACTATAAAAACTATTACAAATCTGCTCAAGTTATGCAAATATCTTAAAACTTTGATTGAATTTACAACATTTTTTAGAATAAAAGATATAAAATAATATCATTCGTATGAACCCTCTTTACATGGTAACTTTGAATGATTTTTTATTATTTTTAATGTAGTTTTTTTCATAATCATGGCTGAAAATTTTGCTGGTTTCTCTTCAAAAACTGATAGGAATGTATAAATTTTATAACATTTATTACTGTGTTGTGCAAATCAGGTTAAAAAAATATTTTTTATGAAAAATACCCTAATTTTTCGCATTTGCTTCTATTAAATTAAAAAATGGCTCTAACGAATTTTTATAATGTTAAAACCTTCACAAAGATGTTAATACACGTCAACTGACACCTTATTGATTCAAATATTATATCTGGTTCGTGAGATATAGTGAATGACAGAAATGACCTTGAAGATCATGATGACTGTTAATAATTTTTTATTTTTTATTTAATTTTTTCTGTGATCATGAGAAAAAGTTTTGATGTTATTTTCACAAAAATTACTTAGAGTATATAAATTTTATAAAAATTGATTACTGTGCTCAGTAAATCAGGTTAAAAATTTATTGTTAATGAAAAAAACCTAATTTTTTGAACGTTTTTTTCTGAAATTAGAAAATGGCTGCTACGATTTTTTGCAAAATTTAAAATATTTACAAAAATGTTAATACACGTCGATTGGCATCACAAGGCTATTGAGAAGTCACTCGAGAAAAACAATGTGGATGTTAGCCTGATTAGGTATATCGTACAACTGCCAAGCAGCAGGAGCATCAACTCCACACTAAGAGACAGTACATTAAGAAGGCGGACGTGCAGAGGCACCCCGCAAGGTGGGGTGCTATCACCCCTTCTATGGAACTTAGTGATGGACAAACTCCTGTCAACAAACGGAACTTGTGCTCTTCAAAATTCCACGATTTGTCCCACTAAACTTGATGAGACAAGTCTCAACCCATCTCATGTGTTAGTTCTGAAACTATCCTTCCGGATACCAGACCACTGCAATGTTTTTCAGGCAGAGATCATTGCAATATACAAAGCAGTAGACTGGCTGAGAAACCAGAAAATTTTCATAACAAATCTCAACATTTTCTCTGACAGTCATGCTGCTATCCAATCATTATCCAACGTGTATACCTCATCCAAAATTGTAATAGAATGTCGCACACAATTGAACGCGATGTCGCTTCACTGTGAAGTGATTCTTTGCTGAGTGCCGGGTCATAGTGATATACCTGGGAACTGCGAAGCTGATACCCTAGCTAGCGTAGCACTGAGCTCCAGGACACCCCAAGTCGGCCATCCATTGGCCTCCGTCCAGCTAATTTTCAAGCAGTATTATATGGAGACTGCAAACAGAGCCTGGCTGCTGGAAGAAACCTGCACGACAACCAGGCAAACTTGGCACGCAATAAGCAGCTCCTCAACGCGAGACGTCAAACATAAAGTTTCATTATATCCATACTGACGGGGCATTGTCTGATTGGTGGATATGCAGAAAAATTGGGTGCTCCTTTCAACGATTTCCGCCGCAGCTGCAGATCGAAGGAGGAGGAGGAAACGTGCGGATGCCCAGTACTATCCAGGAAACGCATGCAAGCTTTAGGCTCGCCATTCCTGGACAGCCTCGCGGAAGTATCCAGTTTAAATATTAGCTGCATAGCCAGCTTCATACGAGAATCTAAATGGTTCTCGTCATCACACAGGTTTTAGTGCCGTACCATATCTCTATGTGGTATCACAATGGGCCTAGCTTGGCCTAAGTGAGCCGCCTTTTGACAAAGGGGGCTGCCACTACAACCAACCAACCGAAATGGATCACTCTATAGATATTTGGAAAAAGGTGTTTTCAAAAACTCTTAGAATGTGTCTTTTTCTGAAAATTTTACCATAATATTTAATATAATATAAAAGTATGAGCCTATTCATTTATGCAATTTCTTTTGCGTAATTCTTCTTAATTTCATCGTTTTGTTTACTTCGTTACAATAATTTTTGAATCTATGGAACGATTCATTGTTTGCTCAGTTGTTTAATAATTGCTAGTTTCTTGTCTTTCGTTTCTAAAGGGAGGAGCAAATTATCTATTATATATATAATATATTATATTCGTTCTCATTCTTACGAAAATCGTCAGAAACAGAAGTTAATATTCTATTATTTTTCTTGCAGAATTCATCTGTTCTTTTCGAATCATTTCCATGCAAATCCAATAATTCAATGTCCGAAACAATCGATTTCTTAGGAACTCCTAATGTTTCTTACTGCCAAACAAATCACGTCAAATTAAGAGAATAGATTGTTGGCATTTCTGTTGCTTTGAGAAAATTAAGTTTGGAAATTGAATATAAACAGCGCTGAGATACTTAGTGTGTTCGTAAATTAAGTTAAACGAAGTGAAACAATTGGACAATTAATAACTAATGAAAGATAGATTTTATTAGGAGTGATGTATTAATTTTATTTGTATTCTTATGTGTGGGTGATTTTTCTTCAACTTAAGGACTTTAGTAAAAATTGAATTTAGATACATCTGGAATTTTCTCCAGAATTAATTGATTTGATTCTTAAAGGCATTTGCAGGAGGATATGCTTTGAATACTTAACATGTATACTTTTTGTGATAATGAAATGAATTGATTGATATCGATATGCAAATTTCTGTCCTTGCATAACGACAACAAACGATATAAAGACAATACGTAATGTATTCTAGAAAACTATTAATGTCACGTCCAATATGGTTGAACGAAAGCTGCAAATTATATGAGAAATCGCAAATTATGATGAAATATTCATTGATTTTACATTCAATTAATGTCAAAACAAGGAAGATTTCATCATGTTTTAAACGATGATTTGCTTAAGTTGTTTTTTTGTGTGAAACTTTCAACTTTGGAACTCAATAGTTTGATGCAAGAATAGTTTTTACTTATTGAAAAACACATGATTAGCTCTTCAAATCTTGCTGATTTTACAAAAATTTGTTAAAAATACTACAAAATGAATAGTAAATATTTTAGCCTCCTTCTCACGTATAATCGAAACAATTTGAACGAAAGAGAAACAAAATGGTGGGCTTTTCAAGTTTTTGACATCATTTTTGCACCAAAATTGTTTAACAAAATAGTTAAAAGTTTATAAAAAAATTATGTATCTGGGAGGGGCTGAAGCTATACATGTACTGAATATCGGTTAAAATTTCAGCACGAATGGTATTACAGATTTTTAAAAATCGTGTCAGCCAGGTCGAAAAACGTTGTATCGAGGAAAACGCGTTTAAAGTTGAAACGTGCTCACACTTGTTCTATTGTATCGCGTTTTATATATATTTCTTGGCTTTGCCGACCAAAATAAAAGTGTGTACCTAACCTACACTAGTTCTACATATACAGGGTGCGTCACCAAAATCCGGATAAATTTCAAATTGAATTTCCCGCTTCATTGTGTTTTGGTTGCCGTTGGCATACCAGTAGTCAGCCAATATAAGTAAAAGGTGTTTACCTCAAAATTGTTAGTCTGTTAAAAATGAGTTAAGAGTATAACCGAAGAGACGCGATAATGCGAAAGTCTTCGCGCTGGACGATCAGCACGGGAGATTATTCAATTTTTCCGTTATCCGAAATCAACTGTTTATTAGGTTGTCACTAAGTACAAAGTTCAAGAACAGTTAGGTGAAGGTTCAAGTACACCGGCAAGAAAGCGGCACTCAAAAAAACACATCGTGCGAACCCATGAAGTCACCAAAAGGACTGAAGAGCTGATTCTGGAAGACCCGGGGTTATCGTTACGAAAACTGGCGTCTATTCTGAATGTTAGCGAGCCTATCACGCGGAGAATCGTTAAGGAGGACCTTCGATATTATTCTCACACGATCAAGGTCCCAGCAGGACGGGGTTCCAGCTCACACGAGCCATTTGGTCCAAAACTGGCTCTCGGACAATTTAGAAATGTTCTGGTTTTAAGGAGTTTTGGCCTCCGAATAGTCCAGAATTAAATCCCTTGAACTATTAGGTATAGAGCTTGATTGAAAGGGTTACCAACAAGTCTCGACATCCAAATGTGGCATCATTAATGACCGCCATTGAGGCAGAGTTCGCCAATATTGACAGCGCAGAATTGCAGAGAGCGTGCGAGCGCTTCATACCACGAATGGAGGCCGTGATTGAAGCTGATGGAAGCTACATTGAATAGTTACAATATCAATAGATGCACAAAGTGCCATGTAAAACATTTTTGTACTTAAACTTCATTTTGCAATAAATAACACGATTTGAAGAATGTTCATTGATTTTTCCGGTGACGCACCCTATATATATAGGGTGTCCAGAAATTGCCGTTCCTGATGTTCTAACTTTTTAACAATAACACAACAGAGATTTAATTTTCGAAAAAAAAAATTTGCATTATGAACGTGAAAATTAAAGGAAAATAAGGAAAAATGCAAAATTTTCGTATAGAAAAAAACATTTCTCCGACTTTCGAGAACTGTCGCTCCCAATATGCTCACATCATATTCACAAAAGTACAAAACTATCTCGAAACATTTCCACGTCAATTCAAAATTTGCTTTTGTCTGAAAATATGATCATGCCTCCACAAATTACCCGACTTTGAAAAGCAGGCTTTAGCGGGGTGAATGTGTTTTAATCTATTTCCCTTTGAAATAAATGATTATTTTCGCAGAACGTTTGGCTGTGTTCCAACGCTTATTTTTTATATTTAACTTATGATTTCACGTACCGTACCGTAAGAAGAAGAAAATGGAATTCTCCAACAATTTTACAGATTAAGCTGTTTTTCACACACCCTAATGCATGAAATATTCTCCGAATGTCTCCACGTGTCTCCGGGTGTCTTCGAGTGTCTCCGAGTGTCTCAGAGTGTTTCCGAGTATCTCCGAGTGTTTTTGAGTGCGTAAAACATTTCACTGACTGCAAGCGCCACGCCTTCTGGCCGCCCCCCCCTGCCCGCCGTCACTCCACCTTTGATGTTTGTGTGACAAATATAGAATTCATTGCTCGCACTTTTCGCCCCAAACAGCTGTTCTTGGCATTCGTTAAAAACAGCATTTCGCGAACTCATAGCTACAATAACTATTGTTTGTACAGTTTGTAGGACTGTCATACATTGATTTGGTTCTTTTTGTTGCTAGGAATTAATTTAATCAATTGCAATGTGAAACACCAAAGGTAGTGTACGGCCAAGAGAGTATTTTCAAATTTTATATTAAAAGCATGACACATGAGGGCTGATGATGAGCTCACAACATGGATCTAATGAGATGATGACACACTACGTGTTGCTACGTGACGGACAATTGGACTGTCAGTAAATCTTTTAAAAGGTGAAAAACAACTGCAAGTTGATCCGCTTGCGTGCCGAAAACATCGAGTACACACTTATATTTCCCATTAAAAGCATCTTTATGGTGATTACTTTCAAAGAAATTCGCTGCCATATGCCGAATTGAGAAGTAAATTTTAACCTTGTCCACTTGTTTTGCCCATAGATGGCGCTTGCAACAGTAAGTTTTTCTTTGATTAAACTTTCAATGACATAACTTTTGCTTACTTATCGCGAGATCATTATCAGTCAGAGTGAGATGATAATGAGCTGTGAAATCATAATTGGCTGATGTCAGTACATAGTATTAATGGAGGACATCTTGACTAGCTGTAAATGTGGGTAATTATTGATTGTTATTCTAGAGTCAGATTGTTTAGAATTATTTGCCAAACTATGGTAGAAATTATTAGAAAATACTTTCATGACGACACCTCACAGTGGGCAGTTATAAGGGAGTGCAAATAGCCGAATATTTCTGACGTATTCGTTTAAAAGATACCTTTCAAAGTATCTTTCAATGTATGAATCTCTGAAGCATTAAAGCTCGCTACAACTTTGTTACATTCAGCGGAAAGATAATAACCGAAAATCATATACGGTTTCAGTCTTAATATCTTCGATACATCCAGCCTGCAGATAAGGATCACATTACAACCGAAAATCACAAAAAGACTACTTTATTGCCCGATAATACTCCTCGCTGCTGTAAATTGTAAATGCGATGGTATAAGGATGCTTCCATAATGATTCGACTATGTATGTTTGGACGTTTGCTTTCACATCTTAACTGATCTTGGGCGAATTCAGTTAGTTGGCGATTTTATACGCATGATGTATCTCTGATCCGTTTCGGGTCCATGTTCTCGTGTCCGTATATTGATATCGAATTACTTTTCTCCGAACTAATTGCCATGTGGCCCTTGGATTCGTTGGCGTTTTATTCATTCATTCATTCATTCCTCGATTAAGTCACGGATGCTTCCATGGGAGAGATCCAATATCATCGTTCGTATGACTGACTACCACTATTGCGGTTTTATTGTTTAAAATCAAGTGAACAAAAGCCGAAACAAGTTGGGAGTTTTATGAGGATCAATTAGTTGAATTGAAAAATTTAATTTGATGGAATTGGCATAATTAATCATACAAAGCCAAACGATGAGCAGCAGCTCCTCGCACTCGAGCAACAGCGAAAAACATAATGTTGTGGGAATGAATGATCAAATTGTTGTGGAAAACGGAGAACAACTGAGCATACTACGCAAGTACATATAGATTTTCAATTTTTAAAAATTTTGCAGATTATTCTGTACTGAGAAGAGCATGTATTCGAAAAAAATTCGAAATTTCAAGAACTGGTGTAAAATTTACTTTTAAAATATATTTTTTGAAAATAAACATTTCTGTAAATAATTCAGAACATGATCCCTAATCAGTGACAATAACTTACCGTCTACCATGATTATAATTAAGCAAATTTAACCATGTTCAATCAATATTTTAAACTGGAGCCTTATTAAAACGGAATACAAAGAGTTTCAATAGATTTTAGTTCAAAAACTGAGCCAGTTGAATCTAGAGCTTCGCAAAATAATATCTCGCATACATCAATTAACCTCAAAAATAGGTATAACAGGTAAACTGGTTACATCCTTACAAAATAATTTTAAAACATTTTTATAACCGATTGTCTATATTTCAATGTTAGTTGCAGTACCCTATCTGACCTAGCTGTGAGGATATTGCAATGTAAGAAATTTCAGATTAAGTGTTCAGAAACCAATTAAATGACAGCCAAAATATTTTTTGTTGAGAATTACATGGAAAATTGTCTATAGGATTCAACGAAATCAAGTATCCACATGTTGAAACTCAAACTTCGTTGGTTGTACTGGCAGCCCACTTCATTTACAGATGGCTCACATAGGCCACGTGATACCACAAAAAGATTAGGACGGCACTAGAACCTACGAGATGACGAAAAACATTCAGACTTTCGTAAGAAGCTGACTATGCAGCTAATGTTTAAATTAGCTACTTCCGTGAGGCTATCCAGAATGGGCGAGCCTAGATTTTGCATGCGTTTCCTGGACAGTGCTGGGGATCGGCACAGAAAGTGTTGGAAGGTTTCCTCTTCTTTATCCAATCTGCAGCTTCGACAGAAATCGATGAAAGGAGCACCCACTCTTTCTGCATGTCTGCCAATCCAACAATGCCCCGTCAGTATGGATATAATGAAACTTAATGTTTGACGTCTCGTGTTGAGGAGCTGCTTAGTGCGTGCCAAGTTTGCCTGGTTGTCCTACAGGTTTCCTCCAGAAGCCAAGCCCTGTTTGCAGCCTCCATGAAAAACTGCTTGAATCCTAGTTTAATGGAGGCCAGAGGGTGGCCCAAATTGGGATGTTAATACTTATGTATTCCTGGAGCTCAGTGCCGGCTCTCGCTAGGGCATCAGCTTCATAATTTCCAGGAATATCACTATGCCGCGATACCCAGAAAAGGATCATTGCACAGTGAAGTGACATCGCGTTGAGTTGTGTGCGGCATTCCATTAAAATTTTGAATGAGGCTTACACGCTGGATAATGATTGGATAGCAGCTTGACTGTCAGAGAAAATGTTTAAATTTGTTATGAAAATTTTCTGGTTTCTCAGCCAGTCTACTGCTTTGTATATTGCAATGATCTCTGCCTGAAAAACATTGCAGTGGTCTGGTATCCGGAAGGATAGTTTCAGAACTAACTGTTCTGAGAAAACGCCACAACCAACTTTCCCATTCATTTTTGATTCGTGAGTGTAGATGTCCACCGATTCATGCATCTCACTTCTTTCTATGCTCCAGTCCATAGTATAGGTAAGCCCCAGTATGCAATCGAAGCCTTCAAACACGAAATTTCCTTCCAAGAAATGGCGCCATGTGCTTCCAAAAACTGACGAATGCCAACCACTGCCAGATTTGCAGAGGATACAGCACTTTCGCGGACTTCATCTTTCACTTCAACACATGAGACATTTTTTCGGGCATTTTGGCTTTTTCGCTAAATCAATTTATCAAAAGCAAATGAAATTTGTGTCATCGAAGACGTTTCACCATTGTAATTCAATGAACCGTAGTTGCTAACGGCGTTTTTCACGCCTAGCATGAAACGTGTATATACAAGTTCTGGCAGTGCCCCGACCAGTAGATAGCTGCGATTTTGTCATAAATGGCAGCAAACATCTGATAAATGAAAACAAACATATGATAAATGTAAACAGACATATGACAGGCAGTGAAAGTCAAGAAATTGTAAAATAAAGTTCGTAGTTTCTGATTCTGAAAATACATCATATTCTCGAAATAAATGAGTGCGGTTTCATACTCAAGTGCATTCAGGCTTCTATCTGTTTGAAAGATTGAGTGCTTTTCAAAGTAGTTTAAATTGACAATTTCATATTTTTATGTGCATAATACAAAGAATGGCATTTATCTCAATTGTGAACAATTGTCAATCAGTGGCGTCTTAATTGTTGACAGTCATAATTACGCCGAAGCCTATCCCCAGCTCGGTTGTAAAGGAAAGAGGGTGGCTTTAGAGTTTAACAAATTAAGTTGAGTGCTCCCTATTTTTACTGTTAATATTAAGTATTCAGCGGTTTATTACAATTAAGACAAATTTTTCCAGTTGAACATTAACTTTAGAATATCATATCTCGAAGACAATGATTTTAGAATATTTTGCAGATCTCGGCTGTTCAAAGTTCGTTGATTAAACTGTTCCTTTAAAACGTTATTTTGATTTTGAGTTTTTTCATATATACGTATTTCGGGAGTAATTGTTCACCCTTCTTCAGTGTATAAACTAACTTTTGTACAAGGAAAACCCTAACTTATATATTGACAAATATAAGCTAATACCAAACGCACGAATAAATATATCGCCTAACAATTTCACAAAAGGATAACCTGATTGGTTTCAGGTAATTAGCCGTAAGAGGGTAGACTGGCAATTACCCGTGTCCTCGTTCAACCTTTGCTTTTCCGGCTGCCTCAATATCCACATCGACTCATATGCGTCTAATCTACTTGTCCCCGCTACCTCCTTCAACATTTTGAGGTCCTCCCATATAATGTTGTGTCCTTCACTTTGGATGTGTCTAGCTACTGTGGATTTTAACGTTACCGTTTTCTTGTATCTGCCTAGTTGTGCTTCTCGTATGTGTTAGTTGAATCTCGTCCTCACCGATCGTTTTGTTTGTCCGATGTACGTTTTATTACACTCCGAACAAGCTATCCTATAAATACCACTCTCCTCGTGTTTCTCCTTCCTGTCTGTAACCGAGGCCAGCATCGATCTTATTTGCGAACTTCTGCTACTTGGAGCCCCGATGATAATTTCGCATTTGAGGATCTTACTTATTCCTATCCATATTTTGGAGTATGTCATTGGAGCTCTCCACAATGCTTCTCGTTCCGCTTCCTGTTTGAACTTGAACTTACCTATTTTCTTTTTGATGATGGATAAAATTTCGGATTCTTGGTACCCATTTATTCTGGCTGTGTCGAAAATACGAGGGGTGATCAAAAAGTAATGAGAATCACAATAAAAGACGGTGATGACAGTTACAAAAATAATTTACTTTTCTACTTAGTCTCCTAAAAAGGCAATACATTTAGTCCATCTTTTTTCTAAACTCAGGATTCCCTGAGAAATTTTTTTTTGTCTTGACCCTCCCAAAACGTCTCAACAGCGGCCATCACTTCACTATTGTCTTCAAATTTCTTGCCTCGGAGGTGTTGCTTGAGACGAGGAAAGAGGCAGAAGTCACTGGGAGCTAGATCTGGCGAATAGGCTGGGTGTTCCAGCAGTTTGAATCCCGTTTCTTGAATGGCAGCCATAATGGCTCCCTTTTCCAAATATTCCACCATAATTATTCCTTCGGCGTTTTAAAAAAAGGAAGCCATAACCTTTCCCGCCAAACTTGACACTTTGAACTTCTTCGGTGTTGGTGAGGAGGCTCGCTTCTAAGTCATCGAGTGTTGTTTGGTTTCAGGATCAAAATGGTGGATCCAAGTCTCGTCCATGGTCACGAAACGTGACAGAAATTTTTTCCGATCTGCTTGGAACTTTTGGAGATTCACCCTTGAACTATCGACTCGTTTTTTCTTGTGCTCGTCGGTTAACATTCGCGGTACCCAACGCCTTTTTCATCTGCAAATTCGTCCACAAGGATTACTCGAACGCTACCGTATGAGATCCCCGTGACCTCAGCTACATGTCTGACGGTCACTCTTCGATCTGCCAACACAACATCTTCGACCTTTTTCACGTTGTCTTCAGTGTGGGACGTAGATGGGCGTCCTTCGCGGTGTTCATCTTCACTGGATGTCCTTCCCAGCTTAAACTCATTGGTCCAGCGTGCAACTGTGGAATATGGAGGAGCAGAGTTCCCCAATGTTTCCTCTAAGTCGCTGTGTATGTCTTTGGTAGACATTTTTTTTAAACAGATGTACTTAATGACTGCTCTAATTTCGTTTTTCTCCATTTTGACGTTACCCTTGCCGGTCTGTATTCAACTGAATGTCCCTCCCGTGAATCGTAGTCTATTTATATGATTTTTTCATGCTGACCTAGTATGTGTTTAAGCAAACGAAAAAAAATTTTGTTGGATTTTTATGCGGACTGGAAGTAACCGTTTATCATTACTTTTTGATCACCCCTCGTATATTTCTTCTCTTCATCGAACCTCTCTTCAGGGCTGTCATAGGAGCAAATCGGAGACAGCCTATGGCAAGACAAAATATAACGAAATGTCACATTTGAATCAGTCGTTTCGAAAACACCACATGTTATAATTTAGAAAATTGTCAGGCAACAAAAGCGAATGTGGAACAAACAAAAGCTTAGGGAGCAAACAAATATTCTCTAAAGAATATTCAAAAGGCGCATCATCTATCTTTTGCTTCCAATACGTGTCACTCTACCCAGCAGGAAAATCAGATCTTATTGCCGCATAGTGTTGCTGAAATTCCTACTGGGCAATAAGTCATAACTCCTTGAACACACTACGTCATCGCAGCTTCGGAAGAGACTAACTGGTTGACTATATACATTGCCTCTATTGTGCCACTGTCTTATTTGAATCAAGGTCTTTATAAGCTGCGAGCTCTTATGGGCGCTAGTGTGTCAGCAGTATTAAATTTACCATATTCAAATAAATTAGAACGCATCATTGGCGCATGGTCGTATGAAAAAGCAATGTCGCACACATATGTTGATATGTTAGCAATACATCGCATAATTTCGACATTTTCAAATATAAAGGTTGAATTTTCCAATGCAGCGATTAACTTTGAATATTTCTAATTTAAGGTGAACAAATAAACCACCAAAACATCAAAACTCAGTTATTATTTCAAGTGGAGAAACAACTTCCTGCTGCTCCCCTATCATCTGGTTGTTGTCTTTACTATTTGGCAGCACAAGCGGCGCGCTACGCATCTTTCAGCAACTACATTTTCAACAGCTGATGAAAACATATGGCCGCCATCACAAACAAGATTCCGCCGGCAGATAGTAGAAGTGGCGTCTAAATTGTGCGTGCCTTTCCCGTTAGTTGCTATACTGTGGAAGTCGAACAACATGGATTACACCGATTTTCTCGTGCGCAACGTAAGTACTAATACTTCGAATTCCTCAATAGGCTGCATTTTCACGATTCCTTGCAGTGTCCCAGAAGCGCAATGTACATCCCGAATTTCATAACCTCGGACGAAGAGCAGCGCATCCTGAAACAAGTGGAAAACGCCCCGAAGCCGAAATGGACGCAGTTGTCGCGTCGCCGTCTCATAAACTACGGCGGCATCCCGCATCCTAACGGGATGATTGCCGAGGCGATGCCCGTTTGGCTGCAGGATTTCATAGACAAGGTGAACAATTTAGGTGAGTCGCCCTTCCCCTTCGCCGCATGGAATTTATATGCACCACTCCGCTTCCAGGAATTTTCGAGTCGCTCAAAGCGAACCACGTGCTGGTCAACGAGTACTTGGCCGGGCAGGGCATCATGCCCCACACGGACGGGCCGCTGTTCTACCCCACAATCAGCACAATATCGTGCGGCTCGCACACAGTCCTCGAGTTCCAGAAGGCAGCAGAGGGCGAGACTGCAAGCGCGGAACATTCCAGCGCCTGCCCGAAGGACATTCACCCCAGCGATAGATACAAGCGGCAAACGTGTTGCAAGCTGCTGGTCGAGCCGCGCAGCCTTCTCATCCTGAAGGACTCGCTGTATCACGAGTACCTGCACTCGATCTCGGAAATCGAAGAGGACTTGGTGTGCGACGACGTCTGCAACTTGGACAACTGCGCCACTGCGTACAAGTTTGGCGATCGACTGCAACGCAAAACGAGGATCTCGCTGACGATCCGCCACGTGCCGAAGACGTCGCGAATGAAGCTGAAGTTCTCCACGTAAGTCGTTTTTTCTGATTTCTTTGCAATTCGGGGTGACCCCGCACCGAAAACGTTATACTAGAGCAATCGCAACCAGAGCATGGACTAATATTGAAGTAGCTTTAGGATTTAATTAATTGAAGGAGGTTATTATAGGGATCGTAGTTTTAAGTGTGAACATTTAGGTTGTAAGTCCGCTTGCTCGCTTCAAGGCGACGGAGGCGTTGTTATTGCAAATCAACGAATTGCTTTTCAAGGCTGCGTCAGAATATTATCAAGCAAAGTCAGATCACATTTGACTGCAATTAAAGTTAACTCGAAAATTAGTTAGGAAACCATTGCAAACATATTTCGACAATCGTCCTGACAATAATAAATCCACAGGACGAAAATTGAGGCCGCCAATCAATGTGCGTATAAATGTGTAATACATAAACGACAACAAAATGAAAATTTACACAATTTTTCGCGGGTTTCTAAGGAAATTGGTATTTGTTTTAAATGAATTAGTGCTCGGCACACTGGAGCGCTCTGTCGGACACATCACGCACTTCACGTGGTCACTTTAACCCTTAAATGGCACATCAAAATAATTACATAAATATCATATGTGGTCTTTCCGAATCCAGTGTAAAAATTGCTAATAACTTTTATTTATCAACATTTCCATTTGATTTTTTTAGATGTACCTTAGGATCTCCCCTAACAGATTACATGGTATTGAGATCCAAAATCTTAGTTACGATATTGAAAAAAATATTAATACGTTAAAAAATACGAAAATTGACACTTTCTACGAAAAAACTCATACCTTTTTTAAATTTAGATATTTTTTGATTAAATTTTAACTGTGAACTGGTGAAATGCTACTCTTTATGATATAGAATTAATCTCATTTGTCAATTTTCCAAAAAAAGGTATTTATTTTGAGGAAAAAACTGGTAGAAAATGATACGCGTATTTCAATGATTCATCGCTATTTTATTCATGAAAAAATTATGTATGGTAATAATCACGTGAATATATATATATATATATATATATAAATATATATATATATATATCAGGGTGTTTCGGAGTTGATGGCATTAAATGAAACCACGGAATCCTTGAGGTCTTTTGAGCAAAAAATCGTATTGGAGGGGGGTGGTAAATCCGAAGGGGTTTCGAGATATAGGAGGGGGAAATACCCCGCTCCAAAACCACGACCTGGCACGTGTAAATCGTCATAACTATTTTATTTTTATGTGTAGACTTTTGAAAAAGGATGCGTTTGATAGCCTGTCAATGTATCTTTTTAGGAATGTATTAACAATTGCCCCCAATGCTGCCAGTTTTACACGAAAAAATGAGAAACTTTAAACAACCGGAAAAAAAATTGGTAATTTTGACTTTCGCGACCGTGTTAAACGCTAAAGTGATGTATTAACCTATAAAAATGATTATCCTGACAGAAAGCCTTACTTTCTGCTTGAATACTTCCGAAGAAAAAGATTGCCAATTTTCCTTTGTTTCCTTCGAAAAATAGAAAACTAAAATTTTGTGAAATTTTGCCGACTTACTTTATTATGGAAAATAATAACTAAAGATCCAAAGTAAAAATTTATTTTGAACTTATCATTAAACAGCAGTATTACTGTATTGCTTGTGATCACATCAACTGTTCAAAGTGTCTTCCTTCCACAGAAATGCAAAGAAGAGCTCTTTTCTTAATTTCTGTGACTACATCGAAATGCATGAGTTCCTCTCTTATTTTTTCACTAGCTGCCTCAATTCTTAAATCTAATTCTTGAACTGATGACACAGGTGTCCTGTACACTTCTTGCTTCATTGCACCCCACACATAAAAATCAAGGATAGCTAGATCTGGAGACCGGGGTGGCCACCTGATTGGACCATTTCGACCTATCCACCTTTCTGGATAGCTTGAGGCAAGCCAATGGGTGACTTGTTGGCCAGTATGGCTTGGAGCACCATCGTGTTGGTAATACATCCTGTTGAAATGATTATTGGTTTATCTTCCAGTAAAGCTGGCAATTCGTTATCCAAAAAATTGAGATATCCGGCAGAATTCAGCCTATCCGGCAAACGGAATGGCCCAATTATCCTACGCCCCAGGACGCCTGCCCACATGTTTCTGCTAGATCTACGCTGTGTAGAGGTGGCCCTGGTTACTTTGGGATTGATAATAGCCCATAGATGGCTGTTGTGGAAGTTGTTGACACCATCCCTTGAAAAATGTGACTCGTCGGTCCATAAAATGTTACTAATGAAGTTGGAGTCCGTTCGATCCCGTTCGATAAGCCACTCACAGAACTCAACCCTTTTCACGTAATCTTCGGGAAGTAACTCTTGCACGGGTTGAAAACGGTAAGGGCGCATCCTTTCCTTGCTTAAAACTCTCCAAATTGTGGTCGCCGATAAGCCCAGCCGCAAAGCTAGCTTGCGAGTTGATACGTCTGGTTCGCTGCGTACTATGGATAGTATGCGCTCCTCCTGATCGGCGTCCCTGGAAGTTCCTGGTCGGTTGTCCAAACGCTGCGGTTGGAAACTTCCAGACTCTCGTAAGTTTCTATGCAGTCTCATGAAGGTTCTGGTATCCGTTAATCGCCGGGTCGGATACCTCGTTTGATATTCCTCCTGTGCACATGTGGCATTGCCATCGCAAAATCCGTAAATGTAATGCATGTCAGCATATTCCTCGTTGGTAAAGTTAGCCATGATTGTATATGTTAAGAAATAAGCACTCCTTGATTCTTTTCAATTGACGATTCGACTAAGTCATGCAGCATTTCGACACAACAATTATGCCCCTTTGTATTATCAGGTGCTAATTAATAAACATTAACTTTATGTCATCCTCAAAACGTCAGATTTTAATTATCTCAGCATAAAAACCGTTCAATACTAAAGCAGGTCCAACAAATAGCATGAAGAAAACCAATTACTCAAAAATCTTTCCACTGTAGGATTATGCCAGGTAGATAATAAAATTTTATGACGTTTGGCTAATTCCGAGGGATCACACAAATTATGAGTTTTCTATTTTTCGAGGGAAACAAAGGATAATTGGCAATCTTTTTCTTCGGAAGTATTCAAGCAGAAAGTAAGGCTTTCTGTCAGGATAATCATTTTTATAGGTTAATACATCACTTTAGCGTTTAACACGGTCGCGAAAGTCAAAATTAGCAATTTTTTTCCGGTTGTTTAAAGTTTCTCATTTTTTCGTGTAAAACTGGGCATTGCGGGCATTTGTTAATACATTTCTAAAAACATACATTGACAGGCTATCAAACGCATCCTTTTTCAAAAGTCTACACATAAAAATAAAATAGTTATGACGATTTACACGTGCCAGGTCGTGGGTGAGGAGCATGGTTACTCCCCCCTTATATCTCGAAAACCCTTCCGATTTACCACCGCCCTCCCATACGATTTTTTGCTCAAAAGACTTCAAGGATTCCGTGGTTTCAATTAATGCCATCAACTCCGAAAACCCTGAAATTGCCGCACAGGCTCTTCACCACGTGATTTTTTGGACAATTTTAAGCAGAAAATATTATGAAATCTTTTTTCGATTTCTGAACCCTTTAGCTGCCACAGGCGTTTTAAAATTTTGAAAAAAATGCCGTTCTTTAATTAGTAAAAACGCAATATCTTCACAGCTATGAAAGATAAAACACTCAAACAAACAATAAAACGCAGATAATAGTTTTTCGCAACTATTTGAAGCTATTTTGTGAATATGAAGTGAGCATATTGGGAGCGACACTTCACGAAATTCGAAGTAATGTTTTTTTCTATACGAAAATTTTGCATTTTTCCTTATTTCACGTTCATAATGCAAAATCTTTTTTTCAAAAATTAAATCTCTGTTGTGTTATTGTTAAAAAGTTAGAACTTCAATTTATCCTTATTTGCGAATTTCTACACGCCTGCAAATTCTAAAACAAAAATTCAAAAAGGTGCCTAATATGCCTACTAACAAAAAGTTGCTAGTGTGATATACCCAGCAGCTTGGGTGGTGGGTGATGCCTTTGGGTTGTTGAGAACGTTGATTTTGAGGCCTATTGGCATAGTTAACGGCATGGGATGTTATGGATTGGTCGACATCCATGGGTATTGGTCCTCGTGGTGTACGCGGGGGCAGCTTATTAAAGCTGTTTTCACGTTGGGGCTGTTGAAAATTCGTGGCATAAAATCGTGGTTTTTGTGAGACCTGTGGATTATGGAATAACTCCGGATGATATTCGCGTCTAGGAGCTGGAATAGGCGCGAGCCTGGAGAGATTAGGTACAATTTTTCGTGAAGCAACTGAAGGTAGGTGACCGTGGTACGTTTTTCGCGAATTGAAGGTTGAGCTGTTCGCGTATTGGGCTCGATAGTCTATGTTCTGTAGTTTAAAGCAAAGATGTAAGGCTTGACGTAAGTCCACTGGTTCTCTAATGGAGAGCGATCTCGATAGATCACCTCTTAGTCCCCTAACAAACGTGTCAAGGGCCTTATCGCGGTATGCTTGAGTCATGATATTAATCGCGTCTTGACTCATTTCGATGGATCCTAATTTGTTGAGAATCAATGATAGATGATTATAGACCTCTTGGTAGAATTGCGAAACCGTATTAGCTCCCTGCATCAAAGTGGTCATTTGATATTCTAAAGTACTTAGGTCTGTCTTATCTGCATAATGGAGAGTTAGGCACTTAGATATTTTTGTCCAATTTAATGGAGTATTATAGGACTCTAACGCTATGTTAGCGTGTCCTATGATTTTGTTTCTAATAACTGATAGAATCCCATAATATTTCGGCGTACCTTTTAGGTGATCATAAATTTGAAGAATTCTGTCGACGCTTTTGCGCCAAGAGTTAAATTCACCTGGTTCCCCAGAGATGTTCTCAGGCTCTTCACAACGTCGGGTATTTTGTCCATTTCTGACAATTGGCTATTAGTACCGACGTTGATTGGTACATCAACATCATTATTGATGTCTGAAGCTGGGTTCATTAGTGAACAAAAAATTTGTCTCCCCTGAGTTTGGAGGGTTTCAATGACACTCGTGAAATGGTTTCTAATAGTTCATTATTCGACGGGTTATTGGTGGCATTACTGGTGCCAGGAAGATCGATGCTAGTCAGGGCATCGGCAAGAGAATCAAGGTTTAATCGCGTCAGGTGAATTAAATTGTTGGGGTTTGCCATGTTGCACTATTTAATTAAAAGATCACTTTAAATATTCGGCACTAATTTACACACACACGATTGCAGGCACTCCCGTCCCAATAAATGTGAATATGAATGATTAAAATATAAGACAAATTTATAATAATGAATGATAAAAAGGTAAATTTATTATAAAATAACAATATGGATTAAAGTATTAAATAGAATCTCGATTTGGAAGAAATTATTGAACAATTAAAAAATTTTCCTTTTTACAAATTAATCTTTCTAGATTTTTTTTAGTTTGGCGTAATTTTACAATACTTACTTACAGTAACATAAATTCGCCGCTACTCATTTTTGTTCGAATCGTTGCTCCTGCGTTCAATTTCTTAGAAAGATTCTCCGATCCTGATTCCTGGATTCGGTTGATTCTGTGACCGCTTTTGCGCTGTTCGGCTGTCGATTCCGTTTTTTTGCCTCTTTTAATTAATTCAAGGCTACTCGGGGGCAAAATCAACAACACACGCGTACTTTGGAATATGATTAATTCCGGTTACTATTGCTTTATAGTCGCGTTTATGTGGAGCGTACGTTTGATTATCGCGATACACTCTCTACTCGCGTAAACTTTGCGAATCGGCAAAACGAGATCAATGTAGTACCATCGGCCAGTCTCAGCGCGATGTTAGGACCTTTTTTTGGCTTGATAATTTATTAAATTATCTGGTCTATCCTTTTGATCTTTTACGCGTATGAGAAGCGGTCCCTGCTCGGGCGCCAGTTAATAAATTTTAAACGCAACAAGTTTTTTAAAAAATATATTTAGGGCTGATCCCGTTGTTTGTTCATTAAAGTATTGCTAAAGACTAACTTAGACTAATGGTACAATTAACTCTAAAACTACGGAAAAATCAGGATACTCCAAAACACACGACAACTTCCGGCCGTTTTGAAATGTAACAGCTGTGCACTTTGGTGCATTTTGCCGGGTACAATATTATTACCCGATAAAAGGAAATTGTTTATCGCGGTGCATTCACATAGTTTCCGAACGCGACCGCGTCAGCTCAAAGCGTCATATATAAAACACGGTGTCTGGCAATACCCACCAACCACTTGCATTAAGCTGATTCTCATCACAAAGTATTTGTATATGACATAGTATAGTATTAGACACTGTGTTTCATAATTGGTTGGCCATTTCAACATGACTGGTACATTACAGGAACCAAATTGCTTCGATTTGTTTGTGAATATAGGGTTTCGGGTATGCAACTCATACAGGTTCGACGTTTCAAAAACATACGAGTCTCTGTTTCGGCCCGGTTTTCCAATGTTTATGTACGTGAACCGGTATCTGAATACAGATTTATAAGAAAGTGTACACTTTTATGTTCAATAAGATGATACCTATAATCCACAGTGGCCAAGAGAAGTACGGAATGCCAACCTTTAAAGTTGTAATAATCGTAAGCTTCTTCTGCCGGAGGTGACACTGGAATGTGACATCCATCTAAAAAATGAGATCATAACATAAGTGTTAACAGTACGGCACATCAAAAACTTAACCAACAAATTGCTCCACAACAGTGGAGGAATCCTAATGCTTCAAATCCATTTACACATTCTTCAAGCTTGTCAGCGTCTAGCTTGCTGTAGAACGATAAATACTCTTCTCGCATTACTCTACATACTTCTTCGCAAAACTCTAAGACTAATTTACTCACGGTCGTCCGCCCAACCTGTATTCCATAGATGAGGCCAGAGCATACACTGCGATTCCCACTCTCTTTTCAAGAGGAATTGCTTTTCTGCAAGTCGTATCTCGCCTTTGTAGCCCTTTCATTCGTTGGCACAAGATTTCGAATGTACTTGGCAACATCCTGAAATCCTCCCTGAACTTCTCCGCACCATATGAAAACCGTTCTTCCCAGAAAGTTTCGCTGCGACTCTAAAATAGATACCTATACTACACCTCGATTTCGTACGAAACCTTATCCACACTTACCAATTTCCAAATCCTTCTATCAACAAATCTTGTCCGCCACATTGCGATTATACTGTTCCTCTTCTCAAATGCCACAGTGCCTTGGCCATATGATACCTTCTCCTTTGCATAAGCTTTCTCCTCCTTACCCTCCTCGTGTGCAGCATATTTAAATAATGTGACATCATGACTAGCAGAACCAGATCCATTTCACATATAATTTCAATAAATTTCACTATTTTAAACACAAACAATAGCCATACGCTTTACCGAATGATAATGACGACACCAACGACGAAAACATGTGTGTCACTCCGTCATTTGAAGTTTCATGCTGATGACACTTTTCGTACTGATGATAGGTCAATGAGTCAACGCTATTAAGGTACTAGTACACTTTTGGTGTGTAAAAAAATGCATAATTTCAGTAAAAAATTTCTCGACTTTTTTATTATATTACAAATTGCGTTTTGTGCAAAAGTTTATTTTACTCTTAGACTGTACAAAATTTTTTTTTTCTTTTCTTCCACATTTGTTCCATTTAATAGAGGGCGTCAAAGTCAACACCAAAAAAAATTCTTCGTCCATGACCGACAGTTAATCTCCGGATTGGCAAGTCTAAAACAAAAAATTCAAACGGCATTTCAAAAAGGAAGGTTTCACATGCGCGAATTCACTTCCGTTTATTAAAAAAACACGAGAAAAAAATTGCGGACTTTTGAAAAAAAGTGTCGAAAATTGACCCTTTTTTCACCATTTTTCTTACGCCAAAATGTTAGTTGTTCATTTTTTGGTCTAATTGAGGGGAATTCGCATGTAAGATACGTTAAAAAGTAAAACGCACTGACATTCATTCAAATCGGTATAGCCAATCCGAAGATTAACTGTCGGCCGTGCGAAAAAAACGTGTTTTCGAAAAAAACGCGTTTAAAGGTTTTTCTCATATTATTTTTTAAATTTTATTAAAAATATCGAGTTTGATCACTTACAATTGATTAATCTGCTATTCCTGGACCATATAGCAATAAGTCGAGATCATCAAAGGCCTGTTCTTCCTCTTGCTGAGCAGTTTTCTTAGCTAAACGACCTTCTTTCGTTGCCGCCTTGGTCGCCTTTGCCGTCAACGAAATTCGTTCTTCGTCCTTAGACTGCGCATATTTATATGCAGCGATGCCGATGGGGCAACCCATTGTTTCCATGATCTTTAATAGTGTCATTCGACCTTCATTAAAAATTGCCAAAGAGATTTGAACTGCAAGTTCCACGACTTGCTTGCCTACAAAATTATGTTTCGGAACAATGGCCCAAAGAGTCTTGTTATAACATTCGTTGTTGGTTTGGGTATTTTTTCCCAAACAACGTAAGAGCAATTCTTCATTGGTCAGCTTTTTGAATACAGGCTTCACAAGCTCTTGCACTTGTAGACTAAGAGCTGGTTTTTGTTTGTACGATTCGTTCTTCGCCTGTAACTTCAAATATTTGCACCACTCTGGATTGCACTTTTGATGTTGCGGTACTTCGTCGGTGGAAATCATGTGATAAAACCCGGCCCATATTTCTCTCTTCATTTCTGTCAAATCATTAGGATATCGTTGGATTGGCAATCTATTATTTATCGACATCTGCTTCATAATTTTTCCGGTAAGAGCTGTTGGTTTCGGAGTAGGAGGTACCGGTTCATTGATTTTTCTTTTGCGCGGTTGTTTAACTTTCGGTGTGTTTCCATTTTTTTTTCTCTTCAGCTTCCTTTTTTTCTTCAGCCCGCTTAATTTTTTTCATTTCGATAAGAGTCTTTTTTACGTCTTTAAGGTATCGAAACATTCGTTTTCCAATGGTTTTCCGTATGGTTTGGATGCGCAAAGATTGGTAAAAGTTTTTGAGTCGCCATCGCCTTTATAGTAGGCGTATTTAGCTGTGTGAAGGTTCATAGAGTTCTTAAAAATTTGTACAATACCTTGTACCTCCATTCCACCAGAACTACCTTCATAATTCGCAGTACACTCGTCTTCATGCACGGTCTCGTAGCAAATAGAAAAATCAGCTTCATTCAGCTGCTTTTTCATTATTTCACACATTTTGCAAGATTTTCATGACACAAAATAGTCCAATAATTTGCCTGTATTCTTACCAATAACTGTTGAAACAGCAATTAGAGAGCTGAACCCGCGTTTCGACCAAGTACCATCTCCGGATACAAAAAACTCATCCTCGGCCAATTCTTTTTCTCGATTTATTTGCATTTCTTCTTGACCGGCTTTTTTTAAACACACAGTGGAAACAGACTTCGCTGCAATTAAAATGTTTTCTAAAATTGCATAATAAGTTGTTTTACCGAAACAAGAAGTAATATCCATCAGTGCACAAAAGAGGTCCAGACCGTTGCGACCAACACCGAGCAAGCGCATAACGAAAACCATGCGCCGGTTGATTTTTAATGCTTTATCTACCACGTTGCATGAATTTATTTGTCGGTCACCACATTCACATTCGACATTGATTTTGAAAGCAAGACCGCGAATACTGGTTTTGGAAAATTTAATATGTTTGTCGCACGTTTTACACTTCAGCATAGTCGACAATTCTCCGAAAACAAGCGAGAAAGCGAGAATACAATAACTGCAAATTTCATCTATTTTAACCTCGAAATCAGTATTGTTTGATAATTTTTTTGCAGATGCACTAGTAAACGATGTACTCAGCGCTATGCTGGTTTCCATGATATTCGTGAAATCTTCTTGCACTGCGTCCTTTTCTTATTTTTGTAGTTTTACTCGCTTTTTTGTAAGGTGTAGGCATTTTGCCGTGACAAATATACTTGTAAATGACCAAATAACTAATGTCAACGCGTGTGAAAGTAAAAATATTATACTCTGTTGTGTATGTGGGAGAAACCGGCTTATAGAAAGAGGGGAGTCACGTTTAGCGTTGCGCGCTCGACAGCTGCAAAGTGCCGAAAAAGCGCGTGCACGCAATACTGTTTTTGACTGACTTAGAATTCAAATATCTTTACAATATTTGAGGTCATTTCTAAAAGTGTATGGAGTTCAAAAATGAAAAATTAATTTTTTCAAAATTCAAAAGTGTACTAGTACCTTAAACTATCTTCCGAAGTGACAGCATTGCATTTATATGCCCCTATTATCGCATGGACGTCCTTATAATATCTCCATGTGGATGGAGTGGACCCGGTTCCTAGTTTCTTCTTCTCATCCCTATAAAATGTATGCAAAACTAATAAATTCGAACGTGTCATGAGTGTCATGCAAATCTTTACCTGTATCTTTGTGTGAGATTATTCACTTTTGATCTCACTTCCTTTGCGGTAACATTTACATTTCGTCTTCCTATTAATTAAATGAAAACGATTAGTCAATGAATATTTCATTTGTTTTTTACAATTCTTATCTAGGTCACGGGCCATTTCATTGTAAAGCGGATAATTTTTTCTATTGGCACGCAGTTTCCTTGCAAACTGTGCCCAAATATCCAACAGGTGCTGGATCATTCGCTCCGTCCAGACTGTTTTTTTTTTTTTGGTTTTTGCACATTCATTTCACTTGCGATGTCACTTCAGATTAATATTTGGTTCGAAAATTTCGTGCTTATCTCTTTGTCTTTATGATGGGGTTTTTGTGCTGATGACACTTTTCGTACTGATGATGGGTCAATGTGTCAACGCTATAAATCAGCAGTGAATTGTCAAATATTGAAGTGTAATACATAATAAAACAGCAACATCACAAATGCAAGTAGAATTAACAGAATGGAGCGGAAAACGGATGTAATGTGCGTGTAATTTATTGCTCCAATAATATCCGGAATACCTTTTTGCTTTTGAACTTTTCTTGTTGTTGAAGCGCTTCCGAGCCTCTTGGCCAGTTTACATAATCATGACCAATGGATATTAGCCAATATGTCACCTTATTCACTGCTTGCCACGATGATGACTTCGCAACTCCAAACAAATTTCCAAGCTGCCTATAGGTCACTGTATTAGCCACATACCATAAGTATGTATTTCCTTTTTTGGTCCCATTACGCCATTACTCCATGTGTAGATTGAGGAACGATATTTGATGAGAAATACATATCTGAATAAAAAGCAGACTTACTTCACAAATTGAATCTTTGGCTAATTACCTACCTGCCATGTAATTCGCAGAAAATCTTTCTTCTCGAAAATGGCTTTTAAAATTCGCTTCAGAGTAGTCATCGATGGTATCCATGAAATTGGCAACTTTTGCATGCCGTTCGTAATCATCGTCTTCCTGTCCGGATGAAGTGGATAGAAATATTTCAACGATACCCGCGAAATCCATCGACAATTCACTCTCCTCTTCAGAAGACTCCAAAAGTGATATTGCTATGTTGTCCATTTAGGCATGTCCCTTTTCTAATTAATTTCATTAATAACTCACCCTGTCGAAATAATACAGATTCTGTTGAAATAATAACCGCTTCAATTCGTTAATTTCACTTATTAAATGTCACAAGACAGTGTCATCTTCGTGCTGACAATGCTACCAACTGCATCGCGCAAAATTTAAACCTGTATAGAACCTGATTCGTTTTTTTTGGTTTGGGTTTGGAACTCTACTCTAGAGCGGGAGCCAAAAAAACCCACTTACTATATCAACTCGTCTGCCTGACAGCGTGCACTTCATCGTACTTGCGGAAGATTCTGAGAAGCGGGTGGAGCTGTGCTGCTCGTCACGGCGTATACCGGACTTTGAAAATTATACCTGGGTCCATTGCACCCACGATTCTAATTAAGGATTAACCACCATTCCGAAGGGTTTCCCCGCAAGTACGTTGCAATTAATTTAATGCAATTCAATAAGCATTTATGTTATTTATTTATATTATTGTCTATAAATTATCGATACAAAACAATTAGCAACGTACTTGTAGGTCTATAGGATCTATGATGAATGGTGGACTGCCTTCCGGCGGGGGCATATTTTGCTTTATATATATATAATCTAAGTGTGACTGAACATCTACGTCATCCCTGAAAGGAATGCCGCATTTCAGGCACACGATTGAAAAGAGTTTCTTGTCGTGGGGACCATACAGGATATGGCGGGACAAAAACGATTGGGGCGAAAAATTGTGAGTGGAACAGCTCCGATTTGAACTGTGCCCATGTTGAAATGTTGCCTTGATATCCCTGATACCACAGTTTCGCCGCGCCTTCCAATCTTAAACTACTATATAAAATTCTCACCTTATCGCTCCACCCATAAAAACTTGCTATGGATTCGAAATCCTCAAGTCAATGGTCTACGCCAAATGTCTTGATTTCGGCAAACCCCATGCGTAATTCGTCAGCTTGGACCGTTGGTGTCGGTGATGGTGCGTTTGTAGAATCGGTTGTACTATTGTTTTGGTTTGCTCCTACAATCCAGTCCTAGTGACTGTTGTAGTCGTCTACTTACCTCCGTCTAAGACTTTTCAACTTTCGGGGGGTTGGGAACAGAGTAGAGTACACTGTGTTCTCTTTTTTCTTGGTTGTATTATTTTTTCTCATAAATTTGCGATTTCTTTGGGGTTTTCTTAGGTTGAACTATTGTTTATTTTCTTTTTAGTCGGTTCAGCACTTTTGATTTGGTTTGCTCCTGCATCCAGTCCTAGTGTCTGTTGTAGTCTTCTTCTTGCCTCCGTCTGAGACTTTTTTAATTTTGGGGGGGTTGGGAAACAGAGTAATGTACACTTTGTTTTTGTTTTAGTACTTAACTTTTGTTTTGGTTGTAACTCATCTGCTTTATTTTATGCTGTCTAGTTTTCATGGTTGTTGTGGCTTCTTTTTGTTATTATTCGCTTTTTTGTGTGTTTTAGGGTTTTGGTTTAGTATATTTTCTTGTGTATCTAGCTTGATGTGGTTGTATGTTTGTATTCTGTATTTGTATATGGACGAATAAGGGTGAAGATCTGTTGGTTTATTTTTCTTATTTTTTGAATTTAAAGCCCCAGTGTGTATCGACCTCAGCATAAAGATTTTCATGGGATGATGGGTAGTTTTTGTGATGAAGGTATAGTGGAGGGTGTTTTGGGTTTTTTGTCTGCCACTTTCAGACTGCGATACTATGTGTTCAAGAGTATAGTCTTTGAGTTGATGCGTCAGAATGAGTGATGGCATCTAATGAAATTTTGACTTTTCTTTTCAGTGAAGGTTAATCAATGAGTAAATCTGTGTTGTTGGCATGCCTAGATGCATTTCGTCCCTTTGCCAGTAGGACTCTTCAGTAGGCTTTAATTTGGTGGAAGCTTTATTTGAGGTGGAGGTGATTCTAATGAATCTCAATCACGTTAACTGGTCTGTTCTCAGGTTTCTTGCAGTTGTGGTCATCAATCCCCCAACCTTTTTGGGTTCATGGTACTTACGTTTGATTGTTTTAATGAGGTAGTAAAAAAAAGGGGGGGGGGGTAATAAAAAGGGAAATAGCAAAACCGCATTTTTTGTAAATTTGTGGGCTTACCTTTTCTTTTATTCCTTTTCGTTTCAGGGTTTATTTCGATGCTCCTTTATTTTCTTGTGGCTCCTCTCTGTGGTTATCCCTTGTTTTCACTCTTTTAAATCACTCACTGCAGGATTTTCCTGTCTGTTTCGATAATTGGCTTTCACTTTTCCCGTCTTCACTGTATTTTTTCGTGTATTTTATCTTTTCACTATGTTGATTCCCTTTCTGATGGGGTTCCCGCTTGGTCACTGCCGCCGTTTTTGGGACTTCACGCCTTGTCCTCTTTTATTATTTTTATTTTTTTAAAACCGTTCCACTGTTCCGTTAGATACCTTGCACGACCGTCGTCTTCGGATTTGCAGATGCAACTGCTGTGGTCCTGCATCCTTTGGGACGTTTGTTCCCTGTTGTCTGTTTTATTCTCCTTTCTCCCGAGTAGTGGTGGTTAGTGGGTCGTTGGCTATTTTTGTCTGTGTTTTGTATCCTGTCTATGTATAAGGAAAAAACTATCTTTTTGGGTTCTATGATTTGTTTATTGTACATATCATCCTTATACCTATTTTATCCTATGTGCTAAGTTCCTTCTTTTCTCATTTTTTTACTAGATCTAAATTTGTACAATTGTATTTTTATTTGTTGCATTGCAACGAGACTTGGCTTATTGTATGTGCTGCTTGATGATGTCCTTGATTTCCTTTTCTCTGCTTTCTCGTTTGTGTTTGTTCCTGTAGATTATGTATCTGATGCCCGCTGTCGGGATGTGGCCTTTCTTCAGCTTTTGGTAGATAATTATGACCTTCATATTTATCCTTGATGAGTTTTTGGTTATGTTTGTCTATTTGAAAATTTCCGGTGGGTTTTCTGTAAATTTTTCCCTTCGTTGTTTATTTTGGTGCGTACTGTAGAAGCTAACTTCAATCACTGATTTAAATTCAGTCACGCGTGCCCAGACTATGCTTACGAACAGCGCTGGCGTATAAATCAAAAGGGTCATTTGATATGAATTACCACCAAAGCAAAGTCAGCCTAAATGTGATTCCAAAGTGTCAAGTGGATACAGTACTCTTTTTGATGGCCTTTTGCAATGCATTTGAGTCTTTGAAATTTGATTATGGGCCAACGTGTAAGATACGGGAAACTAATGAGGATCATTATAGATTTATTGCAACCATATGCATCGGTGCTATGGAAAAATCGTTTTAGGTTGTTATTTTACAATTAGACATTGGGCTAAGATTTGTATGATCTCTTGGGTGGGTACGGTTCACGGATGGTTGTCCGTTTTTTGGTTGTGTCTCATATCTTATAATATGTGTGAATTGAGAGAGTTTTCTTTGAATTGTATGATTTTTTATTATTATTGTGCTTAAGTAGTGTGTATCTTTCTGATTCTTATCTCTATTTTGTAATTTATGTTTTCTTTCTTATTCTCGTTTATTTGATTTAGTCTCATAAGTTACATTGTATTTTTATTTTTATATTTCATTGTGTGTTTGCTTTTGATGGGTCCTCTTTTGTCTGATCCTTGGTCCTCTAGCTTGATGATTTTTTGGTGTCGTTCTGCATGTCGGGTTCTTCCCTCGGGATTTTCTGGTTTACCCCTTTCTTGGCTTTGGTTGGTGATATGGCTTTCTTCATCATATGGTGGGCGATGCGTAATATGTGATTGGAACGTTATGGGTTGTGTTCTATTGCATGGGCATTGTGTTATATCTTGGGTGTTGTGTTATATCTTGTGCCTTACCTTGATGTGTGATGTTTTCTATTTCTAATGTGGTTGATTTGGATTTTCTTGATGTGTGTTTATTTTTCTCACACACGGGTGTGGAGGGTTTGGGGGTTTTTCGCGTTGTCCTGGTTTTGTTTTTTTGGAGCTTTTCCTTGTGGGGGTGTTTAGGTTTTTTTTGGGGTTGTGTCTTTTATGTTGGGCTGGGTTTCATTATATATATGGTCATTTTTCTTCGGATTGTATTTCGGTTGAAGTTTAGTTTCGTACGGGGTTGATTTTAATATGTGCGTGTGTTCTGGGTATTCTTTTTATTGACTGCTGTGTCCTTCGTTGTTTGGGCAATTGTCCGTTGGCCTTGCTATCCTCCCCTTTTGGGGTCTTTTTCTTCCTTTTATATAGTTTCTTAGGTTAAACTGGCTTCTGTAGGTGATTCAAGATCACCTTTTTTATGATATTGTGTCCCCACATGAGATCCTTGGCTTTATGCAGACCATCTTTCCTGATGATCCATGTTTTTCCTTGTTTTTTGTTGTCAAGGCTTTCGCTTGGTTCATAACAATCCATTTGTTGTTTTTGACTAACTTTGTTCAAGTTTTCATCAAATGATACAGTCAAAAACTTGGATGTTGGAAACGAAATGGCTTATCAAGTTACAAATTATATCTCATAATTAGTTTCAATTTATTATCGTGGCTCGATTCTGTGATCTTCGCGATTGTACTCGTTTGCTGCGTCTCTTCCTCTGTTGTCCCTGAATGCTGCCCATACAATGGGGTTCATGTGCTTGGCTCCTCTTTGTCGTTCGTTTCGGTGTATCCGTGAGAGAAATTCATCTATTGGCAGCATCTTTGCATCATCATATAGCTTTTCATTCGAAATCATCCTTCTTCGCAACGTTCTGTATACTCCTGTACACGCTCTCAGGATTCGTCTCTCCAGTAGTCCCAGCTGTTCCCATTTCTCCTTTGGCGCTGATCTCCAGATCGATGCTGCATAAGCGATGATAGGCCGTATCAGCTGCTTGTATGCTGTTGTCTTCACTGCGGTAGATGCTGTCTATTCTTTCCTGAAAATAGGCATGAGAAGATGGTAAGCGAAGATGGCTTTATTTAAAATTGTATCAACATGTGCACTGAAAGAGAAGCGCTGTTCAAAAATAGCCCCAAGGTATTTGACGTTAGCGGACGCTTTCACAGTTGTTCCGTTGATAATTACAGCCGAGTTTTCAATGTTTGTCAACCGACTACAATACTTTTTACGTGGGCCGCGAAACATCACGAGCTCACTTTTACTGGCATTAACTCTTACTCCCCATTGTCTGTAATAGTCAGTCAGTGTGTTCAGATATCTCTGTAGATGGAGTAACACGAATCTCTGGTTGCATTGAGGGGACCAAACAAGAAGATCATCTGCATATAAATTCACTTTGATGTGTGGGGCAAGCTCGTCCCTCACTCCTGGTATGTCAGCACTAAAGATATTGTAGAGGAAGGGACCTAATATTGAACCTTGAGGAACCCCTGAGTCAATTTGAAATGGAGAAGAAGACGCCCCATTGTAGTCGACAAATGCCCTACGCCCTCTCAGAAAGCTAGCAATAATTTTAGTCAGTATCGGCGGGAAGTCCAGCTGCATCATTTTGTAGATAAGACCTTTGATCCAAACGGAATCAAAAGCCTTTTCGACATCAATGAAGCATGCGCCGAGGATTTTCCGATCCTGTATACAATCTGAGACTTCTCTATGGAAGACTGAGAGTGCATCAGTTGTAGAGTAGGCTCTTCTGAAACCAAATTGACGGTCCGGAATAATCTTTTTAGTTCCCACGAAGCTCACGATCCCTGATAGGATGACCCTCTCAAGCAATTTGCTGATGTTCGAGAGAAGAGATATTGGGCGAGTGGCACTGATTTCAGTCCCACCTATCTTCTTAGGAATGGCAAGGAGTTTCGCCTTTTTCCAGATTTCCGGGAAATAGCAGATATTGATGCAGTTATTGATGATAACTGCCAGTAAAACAAAGAATATCGGAGGCAACTTTTTCAGTACGAAGTTGGAGATCCCATCGATTCCCGCTGATTTTTTAGAATTTTGAGCCACCTACTACTACCAATGGGAGATTCTGAAGTATTAATGTGAGTGAAGCAAGTGATACTTAGTGATTCAGTGTTTGAATCAAATCTGTCAACAGCTTCAGTAACTTGTTTTGCGAAGATGTCATTTTCGCTGGCTTTTTCTCCAAGGAAGATCTTTCCAAAGTGTAGTGCGGCCGCATCTGCAACTGCTTTTTCATCAGAGAGTGGTAGGTTATTCCAAGTTTTCAGCTGTGTGGAGCCTTTCCTGGACGTTAAATTATTAATTTGGGAGAACATACTGGAATCGGGTTTAATGTTTTGAGGTCTCTCCTCAAATGTTTTGTTGGTGAAATCTAAAGTTTTCCTGGCAATTATTCGATTAAGAGATTTAATGATGTTGTGCAGTCTAATGTATTCAGGGTTAACTGGATTCAGGTTCCGCTGATAAATCCTTGTTAGCTTTTTCCTAAGGGAGCGTCTGTCATGTAAAACAATGATTTCTTCAGGTAAATCTCTGAACGTGTAGTTCCTGTTGGACTTTTTGATCGAGATCTTGGAGATTTCCTGCATAAGTGAAGAGCTGATGTCCTTAATACCTTCTTCTATTTCAGACTTGGAAAGATTCCTCGACCGCTCAAGCTCAATGCCTATTAGCCTCTGCTTAACACCTTCAGAAAAGGAATGCCAATCTGTTCTTTTATAAGGGATAAAGAATTGCGGCTCTGCAACTGCAAATTTAATTCCTCTTTCTAGCTGTATTTCTAGAAGCACCATCATATGGTCAGACTCTGCATCGTAAGTGTTGCAGGAAAAGTTTCTCCATCCCGGAGCTATGTTGACAAGATTGACAGGTACAACGAAAAAGTCTATGGTTGATGAATGGCGTCTAAACGTAGGATCTTTTGGAGAAATAACTATAATTTCATCATTTGATTGCACCCAGTTAAATAAGGCAGTCCCATATGGGTTAGAAATTGAATTGTTCCAGGAAGGATGTTTGGCATTGAAATCACCCCCGATGATGAAATAATCAAAATTGCGACAAAAAGCTAATATTCTATCAAGTTCTCTAACAATATCCCTAGACAGGTTATCGTGGCGGACGTATATTCCAACAAACACAAAGGTGGAATTTCCTAAAGAAGAGCTAACTATTACAAGTTCTAGACAGTCAATGTTGGGTAAGATTTGCTGCTGGACTTTTAAGTTCTCATTGGCAAGTAACGCAGCCCCCCTGGCTCCGTCAATAGCGTCCCTTCGAAATATGTTGTAGCGCTCAAAGTGAGGCTTATGAGTGGGCTTGAAACGAGTCTCTTACAGAAAAAGGAAATCTGGTCTATGATTGTTCAAATATTCTTGGACAGCGTGTCTTTTATATAGAGGAGCTAAGTTGCAGATGTTCAGAATAAGAAATTTGGCTTTAATCACCATTGCAGCAAAAGCGGAAAGCAAAGTCAAGATATGCTGCTTTTTTCTCACTTGCAGAGGACAATTGTTTGTACTGCGGGACAAACGCATCGACTTTGCGAATAAGTGTGAATAAGTCACATCCGAAGAATTGCTTGCAGTCTGCAGTGAAAATAGTGCTTCTTTCGGCACTAGAAACAACTTTTGCTTCAGCTGATAGGCGCGTCGGCTTTTGATTTGTTTCAGCTGCTCTGGCTGAGTTGCCTTTTAATACATTAGCAAAGGAGACCCCTGTCCTGATAGTGTTCTTGAGAGCCGAGGAGACGAATTCCCTCTTCATCTCTTTTCTTTTGGAGGGCTTTCTTCCTTTCTTCGACTTCTTTTGCTTTCGGGCAGCCTCTAAAGGAGGCGGGGTGTCCTTTAGCTTTGCAATTGACGCAAAAAACCTCATCTTTTGCCGTTTCTTGCGGCAAAGCGCATTCAGTTGTTGCATGCGGTTGGTCGCATTTAACGTGTAGTATATACACACATAATAACCACTTCAGCACAGGCACATGTCAACATTCATCTCGTAACTCAACCCATGTACGATCCATTTAGCACGCCATCTAGGCATGTACGCATGTAAGCTCATTCAACTCTAATTAAGTATCCAATTACAATAGATGAATGAAAAGCTCTTTGTTTACAAATAGCCAGATGCGGTCGAGTGTTTACTGACCTACTAATATCGCCGCCTGGTTATTGCCCTGGGCTGTGTACTGATTCTAAATCAATTACTCATAGCCCATATTGATAAAATGGGTTGACATATGAGTATTATGAAATGGATAGAAGAATGTGGGAACCTAATCGCTTTTATTTGGATTGGTTGATTCAAACTTTAAAGTAAGCATTTTTATTATGTATTTAGAATTAAAATTTACATTTTATTTAGAGTAGGGATAAAATAAGTAAATAAAATAAAAATTAAGTCTGTCTAATAGACTCAAAGCAAATTGCTATTTTATTAAGCAACTGCCTCCTTTCGGCAGAGTAAGACTTTGATCAGACTTTGCCTGATAAATTCGGCAAAAAGGACAGATTTCTACTTGAGCACAATTATGCCTTACATTGGCAAAAAAGTGCATAGAAATATCGGCTGCTTGAGCATTGTCTCTGCGCCAAATATGTGGCAATCTTCGGAATGCCGGTAGTTAGTTTTCCCTTCTTCAAAGAGATGTGAGTTTTCTCAATCTCCACTTAATATATATTTTAATAGAAAGAAGACGCGCATCACTCTGGAACAATACAGAGCTAAGCATAACTTCCAACATGGCGATCCAGAAACACTACAAACGCACCTCGTTTCAAGTGCGCTGTTTGAAGCTACATGGCCAAATCGTTGGCATTTGTAGCACTGCGTTGTGTTTGGCTTCTTGAGCCGTTCCCAAAAGACTTTTTGGTGGAGGATGTATTTAATTCCTAGAATTTCCTTCACGTCAGCAGTGGAGACAAATTGGACCAAGAAAAGGCCCAAAACCTTTTGATCCTTCCGGGAGGTGGATGTTGAGAACCGTTTGACCGAGATAACTTTTTTGCCCATAGTGTGATTAAGCTCACCCAGAACATCAGCTTTCGCTTGGTTCATAACAATCTATTTGTTGTTTTTGACTAACTTTGTTCAAGCTTTCATCAAATGATACAGCCAAAAACTTGCAATTTCTAACTTCGTAAGCTAATTCTTTTTATACGAACGATCCTATTCTATAAGTAATAACGTAACTTAATTTATCCTTGTGCATTTTAAACTTTTTGAAAAATATCGCTGTCAAAAAACATTGGGAATCAATCTAAAGGATCCGCAAAACACCTCAAAGACGCTTGTTTTTTTAACTTGACACAGTGCGTACAAAATTTTAGCTTTAGTCACATCTTGATTAGATACAAAATTATCCAAACTAACAATTGGATTTTGTACATTACTATTTAGACATTCACTATTATAGTTATTATAAATAATTTTCTTACTATAACTGTTGAATCTAACATTCGTACTTAGTAATTTTACATATTCGGCATGTTTTTTTGATTTTAGATGTGAATATAATGCTGAAATTCCTATGCTATTGAGTTTTATAGGTTTCAAATTCTTAGCGTCACATATAGAACATGCTGCATTTTTTTACCTATTCTACCGTTGAAGAGAATTTTTCTTTGTCCAACCATGGAGGATTAAAATTACATTCTCCTTTACCATTTTTTTTCAGAATTTGGAGGTGACATTCTGGCTGGTATTTCTTAAATTAAAACCAGAAGTATTAATTTTCATTATTAATTGATTAACATTTTATAATTAGTCATAAAAAATGAAACATATTTACCTCTTAAATTACCCTATTAGCTCTTTCATTCGAATAATAATAATAATGGTTTGCTATCCTCTTTATTAAAACATGAAGAAACGTTCAAAATAGTCATAACAAATCCTGGCTGCCAATCTACCAATAGAAAAAACATACCTTTGAAATATGTACTCGTACTATTTAAAATGATTTAAAATAATCATCTTAATTCTTCTGCTTAAAAAGATATCATTATGAAACTTTATGTGTTACTTTATTATCATTTTAAGAATACAAAAAAAAAATCAGAATTTTTGAGTCCCATGTTTAGGTATAAAAAAAATTTTTTTTTTTAAATGCCAAAAAGCGGTGGTTGACATGATTTTGCCTTTCTGGTTGATCTGAAAATGAAAATAAAACAGGGGTATTATTTTGTGTTAAACCCTTCATCGCATGAACTAGAATCAAACATTTTGGCTGAAAAATAACAAAATGGCGGACGTTTTACGACAAATTCCATTTCGGAGGTTAGAAAATTGAGTGAAAATCGAAAAATTTACAGCCAATCTGAAAGATCCTAGTTCATGCTATACTCAGACAGTTAGACAGCAACATATTGAAAAATCAGAGCAATCGGTTGAGTAGTTTTTTTTTAAAATCGTGTCAACCAGTTATGAAAACATGATTTCGAGAAAAACGCGCTTAAAGTTTTCAAACAGTTTTTTGTTACAATTACACTTAAAATTAACTAGCAATGCCTGAAGCATACAAAAGTCCCTCCTCTTCCTCGAATATGTCCTGCTGGTTTTAATGATATACAAAAGATTATATTCAAGCAGCTTATCAAAAAAAAAAATGGGGCGCTGGGCACAGTCTACAGATCGTAAAGCTCTAAAAGTGCTGTCTTACGGTAACTCTCTATGTAGCGGCATAGCTAACGTTAAAACTTTCATTTTGTTTTGAAAACATTTAAAACATGTTTTTGATGGCATTTACTAACGAAATAAGTCAAAAAAACAAATTTTGAAAATTTCTAGGTAGAAAGACACCTTAAACGAGTTCTTCGGTCACTAAAAACTGAACCTGCTTTTGAAAAAAGCGTTTCGCAAGGTATCGACGAAGCCAAAGCGTAGATGTCGACCGATTTCTGACTGATGGATCAAAGATGGATGGAAAAGTTGGCTGTGGCATATAGCTTGAACCTATCCTTCCGGCTACGAGATCACTGCAGTGTGTTTCAGGCGGAGGTCATCGCAATACATAAGGCAGTGGACTGGTTGAGAAATCAGAAAATTTCCATAAGAAATGTCAATATTTTCTGTGACAGTCAAGCTGCTGTCCAATCATTATCCAACGTGGATACCTCTTCCAAAATTGTAATGGAATGTCGCACACAACTGAACGCGATCTCGCTTCACTGTGGAGTACTTCTTGCGTTTCGTATTTTTTGCCTTTGTCTTGTCCGATAGGAGTTTGTCTAGAGTCGCTTGTAATTTTCAAATCTTTGCCTTTCATTCTTCGATCGTTTCTTTCTCTCGCTGTTATTGCGACTGCTAAGAGGCAATGATCTCATATTTGTCAATGTCAACCTGTACGTCAGGCCCCATTTTACCTGTCTCGATAATTTTAATTTTTTTGCTGAGATAACTTGTTTTGTGATTTTTGAATTTCCACATACCTATGCGAATAGTATTGTTTATTCTATGTATTTTTTTGGACTCATTGTGGAGGCAGAAGCTAGTAGCTCGCCTTCGACTTGATACTGGATAATCGTGTGGTCCTCGCCTGAGCACACGGTACCTCTGTCCCCGGTCTTTGGGCGTAGGGTAAGTTAGCGGGTGCTTGAACCCCCGTTGGTGATGAATCTCACCTGTTGATCGTCGTCCGCGAGCCGTCGCTTCGGTCAACGGTCTGATATTTGTGGGTGTTACACAATTTCAAGGCATTTTCTCAGACGTTGGCAGAGCTCTACCGACTATTCTACCTGTCTCGATGCCAGAGTACAGAACACAAAACGGTTATGTCGAGGCCCTACTAATACATTATTTACTTTCTATTTTAAAATATACTAAGAGTGATGGCTCCTAACGTCAGTGAGTGATATGAAGACAAATTGTGACAAATTGTTAAAATAACAATTGCGGTTAGGCACACCTGTCCTCCAAAACATTGAACTAATGCAAACCGCATATGAAGAAAATACATACATTTCCTCCAAAACACTGAAAAAACGCAAAAACCGCATTGGAAATACTGCACAGCTAATTCTTTCCAACTCACAAAATCGCATTCTCCTCATATGCAAACGTTTTTCTCCTTATGGCTCGCCATAAACCATGAATCACCACTCGCAACTTATCCAAACTAAAATGACCTGGCTACACATTCCACCCAAGCCCTTATCACCGCTCATTAACTGCAAACTATTCGTACTGAAGCAGCGTCAAAAGTCCCCTATTTATACTACTTGTATCGAATGTTGAGCGCATATTCGATACAAGTAGTATAAATGGTCATGTCTGTGGGTTGGTCTATGATTTTCGAAGTGTTGTGTCGCTTTCGACGAAATTTGGAAGTTTTGCAGCAGCAGTCTTAGAATTTTCTTTCAAAAGATATTTTTGGAAATTATTATAGTTGAATATATTAATTTGTCTATTTTCAATTTGAGGCCGAAATATTTCGACGGGTTCCTGAATACACACAATTGAGTCTTGAGCACAGACCCAAATACGGATTAGTATTTGACTCAACCCAACCTTCTATTGTTAGTGAAGGTTGGATTTATAGGATTATCACATACTAGATGGAACATTATATGCATATGGACGGAGAACGAGTATTCCTGGGATCCAGCTAGCAGCAGTAAAGATACTTGTTATGGAATCGAATTGTAATGGAATCACCAATTGTTGTTTCCCTTTCATGTTACCCCCGTCGTTCGTAAATCTAATTGAATCCATATATAGCAAAGAAACACCTAACAAGAATTTTTATATCAATGACCTGTGAAGCACTTACTCAGTTCTTTTATGTAGCTTGTGACTTGTGCCAAAATTCCTCAGGCCTCGTTTGCTTACCACTTTATACGCTCGCAATTAAACACAATGCACTAAACTTGCAGCACGCAACAATCGAGTTGTTGCAGCAAGTACTGCCTTCACCCACACAAGTCTTTAATGGGGGGCACTATTAAAACTAACTGATAACACTCTGGTAGGTCGCAAGGGCGCGTTGCTTCCTCGAACAATGGCGTCGTTAGACTGAAAGTCCTACAAACATGTCGTTGCCGGGCCGCTGGGCCAGGGAGAGTGAAATGCAATTTGTAAATCTATACATTACTCGCCTTTTTAAAGCACTCCCGTTTTGGCTTCGTCTTGTGAGGCGACTGATAAACTATTAATAGTTACAACTCGTAGCCCATATCCTTTCCTCAAGGCCCGAAATCGCTTTCCTTTTAATTTCGGTCCATTGATTGAAATGTGAACCACTTAAAACGATGTGATGAGTGATGTGTGAGTCACGGCGATGATCATCGCTAGTTGTAGCGCAGTTTTGCGACGCAGGTAAATTTGGAAAAGGCAAAAAAGATTAAGAATTTTCTTGGTGTGTAATTAAAAAGGATGTAATTAACGGCTCATGTTACACATTTAATGTATGTAGGCGGTTACTTGTTGCCGTGATACTTCCTGATCGGCTTATTTTTTGAAGTACTATACTTAGAACTGTACAATGTTGAATTGTAAATCAGCCCTCGCCTTTTAAAAGGGTATGCGTGCATTCCAGAAACTATCAGGCCGGCGCTGTCCTCGTCTGGTTGGGCGAAGTCTGCTGTTTCGGTGCTTCCAGAAATATCAAGTAATTTTGCCTCCATTTTTGTAACCTCACTGAAAACATCGTTTCGGACCGTGAACTGAACCACTTCCCACATTCGCTTCATTTGCCACTTCTGTCCACTTCTCTGCTTTCACTTTCGCATTCAAGTAACTATCGTCACTTGTATCATATAAAATTCGTCGAACACGCACCGCTTCAATTATTTTTTCCTCCATTTTTCCAACAACCAAGTATTCACTGCGACCAACGTTCGAAAACTGCGTAGCAAAAACTCCGAAGCTATAACTGCGCCACGCAGGCTCACCACGCGTAGGCCATGCGTATGGTGAGCCTGCGCTCTAACATGCGCTGATCCCTTTAGATGTGTGGTTCGCAGAAACACGCTGTGAGTTGGCCTGCGTCACGTCACGAACCTGCGGCTCATTTAGCGGCTGGCCTAAACGTATACATAATGCGCCGCATGGTGACCGATACGTTCTTCTTTGTGTTCTTTCGTTCTGTACGCTTTTTTTGGGCTCACTCCTCTCGTTCACTTTTCGTTAGAACCTAAATTTCCAACTTGAAACTTAGTGTACTTCTTCATTGAAGTCTGAAGTTACCATTTTTATTATAATTTTTTAAAAGCAAAATGGTCGCATACTGGTGTAGTATGCACGTAGTCCAAAGATAAAAATTTGAACTGCACCTCGTAATATCTTGGCCAAAATATCCATGTGCAAGCATATAGTAAGCAACCTAATTGATGGTTATACGAACACTAATATTTTACAAACAAATTTTCAGTTTCGTAAACATTTCAATCTACATATTAATAATTTTATCGGTTGACTCTCTTTTCATTTAGTGGATAAGTTGATTCCATTATTTGGTGTTTATACAAGGTGGCGCAAAATTAATCATCCAATTTTGTTTTTAACCCGGCGTGAATGAGGTGAGAAATTTTGCACCAGCTATGAGGTGGGTATGAGATACCCAAAACTTTGAAGTTTTTTTTAAATGTAGTTGTGTAATAAGCATTTCTAATATATATAGGATCAATAACAGGATCCGTTCAACAAGGTAATAAAAAGAAAATCTGCTTTAAGTACAAAACGTTTTATTTATAACTATGTTTCTAAATTTACTATTAAACATACAAGTTTCGGTAGTTTAATTACTTTTCGCATAAAAATCTAACAAAATTCCAACTTCTTTGGTAAATCAACATAATAATAGTATTCTCTAATAATTATAGCTAAAAAAGGAACTGAAAAGTCTTATGATATCATCTAACATAGCGTTAAAGTTACACCTACAAATCAGCACAATCTCCGCACACAAAATTCGCGTGTTCCATACATATTGGCTTTTGACATTTTGAACAGCAATGTTTTGTTTTTCTATCCTTTGTTTGAATACAGTCACCACATCTAACATATTTGCTAGCCATTTTTTTGGGAACTGATAGTGAAGGTTCCCCGAAGTGATCAGCAATCCTCTTTCGTGTTTCACTTGGAAGACGAACATTCTGTTGTCTGTTACGAAGACTGTCTTTTATTAGGTCCAAACCTAAATTACGAATATAATCGCGGCGCTTCATGCATTTTTTGTTATCTGTGCTATTTTCTCTGTAGATTATGATACCATTTATAGCAGCCATATTGAGTAATCCATAAAAAATTGTCATCGGCCACCTTTTGCTGTTGCGTGAAACATCGTAAGTGGCACTCAGTTCATCTGCAACATCGACTCCGCCTTTCGTTTTATTATAAAAAGTAATCATTTGCGGTTTTCTTTTATCACCTGTAGATTCGTCTATATTTTTCTCATGGTGTAAAGTTGACATAACCAGCACTACCTTTTTTTTTTTTTTGGTACATAGGACACCAAAGTAATGTCTTTTTGAAACCCAAATTGAGAGCCATTTACTTCTGTTCCTTTTTTGAAAATCTCAGGTACACTTGTCTTGTTTCTACGGACTGTGCCGACAGAAGTCAATAAATGTTGTGTCAAAAGATGAATCATAAGCGGATAACTAGTAAACCAATTATCAAACGTCACATTTCTGTTTGTTTTTGTTATTGGTTCCACTAAACGGTTCACGATATCAAACGCTTTGTTACTTAGTTGGAAGGGCCCTGGTGGTTGTTTCCCTGCGTATACTTCTAGATTGAGAATGTAAAACTTTTCCGCATCTACAAGAGCTTGAATTTTGATTCCATATTTGGCCGGCTTGTTAGGAATGTATACACGGAAAGGACATCGCCCACGGAACGATAATAACATCTCATCAATAGTAAGGTTCTCGGAAGGCACATAATGTTCTCGAATATTGTCCACAAAATTATCCATAATATCCCTTATTGCAGCTAGATTGTCAATCTTCTTTCTCTCGTCTCGGGTGTTTTTATCATCGAATCTCAAACTATTTTGGAGAAAGTAAAACCTCTGCAGTGACATTGTAGTGCGAAAGATTTCAACTCCTGTGCCATCAGTACGCCATAAATCATTCAGGTTTAGTCTATTTGAGCGATTTAAACCAGCTATATACAAAAGTCCTATGTAAGCCTTCAACTCCTCCGAAGTTACATCTGTCATGTGATACTTCTCTTTATTTTCTGGACAACTTTCCCTTTTATTCTTTATTTGAATATTTGTGTATGTACGAATGGTATCCAACATACTGTTTGTAATAAAGAGACTCCAAGTTTCTATTTCTGTTTTAGCAAGTTTTGCAGTATCTTTGACACCTGGAGCATTAGTAATAATATTCTCAGACCTAATTCGAACGCTTTGTCTAGGACAAACTTTTGACCATTTGATTCCATCTTTGGATATATCAAAAGTTCCACGTGCCTCAGACGACTGACTAGTATCCACAACACCTTCTTGCTCCCAATCACTTTCTTCACTTCTCTGAGAAACGTTGTCAATTTCTTCTTCGCTCTCAGAGTCACAGGAACTGGCAATTGAGCAGTTTTCCCACAATTCTTGAATCCGACGTTGATTTTCTTCATAAGACATCTCGATAAATCTAAAAATGAATTACAAATTACTATAAATAACAATAAATCATAAACTTATTGTCAACACTAATATGTGACACCGACTACGAGGTCGGGTATAACATACCCCGGCAATGTTTGCGCCCGTGTATCTCCAGTCGCCGCCGGTGTAACACTGAACTCGATGCCGCACCTCGCCCCCCGCACCCTGAACTCCAGCTACTGCAACGGCGGGACTCGGATAGCAACAATAACATTAAATAATTTGCGTTTCAAAACTTCGCGGGTATGACATACCCCACCTCACTCACGCCGGGCCAAATAACTTTTTTACTCATTAAAAAAAGGATTTTGAGTGATGGAAATCTTTATTTGGACCTTTACATTTTTTCTGTTAAGGGGGGGGGGGGTTAAGGTTTGTTTCGTCTAAAACATACCTTTTTTCATGATTTTTTTAGAAAAAATTATTACTGTGGGTTCATTTTACTTGGTATTATATGAAAGTACAACATGTGAAGAATATTTAGGAAAAAATTTGTTCAAAAATAGAGAAAAATAACGGATTTATTGTAGATCTCCGCAGGCGCCTAAAAAAAAAGTTCTTGTGCGGTAACCAGCCTACCGCATCACTGGATCATTTAAAACCAAAAAATCAAAATGCTTTCTTCAGTTTATTACTTTATCTCTCCAGTCTCGTCGAGTTTTTTTTTAATTATTCAATTTTTTAATTTTTGGCACCATTTTGAAGCCAAAATAACGATTTTTGACGAAACAAATCGACCTATTTGTTATTGTAAAATTGTTAGCAATGGATTTTTTCAAAAAAACTCAACGTAGCTAGAGAACTATATATATGCAAAATATGTGTACAAAATTTCAAAACTATCGGTTCAGTAGTTTTTTCTGTAGGCTGGTCACCGACTTTAAAAATTACATGTTTGGGAAAATCGATTTAGAGTTTTGTACACTGAAAAAATGAAAACATCTTGAGAAAAACTGGATTTTCTTATAAAATACGTACATGTCATCATCGATGCCGGGTCCATACAGTACATCACTATCATCCACGTTATCTAAGGCATCTTTTTGCTCCTGTCGATAAAAGTAATACAATAGACACCGAAACAGTTGTCGCTTGCCGCCGCTCAGCGCAGGTAGCTAAAAGGCGCGCAAACCTAAGTTTTGTTGCCTCAGGAAGAAGCATTCTATAGGGTGAAATCCCTGCGTCTCGAGGTCTTCTTTAATATCATCCGGGTCTAGACTGTAAAGGCCTCTGACGATCACATTAAGTTTTTTCTCCTCTGGGAGAAGATAGATATGATATTGGATCTTACGATCCGTAAAAATCATGGTGATTCTTCTGTGGTCAGTTGCAGTTTCTGGGGTTATCTGAATGCCCAGATACACCCGTTTGGCCGTCAAGTATCGTATGTTGTGTGTCTTGAGTTCCCTTTGAATCTGAGTCCACTTTTCATGTTGCCGCAGGATTATGGGGACTGATCCAGAGGTCTTTGTTTGCAGTGGTTCGTTAATTGTTGGCTTAGGCCAGTTTGTGTCTGGGTTTTGCTGAGATGTTCCAGCTTTGAGAGAGAAGGATGGTGTCGGTTTTGGGGTGTTTTTCGGTTTAGGGAGTGATGGAAACTCTTTTTTGTCTAGGACCTCAGTCCTCCTCTTGTTCCGTCATTGTTGTTTTTGTGGCGGTTGAAATCGGTCCGTTTGTATCGCTTTCTGCCGTATTGTCATCGTCGCTGTTCGAAGTGTTTGTTGGCGTTGAATTCCACTTGCGCTAGCGCTTTGCGTTCTTTGGTTTATTGTTTGTAAGTTTGTCCAAAGACGTCTGCAAGTTATTCATCAATGTTTTGAGCTCCTCAATCAGAGTTTCTGTTCAAATAGTTGCTTACTTTGCCCAAGCAGTTGAGCATTCTGCCTGGCAATAAGCTCGTCTTTGTCGCCCTGCCCCATATCGAGCATTCTCGCTACTCACACTTGAGAGAAAGGTTTTTGTGTCTCACCTGATTTTCTTTTCGCAATGCCATCCTTGGTTCCGGATGTCTCCGCTTCAGGAGATGGTTGATGGTGTGGTCCTTGGCTGATCACTTCACTAATTAAATCCTAATCCTTCTCCTTTGTCTAGTTTATAAGACACGTTTTCTTCTCAGTCACGTCGCTTTTATACTCTACTAATCCTTATCCTTTGACTTTATTCTAAGGTACGTTTTTCTTTCAGTCACTTCACAATTTAATTCTTTTAACAATTACCAGATATTAGTCGATAGTTCATTTTAAATAACTAGATCGCGAGGCAGGTCGCACTCACATGTGTGCCGCGCTTATTAACTACAATTCAATTAGACTCAATTCGTCGAGAAATTATCACCGCATTACGTGACGACCCGACAGCATCACTTAACTTATATAGTCGACTGAGTCACTTTACTACGCAGTAAGTTCTTTGGCTCACTCTGCTCTTCAGAGCTTTTAAACAGTCACTTTCGTTAATCCGTCAGTTGTCCTGGTGTAGTGTAGGCGATTTACGCATAGTCAGTCAGCTAGCCGGATGATCCCCGGCGCAATTTGCGCAGGTGGCTCTATTTTCTGTTTTCTTCACTCACATTGAAAAGTGGTGAAGGCCTTCACATTTCACGCAACTAGGTTGCGCGTGAAAGTTACTTGCCGAATGCCCAAAACTGCAGGCAGTTGTGGCACTGTGATCGGCCAGTGCGTGGTTTTTGTGCCTCGTTTTTCACAATCAGCTTGCAAATAGCTTTGCAATTATAAATAGCGGTCTCAGAGCGAAGAAGGAGAACTTTGCATAATTTATTAGCGCCATTTTGCTGTTTCAGAGAAAATCATGCGATGGGATGAAAGCCGTGCGCCTCAAGATCTTCCTTGATTTCTTCAGGACTCATCCCGAAGAGGCCGCTGACTATAATATTGAGATTTTTCTCCTCCGGGAGAAGATATGTATGGAATTGGATCTTGCGATACGTGAAAAACCTCGTGATCTTGCGGTGATCACTCAATGTCTCCGGAGTAGTGTGTATTCTCAAAAACACCTTTTTAGCCGAGAGAATGCTAATTCTGTGAGTCCTAAACTCTCGTTGGATCTGTGTCCATTTTTCTGACTGGTGCAGAATAATGGGTACAGATCCTGGAGTTTTATTTTGGTTTAATGCAATATAGCTGTCGTGGTTTCATTGGTATGTTTTTGGGTTTTGTCTGTGATCGTTTTTTTCTTTATCCATCAAGTGACTGCATCGCATTCCCATGACTTTCCGCAAGATTTCCGGTGATAACTGTTCGCATTCCTGTCGAGTATTCTCCTTAAGGTCTGCGATTGTCTGAGGCTTGTTAACATAAACCCGCGACTTCAAGTAGCTCCAAAGAAAGAATGGTCTGGGATGGTTAAATCGGGCAATCTTGCTGGCCATGCCAAATCGCACGCGGATTTTCAGTGCCCCAGAAGCGAAGATTTTGCTTATTGACGTAACCGCACTGTTTGCACTTTGTACGGGAATATTTGTAAATCTTTCACTAAAATTCGCTGTGGCCCGGTGGCTGGTTGATGTGTCATCGTTCTCAGCGACTTCGACAGCCACAGCCGCGATATTCTCGGTCGAACGACCAGTCCGGTGACGGCCACGCCCTGCAAGGTCTCGTGTGGTTGCAGCCTGTTCGAGTCGAACAGCTAAGCACCGGATTGTTTGCCCAGTTAGCGCGACACGATTCGGAAATCGACGTCGAAATTCACGCTGCGCCAACACCACCGACCGATTATTGGTCAAAAAAATCGACACAATTATTTCACGCTCTTGCAGAGTGTAGCGGACCATTTCTTGTCAGTTTGTATACTGCAGCTGTCAAGTTCACAAATATCAAATATGATTCATGTATGACGTCATTTGCAAAAGTTATAACATCTTCCGATAGGGTGATTAATTTTGCGCCACCCTGTATAAACAATCGTAAACCTATTCGTTTGGACTAGTTTTCTTTGTTGCGGATGTAATCTGTAACAGTTCAAAAAAATGGACTCACTATTTGGTGCAGCGTGGCGCACTCTTGTCCTCTTCACAGTTCTTTTCTATGTGGGGCGGAAACTGAGCTTCGTGGAGAAGTCTACACGAGGCGTTAATTCCTCCTTACACCGCGTGCGCTGTATATTTTTTGGGCGCGACGGTGCTGCCACATGTATATATTTGAAGAAAAATGCTTGAAACATTTTACGTAGTTACTTAACTTTACTGTACAATATTGTTACGTACCTATCATAAACTAGATTCAAACTATCTTCGCGCCTTTTCTGCCCGAAATAACTAAATCCGAGAAATACCTACCTGGCAATGATTATCTGAAAGTGTAAAGCTCGCCAAATTCCACAAAAAGCTGTTCAAACGTCGTCTCGCTCCAACACTCGGATCGTGCTCAAGCTTTCGCGAATAAGAGTGATCGATCATGCCACGCTACGCGAAAAGTAGCTTTTCGATGTTCGACGTCACAGTATATGTAAGACCCAGTATGCAATCGAGCTGTTAGAATCCAAAAAGAAATTGGGATTTAAGAGAGATTTAAGAGATAATTAAGAGAGAATCAGTGATTTCTATGCGAAACAGAAAATCAAATACGTGTGCTAGACAGAGTAGAGCATATGATTATGTCCCGTAGAACCGCGGGCCGTACTTGATAGTGCGCCTTTATATGAAACATTACATACTGGGTCTACCTATACTGTGTTCGACGTGCCGGAAATGGTGCGTGAGTGTGGAGAGTTGCGTTTTGACGGTCGAACTGGCCGGACTGCGGAGCAGTATACAGAGAAAACAAAAAGAGGTTTTTTTTAAAACCCAGTTTAGAACTGGGAGTTGGAATAAGGACTTCTCGTCACCCGATGTTGAACACGAAGCGCGTGTGCCTGTGAAAATATTGGATCTGCGAGCGGGATCGCGCGAAATTAACTTCAGCACCATCGAAGCGATGGATAACTTTCGGCTGCACCAGACGGTGCTGTTCCAGCGTCGCATCATGGAGGAGTGCTTCTTCGAAATGGGCTGTGTGAGTCCGAACACCTGGAAAGCGACCATTGAGGCGGCGCCCGAGGTGCAAATGATGCCCGACAGAATTTAAATGGAAACATAATTATCGAAACAAGCTTTTTTGACGGCGAAACATTAATAACGAAGTCAATTGTGCGTCTTTATTACATTTAAAGTAATCAATACCAATAAGTTACTAATGATAATTACTCATTTAAGCTCGTCGTCTATTCGGCCCTGATTAGAAAAACGATTCGATATTCGCTACCTAATCTGAATTTCACGAGAGATACTTTACTGACAAATGTTAATTATAAAAAAAATATTTAATTAATAATAATGGAAGAAGTAAATAAAATCAAGCGATGTGATTGTTTTTTTTTGCATTGGTGACGCGTGTGCGGATGTGGTTCGTGGTTCTTCTCTTTTTCCAAAAACCCACGACTCGGTGAGCTAGTCGCGGAACAAAAAAATGTAAAATCGGGACCGTCACTATGCGGTCGACTTTGAACCAGTCCCAGCGGCGCGTGTGCACACGAGGCATCCGGGGTCGAGGAGCGTCCAAAATGGTGGGGAACTCGATCTCGGATCCTCGGGTTTAGGCGCGTAGTCGGGATTGCGACAATATACATTCATTCCACATCATCGAATAATGTTCTCCGTTTCAATTTCAAATCTTGATACTTCCTGTATTCTATTTTGTTGATATTTTGCGTACCATTGACGACTTGAGCCGATCTTGTAAAAGCATACCCATAACATTGTAATGAAATGCATAAAGCGATATCGAAACAAAAATTCAAGCCAGCGAGGCATCCGTTTTTAGTTTAGTTTTAAAATAGCTTTATTGTCTAGAAACTATATTTACATGTCAAAATCCTTAAAGCTAGAATATTATCATCTATTTTACAAATTAAATGGCCACTTGGACACTGGAAGTATAATCATCTTTGTTTATCTGTATTTTGCGTATGTCACTTATGTTGTAACTTTCGAGTATCTTATTAATTATAAATTGAGAAATCCAGGAAAGTTCTAGTCAACAAGACTTTTGTCTTTTGTCTAGTAAATCTTCGCTGAGATGATAAGTCTCAATAGCCAGGTCAAAAAGTCTGTCTAGACTTGTCAGTTTATGTTGGTCAACATCAACTAGACTGGTTGAAGCAGAATTACATGATTTTATAAGATTAAAAATCAATACCTACTGCAGATATTGTTTGTTTGAAACCCATTTTCACGTTGTTGTCCACTAGTAATGAATTTGTAGTGAATTCAATATAATTTGAAATACAAATTTACTTCGATTGCGAATCCTGAATGCGCATGCACGAGTATTATCGGCTTAATCCGTAACTATGGGTCACTTTGTTCTCCGTTTCATTACAGCAAGTAATCCCCTAGCTTACGATATTCACAAATTGCCCAGACAAAGGGACACTTCCGAATCTATCATTCACCTCCTGCCGGGTGCTCGACATGAACCAGACTACCTCGCTTTTTCTCTCGCCAGCGATCCAACTCCCGATCTCATAACGGTTCTCTCCAAAGAACCGGTCGGGTAGCTGCCAAACCAGATTCCCTTATTCTAGCGCTGTAAGCTGGTTGTCGATACTGGCTTGATATACGGGGTTGCCGCTTCTGCGTGCACCCAAGATTATATATATATATATATATATATTAAGTGTGGATTATATCATCTTCCAGATGACCGCCACGGCTCCCTTTAGTAGCATTGATTCTTTGGATCCAATTTTTGATGACTCTCTTACATAAATCAGGCTGTGTTTCTTCTTAAGAGAATTCATGTTTCTCCGGTTACGAGCTATTCACTTTTGGTAATGATAAAATCTTTTCTAGAACCCGTATATTTATATTAATTTATTATCAATTGCGGTTATACACTCTCGTCCGCAGAAACCCTACAAATGATAACATAATTTAAATTTCCGAATATAGTTTCTGCAGTTCGATTTTCTTGAAAAAATAATTGTTCAAATAACAATTGCACACAGTTTTCACATTATGCTTAATCGTTTTAAGGAAGCTATCAACCGCTTCGAAAAAGAAACGTACAGTTCCTTATTAACCAGTTTAAGCGATATATCCCCATCGAATTCTTTGAATGGCCGTAGCCTTAAAGGTTGTGAAACATTATGGGAATGAATTTCAGTACCCGATACAATAAACTGCATGAATTATGTGTGGGATATCTATTTGTGACAGTGAAATGACAATGATCATGCACTATCACTTGCAAGACGTTTCCCACCAATATGGCAAGGAACCGATTCATTTCGAACCGCCAACCTAATACTTCGTTTTAACGATGCGGAAAAACTTTATGAGGTGCTCCCTCCCGACGTCTGAGAAGCTAGTGGGAACCATTGTGTCGCCATTTCCACCAACAGCCGAAACTAGCAGCTCGAATGTATTCTGAAAAAAAGGAGTACCGATTTTTGTATAGGAAAATGAATTATAAAATTAATTAATAAAATCTGTTAGTGGTAAAGTTAGTTGAGAAGCCACAGTTCTACGTATTGATCCATCGGTGGAATTTTAGCGTTAAAGTAAAATACTAACCATGCTGTCTTTATGGACTCGAAGAAAACACTGATGTTCCTACGGAGGATTACAATCTTAGGTACTAGTCGACTGGGATAATTTCTAAAAGGATGTTTAAAAATACACAAGAGATATCAACCACTCCAAAAAAATATCTAGGAAGCAGATACTAATAATCTTTATTAGAGCCCATTCACTATATTTTTCTTGGAACTCTTCTATTGGATTTTCATGCTGTTGAATGTCTGATTCATTTTTGTAATAAATGATTTGATACTAACTACGAACTATCAGGCCCTTCATCAGCAACTGCATCCATTTTTATAAACCCAATGAAAAGTTCAATATTGTTCTTTAAAGCCCCGCGCTGGTTCAATACTTCACTGAGGTATTCCATTAATGGGCCCTCCATCCTCCGCCAAAACTCATCTGAACCCAACAGACTCTCATCTTTATTCTTAAAGATGAAAGTTTCGATTCGCTTGTTGAAACAGCTCCTAACTCGCTTAAAAGTTTCACTGAACGACTCCGCTGAATTTTTTTGTGTAAATTGGTTCGCAAATAGTATGACCAAATGATGAAATCCAAATATTTTTAATCGCTTATTGAACTGGATAGGCATGTCAAGGGTAATTGTCGAGTGTCCAATATTGTATCGCGTATATTTATGGGAAATATAGAGATTACCAGTGTTGTCAAATTTTACGCCCACTTCGCCAGAGTCGCAACTTGCCACCCTGTAGACAATCTCACTCGGCGCCCGTTCTTGCAGTATATCTGTATTACAGGTATATCTGTTTTAACCGCCACCCAATTCATGCACTGTGACTACCCTAGACTCGAACCCGAATTCTGAAGGGTTTCGAAGACAACACTCGCAGTAAATTTTTCGGAATAAGTCAGAAAAAAACAAGCAAACATGTATTATTTCGGAGAAAGAGAGATCCTCAACCTACTTACAATTTATTTTCTAACAATCTCGCCGCAGCTGCTTTTCCCGCCAAACGAAACGTCATCATTCCTCTAAACTGCAGCCGTTTTCATCTTCAAAATTCAGCACTTTGTCGTCGTTCGCCGTCGTAAAATAAAAAAGCATGTTTCTATGCGCTTAGTGTCCATCGCCCAAAAAGGAATAAGAAAGTAGACTATTAACTCCAACAATTAGTTTCATGCTTTTTACACTCACCTGTGCCGGTATAGGGTCCGTCGCCCAAGAAAAACGATCGGAATCAATCACCTTTTATCACAGTCAAACTTGCGTGCTCCTTAACGCTTTCGGTAGGCGATTGAACCCTCCACTTTGGCACCGATGACGTTGCTGCGATCCTTTGTTCGTGAAAGCATTCTCGCTTTTCTTTTCGGTAGCCCCTTCTTTACGGCTGTGGGGTTTTTACACTCATATTTGCCTTATTTCGACTCCATTTCATGTTTTTTGGCATAATTGTTCCTAAGAAAATGAAATGTGCTGCTGCGGCTTCAATGGTTTTCAATGCATGTGCGTGTTCACTATGATTAGTAGCCAAATATATTATAAACAGATGACCGTAGACAGAATTTAATGTAGAAAGGATGTTAATGTTTGATTATTAAACGTCGAGAGGTTAGGATATCAATGCTGGCATGTATTCACCACGTTTTCGAATGATGATGATGGAACTCAATATTTCAAAAGACTCAGCTTTCGAATTTGAAACTTCGATTAGAAACTATATTCACTGTTCGTCAGGTTGAACATCACTCGCGGTTTTCATGGTCGTTCATTACACCAAAAATGTTATTCCCTTTTATTGCAATCCATACCGCAATAATCGCCGAAAAAATTAGTAGCAATTGATGATAAGACATAGAACTATCGAATATGATCGCTTCGATGTTGTCCACATTTTGAAAATTAAACGCTACTTGATTAAAAACTTTCTTTACAAATTGTCTTTGGAAATTCTCGTGGAAAAATTCCTCGTTAATATTCTTTCGAGTTTAAATAGCCAGAAGGATAATCAGTAAGAATTTTACATTTGATTTATTTTTTGTCACTTGTGTGTTTATACAGAAACAATTGTCCGGTTCGTCAATAAGATTCGAATCACTTTCGTGCTTATTAATAATGAACTCGACAATTGTAGTTCATGAAAAATATATTTATTCGAATTCAAACACGAAGCCTTACTGGTAAAGATTTATTTTCTTCAAAACCTTAAGTTTTTCGTTTCTGGACAAAGATATTCGAAGACTAAATTAATCGACGAGCCGAAAAAAATATTGCATGGCGTAAGTTTCATGCTCTCAGGCTTTGTAACTGGTTTTACTTTGGGACCAAAGGAAACGTGGAATTTCCTGATTATATCAAATTCATCTCCTCAATTTCGTATAGATTTAACGACCATATCCGAATCAGAAAGGTTTCCGATAAGAGTGATAGAACTTTTAATTGTCACAGCTGCCATTATTTTAAAAAATGGCAGCTATATTTTACATTTTTATTCAATATTGCTGGACACGTTATTATATGCAGAGAAACAACTGTAGAACGATGGTTATTAGATCTGTCAAATGTCAGCTTTATGCTTTATTTTCTTACACCAAGCACATACATATGTAGAAGGTCAGCAAAAGAAGAGACTTGGGCCGTGTGCATGTGCTTATATCACGTTGCCCATAAGTGTTGCCAATCTGAGCATTCCTAAATATTGCATGGTCATCACATGGTTTGGTTAACTGTATTTTCGCGTGAAATTCGATTCTATTATCGCGACACATGGCCATCCCGATAGCAAATATTACACACACCAGTGTATATAGAACACTGTTTTTCATCGCTGATTTTGATTTCATTTTGCTACATACCGACATCAAACGCTTGCGACGATCCACAAATATCTTTCATCTATCGAAGCACATAAACTTTGGCTTCATTAACATTACGAACACTTAAGTCCGGGAACTAGGAAATGCACCTTTTCTGCAGATAAATTTGAGTTGGACCTCTCCACAAAAGGGTTTGGTGACTGCTGGCAGGTCAGCTCAGTTCGGCTCGTTATGTCGTGAGTCGTTACGCGGGTTTTAGTTGTAGGGACAAGTACGAGTAATTAACAAGTCAATTTATAACAATAACCAAATGTTTATTAACTATTTATATGATTACTATATTACTATTATAGGCATGTTCGGCGGGGCTCTGCGGCAATCGCGACGAGTTTCAAGAGTGTGTTCTTAATGCCTGTCTTTTGTAATGTCCTCGTCTAGCGTCTTAACAACCACATCTGTTTGGCATTACTTTGGCATTCATATCTGTTTCCCATAATTTTCTATTGCATTAGAACCTTTTTGTATCACAGAAATTATAAACAATACAATGTAAAAAAGGGACACAAGTGGAAAGACGTCTAAGCCGTGGCCACCACAAATTCCTGAATCTCATTATGCTGGATTAACAAACATCGAAAATGATGCAAAAAAATCGAAATACGTTTCTACTTTACTCTACAAAATTATCTTGCTTGCGTTCCGAAAAAAATTAAATCGCAATCAAACGACAAAAGATTGACAGTACAAAAAAACCTTTTATTTTTTATATAAGAACCAACATTATGCAAAGCAACCGCCGAGAAACTGCAGTTGCACCGGCTTTTCGGCCGCGCGCACAACTTGTGAAAGCGAACATCCATCGATATATATAAAAATGAATTGCTGTTCGTTAGTCTCGCTAAAACTCGAGTACGGCTGGACCGATTTGAGTAATTTTGGTCTTGATTAATTTGTGGAAGTGCAGAGAAGGTTTAAAAGGTGTATAAATATAAAAATGCTTGCAATTAAATAAAAACAACAATTTTGTTTTCCTTTTGGTGTGCAAATCAACGAAACACCAATTTGCAACATCGCCAAACATTGCGCAATGGCCAAGAGCCTACAGGTATGCAAATTGAATGTTTGGGATGAATGCACAAGGCGGCTGGAGGCGCTGGACAGAACGTTGAAAGATCTTCGTGACAACCAAAATAGTTTTGGTGGGACGGGTGATTTTTGTTAGACTCTTCCAGTTAACTGTTGTTGATGAATAAAACACATGCCTAAAATCATCGAATTTGTGTCGGTACGTAAAGACACTCCAATTAACAACTAACATGAAACTGCAAATGAGTTTGCGAAGCAGTTGTTAGACATTGGAAATAATAAAGTCGCAGTGGACACCTCGACCGGATTCATTACATTACCCACAGATTTCTGTTACATCACAGACTCAAAAGAGAAGCTAATTCAGCGTGTTTTCCCAGATATAGCGCAACACTTAATAACCATAATTGGCTGGGTGAACGAACAATATTGGCGGGGAAAAATAAAGATGTCGAGGATTTCAATGCGACCATTCAGAATTTTCTTCCGGGACAATTGGTTTCCTTCAAATCAGTCGACACCGTTATGAACCAGGATGACGTAGTCAACTACCCCACGGAGTTTTTAAATTCACTGAAATTGCCTGCATTACCACCTCACAATTTGCAGTTAAAAGTAGTATCATTTGTCATCATTCTGCGTAATATTAATCAACCTCGACTGTGCAATGGAACAAGACAGGCTGTGAAAAAGGTGATGAATAACCTCATTGAGGCAACAATCATAATGGGAAAATACAAAGGAGAGGATATCTTGATCCCGCGTATACCGATGATTCCAACGGATTTACCATTCCATTTTACACGTTTATAATTTCCAGTAGGTCTGGCCTTTATGATGACCATAAATAAATCGCAAGGCTAGTCGTTGGAAGTTTGGGGAATCAAGTTGGAGTTCCCCTGTTTCGCGCAACAATTATACTTCGCGTGTTCGCGCGTAGGAAAACCGTTATCTTTGTTTATTTACGCACCACAAAACCATACAAAACAATTATTGTTTATCAGAAAGCTTTACATTGATTAACAGACTGCACCATAACGATGTGTGTCTGTCAATAGCAAAGTGGAACTTTATGAATAGCCAGTATTTAAGAAAAACTCTACTATGTAAGTAAGCAACATCATGTGTAATTAATTGAAAATAATAATAACACTTCATTCATACCGCGCATTTTTTTTTAATTACGGATTTCTTTTCTTTGTTTTAAGTCTATTTTATACAAAAGTTTATGTCTTCTACTTATCGATTGAGTCACCACGAAGTCTGTTGGGTCAGCTAGTTACTCATACAAAGACCAAATGAATTGCTTCAACCTACTGCTTCGCCATGTGAAGACAAACCAATACGAAACCTAGCGAGCTGATAAGTTCTTCCAGTCTAATGTATGTCGATTTGTACTTGTTCAAAGCAGGCGAGTTGAATTAGAATAAAGCAAATTTTGGCATCACGTATGCAAAATCATGGTTTTTCCCCAATAATAATAATATTAACTAGCAGAATCCAGCACTCGAAACTCAGTGCAATGATTATTTTATTATAACTTACTCTAGAAATTCGTCGAATAATCATCAATGTCAGTTAGAAAACCCTTATTTTCACCCTTTCGCTAATTTAAGTTAATTCAAAAACCTTTTTGCGTGGGTAATGGTTTTTACCACATTACAATATACCAACAGCAGAAAGAGAATACGTGTTCGTGTTGCATTTCTACCTCATTATGGGCAAATACACCCACATCATTAAAAAAAGACTTGCTGCAATCTTCACGCTGTCAAACGGTTCTCCTACGAACAACTGTACTCAAATTTGCTTACTACGCTTACTAACCGGCATCTACTCCACGCGGTTTTCTTTCCTATCAAATTGCCGAACATTCTATTTCCTGCTACTCTTCGTGCTCATCAATTGCTATATCCTTCCCGCGATTACTGCCTCCTTTAGACTATTTCATTATTGTTACTAAATTCAATATTCAAACGATCAAATATTGGCGTCAATGTTGCGCCGAATGCTGGCACATTGCAGCAGCTGCGCGCGGCGATGTGTGGAACATCGGACTGCACGCGCGGCGACGTGTGGAACATCGGACTTCCCGCGCGCCGCCGTGTGGAACATCGGAACAGCCGCGCGGGGCGACGTGTGGAACATCGGACTTCACGCGCGCCGCCGTGTGGAACATCGGAACAGCCGCGCGCGGCGGCATGTGGAACACGGGAGCGCCTGCCTGTGGCCATTGTCTTGAAGTCCACGAATCCCATAATTTATAACTTGATTCACGTGAGCGTGGTGAGGAATGTGAAATTATAAAACACCAAACTATGCATCTTGGTTGGTGTGCAATACGAATACACGAATTGGTCGCTTAACATTACCAAGTTTTTATTCCTTTTAATATCCATGACACACAATATTCAAACATCTAGGCTCGCTACCTAATGAACGCAGTATTCCTTGTGTGCACTAGGTGTCGTTGTAAAGGCTCGCAGGCCGGAGTGGCTGTCAGCACAGGCACCCACCATCTAAGCTCACGTTAACCTAATTCCCGCTAGGTGTTTTCTCCTGGTGTAAAGAAACTGTGGTGTTTAGCAAGTCGGTTATAGCATTAAACACTACGGAACTATTTAACTGTGATTATTAATTAAATGTAAGGAACATAAGTTTAACATAGAATGCCTTTACAAGTCCATAGGCGCGGGCCGCGTGTCGTGCAGGAGGAAGGTTTCTATTTCACGTTTTCTTCGACTCCAACCGGCAGAGAAAGAATCGTCAGAGTCGTAAAATGTGACGTTACTAAGGCTGCCACAAAACTATTCTGATGCGATTTAAATTTGAATTAAGAAGTTAGATTTGAATATAGCCATCAGATGGCTCTCAACATTGTAAAAAGTAGTAGTGCTAAGAACAAAGAAGAAGAACAAGATAGGACTGGCGTATAAGATTTACTTCATACTAGAAAACTAATAAAAACAACAACAAAAGCAATAATACTTTATACTGTGGTGGCCACTATTGCGACGGCGTATGAATGTGACATGCTGCCGATGATGTATAAATCTTGCTTAATACCGGAGTCGCATTATGGATACATAGTGATTTCCTGTTTTTATTCTAGTAGTGAGGATTTCATCGCTGGCATCTAGCCAAGATGTTATTTTTAATTTCCCGATAAACTAAATACATTGTAATTATTCGGCCCAACTGAAATTGCATGCATAAGTTTAATTGTATTATATTTTGTATTCAGTTCAGTTCCCCTCACTTTGTTGATTATTTCGTGACTGTTGTGCCTGTGATAGTAACATTTATGTGGTACAGAAACATAGACAATTTTTTGCTACTGTTCGGATGTTAAGAGTAAAATATTTCATTAAATTCTTATCCACCGTTGGTTTCAATCCACGAAAATTAATAACAAACGCTTGCATATACTCTGCCGAATGGAGATGTATCGTTTATTTCCTGTTTTATTTATATTTACAATTCAACGTATTGTTTTCAATTTAGAAAGACTTTACTTACAACGCAATCCTCCACATTGCCAAGGCCCTTAGTTAGGAACGACAGTTCTATGCTCAAAAATTAACAACTCCACACCGCCCAACACTATTTACAAATTGAAAAGCTATATCTTATAATGTTTTTGGAGTTATACTTTTGTAGGCAGCCAGACAGTCAGAGCCCAGTTTGTTCGCGATGCCTGCTTTCTACGGTTTCACCAGCAGCAGGATTTTTTTGTTGCTGGGCCCAGCCACTCTTTCCCGCGACGCTTTTGTAATCATAGGACGAATTTCGTAAAAATTAGCGCGTCGCCAACTCGACGTTGTTCCACGCATTGTATCTCATTCTTTCAAGGCGTTATACCTTTAAATAGATTTATAGTTGTCTCTTTTCGTTACACTATTCGTTTCATAACATTCAATTGACACCGTCCCAAAGGAAGTTTCTTTTCAAAAAAGGTACACAACTAGCATACGTAATGATCGTCTTCGTCGTACGTATTGTTATCGTCCCATTTGATTTGTGGGCCAAAACACCCCAAAGCTACCTTACGCGAAATTATTTTGTATAAGAAAGCATATTACTTCATTATTTACATAAAACAAGAATATTTATCAAATTTATTCAATAATAGTTAACTATATGATAATAACATCCAATTTTATAATTATTAATAAATAATATATACAAAATTAACAATTGAATATTCACTAATTAAATTCATCCACTGATTTGATTATTATGGTCACAATAGAACATGCATATGTTTATAGGTGCAAGGTACAGCAAAAAGGGGAATTGTATCGCAACAACAATCCGACATTTAAATTCACAAAGTTGCAAAATGGCATTGGCAACTAAATAAAATAACATCTCATTTATGTCCACGCCTCCCTTCTGTTGCTTTGGATCGATCTTCAATTCCAATTTATGCTTCATCGGGCGCTGAATCTTCCTCGTCGCTGTCGCTATCACGCAACTACCTCTATTCGGATGATATTTTTGAAGTAGTGCTTCATCCCGCGATGAAGTCTTCTTTGACGCAAATGCGACGCAGTTTGCCTTCCTTGCGGTTAAACGGTTCGGATTGATCGCTATCGTGACCTCGTGCGGACAAGCCTAAACGAAATCTTCAATTTGCTTCGGATCAACAAAATTTGCAATACAATCAAACCTGGTCAAGTGTTAATTCTGGTGCTCTGTTCACCTTGAATCCTAGTGCAGCTTTGTTTGCGTTCCCGGGTTAGTGATAACTTCCTTGTGCCGGAAATTAACTGCAATCTATAGTATCAGAACAAATGAAAACGTTTATTATTATTAGTTAAAGCTGCTTTTGTCACATTGTGAAGTTCGGCTCAACTCACATGCTCGCTGTTATGTGCACTCCAAAAATCTATTCATGGAGTAACAATCATGCCAGTCTCTTACCATGTTAATTCCCCGTGCTCTGTAATGAATCGCCTCATGTATACCAATAAATTCGACTTTACTCACTACTGTTCGCTATACTGCTCCTATTGTCTTTGGAGAAACCAACAAAACATCATACCTTTGCAAAAACCATTCAGGTTACATTTACGGCTGCATCACGGGCGCCTGATGCGTCTTTGAAGTTGCATCAAATTAATATTATATTTACAGAACCTATTCGAATGTTGTTGCATATTGATTACGCGATCAGCGAAAACTTACCAAGCGAAGTATTCTTGTCCACCAAATTCCTTATGCTTATACTTTGAATGATGATTGTATCCTTACCAAACGGATTTATGAGACTTTTTTCGTTCCTACACATAATATCTAACCAATTCATACATACTGTTATGTATATACGAAATCAGGCCCGTTGCAACATCTATGGCAACATGTGTGTATAATACATCCTTAGGGGACATCACATGCGACCAAATGTACATTGAAGAAAATGTGGTTTTCTACTTGTTATTTATTGTATTTTTGGGTTTCTGCGGAATTAACCGCTCAATTTAAATATGTTTCCTCTTACCTTTATTATGGAGCGCTGAAATATTGCGCCTCAATCTATCATCACTTGTTACGTGACCAATTATGTGATGGAAATGAGTCATGATATTATTGCAATGAAATTTATAACAATATTAGGACGGATAACGTTTGACCAGTCAGTAGAATATTACCGTGTTATTCGTGATGAGGTCGTGATGCTAAAAGTAGTCTTTAAAGATATCTAATAATTAATATAACAGTCAATAGTAGTTTTTCTATATATTTATTTTGTTTACAGTCCATCGCCATTATTAGCTTAAACTAACATCAAAATTACAATTTGTATAACACACTAATTCAATAGTTTCGGATAAAATATCAATTTTAATTTTTGTAAATTCATATATACATTTGTACAAAATATTTATTTATACAGTTCTTTAAATATATTTTGTTATATCTTTACTGCAATGCCAATTAATGTACTATTTATGTGGCTAGGCAAATTTAATTAGTGTGTTTATACTTTTTGACTTACTAACAAATACAGTGATTATTGCACAATTTTAAATAAGCTTTTATGGTTTGAATAAATTATACATAATTACATAATCAGTTGTTTCATTAAAAACTGACAAAATGCCCTGTTATTGATCTGATATCTGATATGATATCTGGGTGGGAGAAAGCGAAAAACACCTCCGTCCAGATGAACCGTCAACCTAACTCCATATTTCGTTTTAACGATGCGGAAAAACTTTATGAGGTGCTCCCTCCCGACGTCTGAGAAGCTAGTGGGAACCATTGTGTCGCCATCTCCACCAACAGCCGAAACTAGAAGCTTGAATGTGTTCTGAAAAAAAGGAGTACCGATTTTTGTATAGGAAAATGAATTATAAAATTAATCAATAAAAACTGTTAGTGGTAAAGTTAGTTGAGAAGCCACAGTTCTACGTATTGATCCATTGGTGGAATTTTAGCGTTAAAGTAAGATACTAACCATGCTGACTTTATGGACACTCGAAGAAAACATTGATGTTCCTACGGAGGATTACAATCTTAGGTTAGATAATTTCTAAAAGGATTGTTACGAAAAGGATATTAGATACGACGAAATTTGCCAACTTGCTGACGCGCCTACCGTTCAGTCAAAACTAGCCTGCCATAAATCCTTTCATATCCTCGCATGCCTAAGCGTCCTACGTTTATTATTTACACAAGTGCACTTCTTCATGCGGCGTTAAACAAACAACAATGTTAGGAAGGGAAAAGGACCAAGGAGTTTAGTGCGCTCGTTCCATGCAAAAGTTTCGGCTAAACGCTCCACATTCGCGATCCACTTTTTGGCACTAAGGGATGTGATTGCTGGGTCAAAATTGGGTATCAACGTCGTAAGCTCGGCGGAATTGACCCTCAACTGCGGCAACTCAATACTTGCGCTACTGGTGGATGAAGTCGAGCCTTGGTTCTCTCCTTCTAATTGAGCTCGCAAATCGTTCCGCGAACAGCTCAGGGCTGACTCTCGTTTTAGCAGCTCGTTCTCCCATCTTAGTTGCCGAAGTTCACGATCATTAACACTCTCTTCAAGGCCAAGTTGCTCATAATGTGCTTCCTGTGGCACTGTCTCATTATCTTCACTAATCGCGTTCTCACGTTGACTCATGTTTATTGTTCAAAAACGATTAAATACTTCCTAACCTTATTCAAAAATATGTCTTAATATATTTTTTTTCTAGCCACAATGCTCTCAGCTCTGAGTCGATGTCCTTTAGTCTACAGCCTTAACTTTCTTCCACAATGTCACTGAGTTCTTTTGGTGATATTCACTTTCCTCACTTTTTCACTCGCGCGAATTATCACTTCATCGAAATTCAAAAAATAAAATAAAACACTTGTTGAGCAGTTTCAACCCCACATCTGAATTGTTACGAAAAGGATATTAGACACGGCGAAATTGGCCAACTTGCTGACGCGCCTGCCGTTCGGTCAAAACTAGCCTGCCATGAATCCTTTCATATCCACGTATCCTCGCATGCCTAAGCGTCCTATGTTTATTATTTACATAAGTGCACTTCTTCATGCGGCGTTAAACAAACAACAATATTAGGAAGGGAAAAGGACCACACATGATCTATTTATTGCACAGGCGTGCATATTAGTGTGTTTTCTAATCTTCTACAGCAACAACAAATATCTAACTAGACACATTCACACCATTCACATATTGCAATGATCGCACCATTTGCTGGCCATATGTGTAAACATTCAACGCTTCCTAGGCATGCCGAACCGCGCCAGCAAGAAGACAGATGTCTTGTATTGTTCTTATTAGTTTTGTTTACATTTCAGAGCCAGGATTTTGCTCATGTAACAGGAAAAAATACACTAGAGATATCAACCACTCCAAAAAAAAATCTAGAAAGCAGATACAATAATCTTTGTTAAAGCCCATCCACTATATTTTTCTTGGAACTCTTCTATTTTCACTCTAAGTTGGATTTTCATGCTGTTGAATGTCTGATTCATTTTTGTAATAAATGATTTGATACAAACTACGAACTCAGTATCAGGCCCTTTATCAGCAACTGCATCCATTTTTATAAACCCAGTGAAAAATTCAAGTTTCAACTTTAAAGCCCCGCGCTGGTTCAATACCCATTAATAGGCTCTCCATCCTCCGCCAAAATTCATCTGAACCCAACAGACTCTCATCTTTATTCTTAAAGATGAAAGTTTCGATTCGCTTGTTGAAACAGCTCCTAACTCGCTTAAAAGTTTCACTGAACGACTCCGCTGAATTTTTTTGTGTAAATTGGTTCGCAAATAGTATGACCAAATGATGAAATCCAAATATTTTTAATCGCTTATTGAACTGGATAGGCATGTCAAGGGTAATTGTCGAGTGTCCAATATTGTATCGCGTATATTTATGGGAAATATAGAGATTACCAGTGTTGTCAAATTTTACGCCCACTTCGCCAGAGTCGCAACTTGCCACCCTGTAGACAATCTCACTCGGCGCCCGTTCTTGCAGTATATCTGTATTACAGGTATATCTGTTTTAACCGCCACCCAATTCATGCACTGTGACTACCCTAGACTCGAACCCGAATTCTGAAGGGTTTCGAAGACAACACTCGCAGTAAATTTTTCGGAATAAGTCAGAAAAAAACAAGCAAACATGTATTATTTCGGAGAAAGAGAGATCCTCAACCTACTTACAATTTATTTTCTAACAATCTCGCCGCAGCTGCTTTTCCCGCCAAACGAAACGTCATCATTCCTCTAAACTGCAGCCGTTTTCATCTTCAAAATTCAGCACTTTGTCGTCGTTCGCCGTCGTAAAATAAAAAAGCATGTTTCTATGCGCTTAGTGTCCATCGCCCAAAAAGGAATAAGAAAGTAGACTATTAACTCCAACAATTAGTTTCATGCTTTTTACACTCACCTGTGCCGGTATAGGGTCCGTCGCCCAAGAAAAACGATCGGAATCAATCACCTTTTATCACAGTCAAACTTGCGTGCTCCTTAACGCTTTCGGTAGGCGATTGAACCCTCCACTTTGGCACCGATGACGTTGCTGCGATCCTTTGTTCGTGAAAGCATTCTCGCTTTTCTTTTCGGTAGCCCCTTCTTTACGGCTGTGGGGTTTTTACACTCATATTTGCCTTATTTCGACTCCATTTCATGTTTTTTGGCATAATTGTTCCTAAGAAAATGAAATGTGCTGCTGCGGCTTCAATGGTTTTCAATGCATGTGCGTGTTCACTATGATTAGTAGCCAAATATATTATAAACAGATGACCGTAGACAGAATTTAATGTAGAAAGGATGTTAATGTTTGATTATTAAACGTCGAGAGGTTAGGATATCAATGCTGGCATGTATTCACCACGTTTTCGAATGATGATGATGGAACTCAATATTTCAAAAGACTCAGCTTTCGAATTTGAAACTTCGATTAGAAACTATATTCACTGTTCGTCAGGTTGAACATCACTCGCGGTTTTCATGGTCGTTCATTACACCAAAAATGTTATTCCCTTTTATTGCAATCCATACCGCAATAATCGCCGAAAAAATTAGTAGCAATTGATGATAAGACATAGAACTATCGAATATGATCGCTTCGATGTTGTCCACATTTTGAAAATTAAACGCTACTTGATTAAAAACTTTCTTTACAAATTGTCTTTGGAAATTCTCGTGGAAAAATTCCTCGTTAATATTCTTTCGAGTTTAAATAGCCAGAAGGATAATCAGTAAGAATTTTACATTTGATTTATTTTTTGTCACTTGTGTGTTTATACAGAAACAATTGTCCGGTTCGTCAATAAGATTCGAATCACTTTCGTGCTTATTAATAATGAACTCGACAATTGTAGTTCATGAAAAATATATTTATTCGAATTCAAACACGAAGCCTTACTGGTAAAGATTTATTTTCTTCAAAACCTTAAGTTTTTCGTTTCTGGACAAAGATATTCGAAGACTAAATTAATCGACGAGCCGAAAAAAATATTGCATGGCGTAAGTTTCATGCTCTCAGGCTTTGTAACTGGTTTTACTTTGGGACCAAAGGAAACGTGGAATTTCCTGATTATATCAAATTCATCTCCTCAATTTCGTATAGATTTAACGACCATATCCGAATCAGAAAGGTTTCCGATAAGAGTGATAGAACTTTTAATTGTCACAGCTGCCATTATTTTAAAAAATGGCAGCTATATTTTACATTTTTATTCAATATTGCTGGACACGTTATTATATGCAGAGAAACAACTGTAGAACGATGGTTATTAGATCTGTCAAATGTCAGCTTTATGCTTTATTTTCTTACACCAAGCACATACATATGTAGAAGGTCAGCAAAAGAAGAGACTTGGGCCGTGTGCATGTGCTTATATCACGTTGCCCATAAGTGTTGCCAATCTGAGCATTCCTAAATATTGCATGGTCATCACATGGTTTGGTTAACTGTATTTTCGCGTGAAATTCGATTCTATTATCGCGACACATGGCCATCCCGATAGCAAATATTACACACACCAGTGTATATAGAACACTGTTTTTCATCGCTGATTTTGATTTCATTTTGCTACATACCGACATCAAACGCTTGCGACGATCCACAAATATCTTTCATCTATCGAAGCACATAAACTTTGGCTTCATTAACATTACGAACACTTAAGTCCGGGAACTAGGAAATGCACCTTTTCTGCAGATAAATTTGAGTTGGACCTCTCCACAAAAGGGTTTGGTGACTGCTGGCAGGTCAGCTCAGTTCGGCTCGTTATGTCGTGAGTCGTTACGCGGGTTTTAGTTGTAGGGACAAGTACGAGTAATTAACAAGTCAATTTATAACAATAACCAAATGTTTATTAACTATTTATATGATTACTATATTACTATTATAGGCATGTTCGGCGGGGCTCTGCGGCAATCGCGACGAGTTTCAAGAGTGTGTTCTTAATGCCTGTCTTTTGTAATGTCCTCGTCTAGCGTCTTAACAACCACATCTGTTTGGCATTACTTTGGCATTCATATCTGTTTCCCATAATTTTCTATTGCATTAGAACCTTTTTGTATCACAGAAATTATAAACAATACAATGTAAAAAAGGGACACAAGTGGAAAGACGTCTAAGCCGTGGCCACCACAAATTCCTGAATCTCATTATGCTGGATTAACAAACATCGAAAATGATGCCCAAAAATCGAAATACATTTCTACTTTACTCTACAAAATTATCTTGCTTGCGTTCCGAAAAAAATTAAATCGCAATCAAACGACAAAAGATTGACAGTACAAAAAAACCTTTTACGTAGGAGCGAAACAAACTCTCTTGCTCGCCATATTTTCTTCTCTTTTTCACTACTTTTGTTATCAAACTCAACACTTCAAAGCTCATTTTCATTTTCCCGTTTCTGTACATCATAAAGTACTGCCCCATTGTCTAGGGCAACTCTAAAAGTTGCAAGCCACGGTATCATCACTTTAAAAGCGAGCCAGGGGTGGTTTCATTAGCCTATCTTTATTCTACACTTATTTACAATACTACAAAAGTTGTAACGTAAAAGAATGCAAAGCAAGTATCCGCGATGATGTCGTTTGAATGATTTGGAAGAATCTGAAGAGAAATGTCATTTAGTTAGTATGGCAGCTTCAAACCTGGGTGGCTTACGACGGATCATGGCGCTCCTCAGTGGCAAGCAATATTCACTGGATTTATTACATTATTATTCTGGAACGCTGACTAACACAGCTGATATATCACATAAGAAAAACGCAGACAACAAAAGCATATTATATTCTTCAAAACTAATAACCAACAAAGTGTAGGTTTGGTAAATTATAATCTTAAGCTACATAAATTCAAAAGAAAAAAATTTCTACGACAGCATGGCTTTCAAACTTCACGTTAGATAAAACGTTTGATAAAAATATAAGAAATAAATCAGTTATAAGCAACTTTGCTTCGAAAAATAAACGTACTGTTCCTTATTTACCGGTATAAGCGATATATCTCCATCAACCCCATCGAATTCTTTTGGTGGCAGCCGTAGCCGCAAAGGTGATGAAACAATATGGGAATGAATTTCGGTACTCGATACAATAAATTGCATGAACTATGTGTGGGATATCTATTTGTGACAGTGAAATGACAATGATCACGTACTATCACTTCCAAGCTGTTTCCCATCAATATGACAGGCGACCGATTCATTTCGAAACTCTTCTTCTTTCTCTGGGGTCATTACATCCGTTATCTTGGATTCCTTAATGTAATTTACCCAGTACCACTTTACATCATTTACAAGTGAATCAAAAAATTTCATCGCTGAATCTGGCGCCTTATGTAACCTCAACGTATCTGATATAGAGTTGAATGAATATCTTACGTAGCATGGTATATGCTCCTGCAGTTGCGTTGATGAGGAACTGCTGGGATCAGGCACACAGATGTCAATGTCTTGAAGAAGACACTTGAAGTCGGCATAGATCACGATCTGAACATCAAGCTACCGTTCATAGTTCCTATACTCTAATAATTACAGTAGTAAGACATGTACTTTTATTGAGTATTGTACTACGTCCGATAGGTATTAGGCCAGCCGCTAGATGAGCCGCAGGTCCGTGACGTGACGCAGGTCGACTCATGGTGAGTTTTTCACCGCAGTGTGAGTCACGGCGATGATCATCGCTAGTTGTAGCGCAGTTTTGCGACGCAGGTAAATTTGGAAAAGGCAACTTATAGTAAAGGTCCAATTTTAATTCTTAAAGCGCGCGGATCTCGCATTTTAATATTTTCAAAACAAACATTAAACACTTGTTGTAGGGTCTTGTACACATTCACAAGCACAAGCCTGACATTCCATGGTCCTTTTACGTTACATTTTTTATTCATTTTTTATGCACAAATAATTAAATAATTTCAAAAAGTTTACAAATTCGTATGAATTCTGAACAGCGACATATGTTACATTTAAAATATCGTAAAACAACAAGTTAAATTACCAATGTTATATGTATTAATTCAAGTGTAATACTATAGTGGCCAAAACAAAAGAATTATAAATGAGTCGCCTCCATAACGACGTTAAACCGGAACTTCTTGCGACGAATACTTCTTATTATAAGATAATATGCTTGAAATGATGATTCTTTGTAGTTATTTGACGACTGCATTAAAATAAAAGCTCACGTTTTCAAGTCCTGCGGATCATAAACCGATCAATTATTTACTGTAATTACCTAAATATTTACATTTTTCAACAATATACTCGTAAAAGTGTAAACAAAATATTCCGCTTTATATAACTTTGTCAATTATTAACATTTTATTCTATATTAAAAAACGGTTAAGGTACTTTCATTGTGAATCTTTAAACCAAAGTAAAGAGTAATGATTCCTTTCTCTGCGAGTACTGTTTTTTTTCTTGGTGAATAGAAATTCCATTCTCCACGTTGATGATTTCGTACCATGTTTCCTATTTACTATGTTTACTATTTTTATACATATTTTCTTATCTCTTCAAGTAAAGTCTGTTAACATTTTCGCATCTATTTTGACATATGTCAAGGACAGACCCTTTTTGTTTAAATCTTATAAATCTTTCCATACTTTTTTTAAAATGATAATTTGCTAGAAACGATATTTTCACGTATGTGCGTAATATGGAAAATGGATTAAAATAACAGCCCACGTTCAAAAGTTCTGAAGACCAAGAATCCATCAATTATTTACTGCAATGAACTTATATAAATTTTTCAGCTATTTTAAAACATATTTTACATTAATAGAATCGCATGAATTTCTAAACCAAATAAGAAAGTAACTATCGTCACTTGTATCGTATAAAATTCGTCGAACACGCACCGCTTCAATTATTTTTTCCTCCATTCTTCTATCAACTGCGATCTTCTTCATTCACTGCGACCAACGTTCGAAAACTGCGAAGCAAAAACTGCGAAGCTAAAACTGCGCCACGCAGGCTCACCACGCGCAGATCCTGCGTATGGTGAGCCTGCGCTCTAACATGCGCTGATCCCTTTAGATGTGTGGTTCGCAGAAACACGCCGTGAGTTGGCCTGCGTCACGTCACGGACCTGTGGCTCATCTGGCGGCTGGCCTTATTAGCGTAACTTAAATAAACCCACCGTGACTCATCTACGCCGTCAAACACGAGATGTTGATCGGAAGCATTGTTCAGAACGTTTACCTGACGCTGAATTTTTATCTTGTCCGAAAATCTGGGTGGGAGAAAGCAAAAAACACCTCCGTCCAGATGAACCGCCAACCTAACTCCATATTTCGTTTTAACGATGCGGAAAAACTTTATGAGGTGCTCCCTCCCGACGTCTGAGAAGCTAGTGGGAACCATTGTGTCGCCATCTCCACCAACAGCCGAAACTAGAAGCTTGAATGTGTTCTGAAAAAAAGGAGTACCTATTTTTGTATAGGAAAATGAATTATAAAATTAATCAATAAAAACTGTTAGTGGTAAAGTTAGTTGAGAAGCTATAGTTCTACGTATTGATCTATCCAGCCAAAAGATTGAACGCCCCATTCCACGATTTCTGCCGTAGCTGCAGATCGGAGGATAATGTAGAAACGATTCAACATTTTCTGTGGAAAATGAATTATAAAATTAATCCATAAAAAATGTTAGTGGTATAGTTAGTTGAGAGGAAATAGTTCTACCTATTGATCCAACGAAGGAATTTTAGCGTTAAAGTAAAATACTTATCATGCTGTCTTTATGGACTCTCGAAGAAAACACTGATGTTTCTACGGAGGATTACAATCTTAGGTACTAGTCGGCTGAGATAATTTCTAAAAGGATTGTTACGAAAAGAATATTAGACACGACGAAATTTGCCAACTTGCTGACGCGCCTGCCGTTCGGTCAAAACTAGCCTGTCATGAATCCTTTCATATCCACGTATCCTCGCATGCCTAAGCGTCCTACGTTTATTATTTACACAAGTGCACTTCTTCATGCGGCGTTAAACAAACAACAATGTTAGGAAGGGAAAAGGACCAAGGAGTTTAGTGCGCTCGTTCCATGCAAAAGTTTCGGCTAAACGCTCCACATTCGCGATCCACTTTTTGGCACTAAGGGATGTGATTGCTGGGTCAAAATTGGGTATCAACGTCGTAAGCTCGGCGGAATTGACCCTCAACTGCGGCAACTCAATACTTGCGCTACTGGTGGATGAAGTCGAGCATTGGTTTTCCCCTTCTAATTGAGCTCGCAAATCGTTCCGCGAACAGCTCAGGGCTGACTCTCGTTTTAGCAGCTCGTTCTCCCATCTTAGTTGCCGAAGTTCACGATCATTAACACTCTCTTCAAGGCCAAGTTGCTCATAATGTGCTTCCTGTGGCACTGTCTCATTATCTTCACTAATCGCGTTCTCACGTTGACTCATGTTTATTGTTCAAAAACGATTAAATACTTCCTAACCTTATTCAAAAATATGTCTTAATATATTTTTTTTCTAGCCACAATGCTCTCAGCTCTGAGTCGATGTCCTTTAGTCTACAGCCTTAACTTTCTTCCACAATGTCACTGAGTTCTTTTGGTGATATTCACTTTCCTCACTTTTTCACTCGCGCGAATTATCACTTCATCGAAATTCAAAAAATAAAATAAAACACTTGTTGAGCAGTTTCAACCCCACATCTGAATTGTTACGAAAAGGATATTAGACACGGCGAAATTTGCCAACTTGCTGACGCGCCTGCCGTTCGGTCAAAACTAGCCTGCCATGAATCCTTTCATATCCACGTATCCTCGCATGCCTAAGCGTCCTATGTTTATTATTTACATAAGTGCACTTCTTCATGCGGCGTTAAACAAACAACAATATTAGGAAGGGAAAAGGACCACACATGATCTATTTATTGCACAGGCGTGCATATTAGTGTGTTTTCTAATCTTCTACAGCAACAACAAATATCTAACTAGACACATTCACACCATTCACATATTGCAATGATCGCACCATTTGCTGGCCATATGTGTAAACATTCAACGCTTCCTAGGCATGCCGAACCGCGCCAGCAAGAAGACAGATGTCTTGTATTGTTCTTATTAGTTTTGTTTACATTTCAGAGCCAGGATTTTGCTCATGTAACAGGAAAAAATACACTAGAGATATCAACCACTCCAAAAAAAAATCTAGAAAGCAGATACAATAATCTTTGTTAAAGCCCATCCACTATATTTTTCTTGGAACTCTTCTATTTTCACTCTAAGTTGGATTTTCATGCTGTTGAATGTCTGATTCATTTTTGTAATAAATGATTTGATACAAACTACGAACTCAGTATCAGGCCCTTTATCAGCAACTGCATCCATTTTTATAAACCCAGTGAAAAATTCAAGTTTCAACTTTAAAGCCCCGCGCTGGTTCAATACCCATTAATAGGCTCTCCATCCTCCGCCAAAATTCATCTGAACCCAACAGACTCTCATCTTTATTCTTAAAGATGAAAGTTTCGATTCGCTTGTTGAAACAGCTCCTAACTCGCTTAAAAGTTTCACTGAACGACTCCGCTGAATTTTTTTGTGTAAATTGGTTCGCAAATAGTATGACCAAATGATGAAATCCAAATATTTTTAATCGCTTATTGAACTGGATAGGCATGTCAAGGGTAATTGTCGAGTGTCCAATATTGTATCGCGTATATTTATGGGAAATATAGAGATTACCAGTGTTGTCAAATTTTACGCCCACTTCGCCAGAGTCGCAACTTGCCACCCTGTAGACAATCTCACTCGGCGCCCGTTCTTGCAGTATATCTGTATTACAGGTATATCTGTTTTAACCGCCACCCAATTCATGCACTGTGACTACCCTAGACTCGAACCCGAATTCTGAAGGGTTTCGAAGACAACACTCGCAGTAAATTTTTCGGAATAAGTCAGAAAAAAACAAGCAAACATGTATTATTTCGGAGAAAGAGAGATCCTCAACCTACTTACAATTTATTTTCTAACAATCTCGCCGCAGCTGCTTTTCCCGCCAAACGAAACGTCATCATTCCTCTAAACTGCAGCCGTTTTCATCTTCAAAATTCAGCACTTTGTCGTCGTTCGCCGTCGTAAAATAAAAAAGCATGTTTCTATGCGCTTAGTGTCCATCGCCCAAAAAGGAATAAGAAAGTAGACTATTAACTCCAACAATTAGTTTCATGCTTTTTACACTCACCTGTGCCGGTATAGGGTCCGTCGCCCAAGAAAAACGATCGGAATCAATCACCTTTTATCACAGTCAAACTTGCGTGCTCCTTAACGCTTTCGGTAGGCGATTGAACCCTCCACTTTGGCACCGATGACGTTGCTGCGATCCTTTGTTCGTGAAAGCATTCTCGCTTTTCTTTTCGGTAGCCCCTTCTTTACGGCTGTGGGGTTTTTACACTCATATTTGCCTTATTTCGACTCCATTTCATGTTTTTTGGCATAATTGTTCCTAAGAAAATGAAATGTGCTGCTGCGGCTTCAATGGTTTTCAATGCATGTGCGTGTTCACTATGATTAGTAGCCAAATATATTATAAACAGATGACCGTAGACAGAATTTAATGTAGAAAGGATGTTAATGTTTGATTATTAAACGTCGAGAGGTTAGGATATCAATGCTGGCATGTATTCACCACGTTTTCGAATGATGATGATGGAACTCAATATTTCAAAAGACTCAGCTTTCGAATTTGAAACTTCGATTAGAAACTATATTCACTGTTCGTCAGGTTGAACATCACTCGCGGTTTTCATGGTCGTTCATTACACCAAAAATGTTATTCCCTTTTATTGCAATCCATACCGCAATAATCGCCGAAAAAATTAGTAGCAATTGATGATAAGACATAGAACTATCGAATATGATCGCTTCGATGTTGTCCACATTTTGAAAATTAAACGCTACTTGATTAAAAACTTTCTTTACAAATTGTCTTTGGAAATTCTCGTGGAAAAATTCCTCGTTAATATTCTTTCGAGTTTAAATAGCCAGAAGGATAATCAGTAAGAATTTTACATTTGATTTATTTTTTGTCACTTGTGTGTTTATACAGAAACAATTGTCCGGTTCGTCAATAAGATTCGAATCACTTTCGTGCTTATTAATAATGAACTCGACAATTGTAGTTCATGAAAAATATATTTATTCGAATTCAAACACGAAGCCTTACTGGTAAAGATTTATTTTCTTCAAAACCTTAAGTTTTTCGTTTCTGGACAAAGATATTCGAAGACTAAATTAATCGACGAGCCGAAAAAAATATTGCATGGCGTAAGTTTCATGCTCTCAGGCTTTGTAACTGGTTTTACTTTGGGACCAAAGGAAACGTGGAATTTCCTGATTATATCAAATTCATCTCCTCAATTTCGTATAGATTTAACGACCATATCCGAATCAGAAAGGTTTCCGATAAGAGTGATAGAACTTTTAATTGTCACAGCTGCCATTATTTTAAAAAATGGCAGCTATATTTTACATTTTTATTCAATATTGCTGGACACGTTATTATATGCAGAGAAACAACTGTAGAACGATGGTTATTAGATCTGTCAAATGTCAGCTTTATGCTTTATTTTCTTACACCAAGCACATACATATGTAGAAGGTCAGCAAAAGAAGAGACTTGGGCCGTGTGCATGTGCTTATATCACGTTGCCCATAAGTGTTGCCAATCTGAGCATTCCTAAATATTGCATGGTCATCACATGGTTTGGTTAACTGTATTTTCGCGTGAAATTCGATTCTATTATCGCGACACATGGCCATCCCGATAGCAAATATTACACACACCAGTGTATATAGAACACTGTTTTTCATCGCTGATTTTGATTTCATTTTGCTACATACCGACATCAAACGCTTGCGACGATCCACAAATATCTTTCATCTATCGAAGCACATAAACTTTGGCTTCATTAACATTACGAACACTTAAGTCCGGGAACTAGGAAATGCACCTTTTCTGCAGATAAATTTGAGTTGGACCTCTCCACAAAAGGGTTTGGTGACTGCTGGCAGGTCAGCTCAGTTCGGCTCGTTATGTCGTGAGTCGTTACGCGGGTTTTAGTTGTAGGGACAAGTACGAGTAATTAACAAGTCAATTTATAACAATAACCAAATGTTTATTAACTATTTATATGATTACTATATTACTATTATAGGCATGTTCGGCGGGGCTCTGCGGCAATCGCGACGAGTTTCAAGAGTGTGTTCTTAATGCCTGTCTTTTGTAATGTCCTCGTCTAGCGTCTTAACAACCACATCTGTTTGGCATTACTTTGGCATTCATATCTGTTTCCCATAATTTTCTATTGCATTAGAACCTTTTTGTATCACAGAAATTATAAACAATACAATGTAAAAAAGGGACACAAGTGGAAAGACGTCTAAGCCGTGGCCACCACAAATTCCTGAATCTCATTATGCTGGATTAACAAACATCGAAAATGATGCCCAAAAATCGAAATACATTTCTACTTTACTCTACAAAATTATCTTGCTTGCGTTCCGAAAAAAATTAAATCGCAATCAAACGACAAAAGATTGACAGTACAAAAAAACCTTTTACGTAGGAGCGAAACAAACTCTCTTGCTCGCCATATTTTCTTCTCTTTTTCACTACTTTTGTTATCAAACTCAACACTTCAAAGCTCATTTTCATTTTCCCGTTTCTGTACATCATAAAGTACTGCCCCATTGTCTAGGGCAACTCTAAAAGTTGCAAGCCACGGTATCATCACTTTAAAAGCGAGCCAGGGGTGGTTTCATTAGCCTATCTTTATTCTACACTTATTTACAATACTACAAAAGTTGTAACGTAAAAGAATGCAAAGCAAGTATCCGCGATGATGTCGTTTGAATGATTTGGAAGAATCTGAAGAGAAATGTCATTTAGTTAGTATGGCAGCTTCAAACCTGGGTGGCTTACGACGGATCATGGCGCTCCTCAGTGGCAAGCAATATTCACTGGATTTATTACATTATTATTCTGGAACGCTGACTAACACAGCTGATATATCACATAAGAAAAACGCAGACAACAAAAGCATATTATATTCTTCAAAACTAATAACCAACAAAGTGTAGGTTTGGTAAATTATAATCTTAAGCTACATAAATTCAAAAGAAAAAAATTTCTACGACAGCATGGCTTTCAAACTTCACGTTAGATAAAACGTTTGATAAAAATATAAGAAATAAATCAGTTATAAGCAACTTTGCTTCGAAAAATAAACGTACTGTTCCTTATTTACCGGTATAAGCGATATATCTCCATCAACCCCATCGAATTCTTTTGGTGGCAGCCGTAGCCGCAAAGGTGATGAAACAATATGGGAATGAATTTCGGTACTCGATACAATAAATTGCATGAACTATGTGTGGGATATCTATTTGTGACAGTGAAATGACAATGATCACGTACTATCACTTCCAAGCTGTTTCCCATCAATATGACAGGCGACCGATTCATTTCGAAACTCTTCTTCTTTCTCTGGGGTCATTACATCCGTTATCTTGGATTCCTTAATGTAATTTACCCAGTACCACTTTACATCATTTACAAGTGAATCAAAAAATTTCATCGCTGAATCTGGCGCCTTATGTAACCTCAACGTATCTGATATAGAGTTGAATGAATATCTTACGTAGCATGGTATATGCTCCTGCAGTTGCGTTGATGAGGAACTGCTGGGATCAGGCACACAGATGTCAATGTCTTGAAGAAGACACTTGAAGTCGGCATAGATCACGATCTGAACATCAAGCTACCGTTCATAGTTCCTATACTCTAATAATTACAGTAGTAAGACATGTACTTTTATTGAGTATTGTACTACGTCCGATAGGTATTAGGCCAGCCGCTAGATGAGCCGCAGGTCCGTGACGTGACGCAGGTCGACTCATGGTGAGTTTTTCACCGCAGTGTGAGTCACGGCGATGATCATCGCTAGTTGTAGCGCAGTTTTGCGACGCAGGTAAATTTGGAAAAGGCAACTTATAGTAAAGGTCCAATTTTAATTCTTAAAGCGCGCGGATCTCGCATTTTAATATTTTCAAAACAAACATTAAACACTTGTTGTAGGGTCTTGTACACATTCACAAGCACAAGCCTGACATTCCATGGTCCTTTTACGTTACATTTTTTATTCATTTTTTATGCACAAATAATTAAATAATTTCAAAAAGTTTACAAATTCGTATGAATTCTGAACAGCGACATATGTTACATTTAAAATATCGTAAAACAACAAGTTAAATTACCAATGTTATATGTATTAATTCAAGTGTAATACTATAGTGGCCAAAACAAAAGAATTATAAATGAGTCGCCTCCATAACGACGTTAAACCGGAACTTCTTGCGACGAATACTTCTTATTATAAGATAATATGCTTGAAATGATGATTCTTTGTAGTTATTTGACGACTGCATTAAAATAAAAGCTCACGTTTTCAAGTCCTGCGGATCATAAACCGATCAATTATTTACTGTAATTACCTAAATATTTACATTTTTCAACAATATACTCGTAAAAGTGTAAACAAAATATTCCGCTTTATATAACTTTGTCAATTATTAACATTTTATTCTATATTAAAAAACGGTTAAGGTACTTTCATTGTGAATCTTTAAACCAAAGTAAAGAGTAATGATTCCTTTCTCTGCGAGTACTGTTTTTTTTCTTGGTGAATAGAAATTCCATTCTCCACGTTGATGATTTCGTACCATGTTTCCTATTTACTATGTTTACTATTTTTATACATATTTTCTTATCTCTTCAAGTAAAGTCTGTTAACATTTTCGCATCTATTTTGACATATGTCAAGGACAGACCCTTTTTGTTTAAATCTTATAAATCTTTCCATACTTTTTTTAAAATGATAATTTGCTAGAAACGATATTTTCACGTATGTGCGTAATATGGAAAATGGATTAAAATAACAGCCCACGTTCAAAAGTTCTGAAGACCAAGAATCCATCAATTATTTACTGCAATGAACTTATATAAATTTTTCAGCTATTTTAAAACATATTTTACATTAATAGAATCGCATGAATTTCTAAACCAAATAAGAAAGTAACTATCGTCACTTGTATCGTATAAAATTCGTCGAACACGCACCGCTTCAATTATTTTTTCCTCCATTCTTCTATCAACTGCGATCTTCTTCATTCACTGCGACCAACGTTCGAAAACTGCGAAGCAAAAACTGCGAAGCTAAAACTGCGCCACGCAGGCTCACCACGCGCAGATCCTGCGTATGGTGAGCCTGCGCTCTAACATGCGCTGATCCCTTTAGATGTGTGGTTCGCAGAAACACGCCGTGAGTTGGCCTGCGTCACGTCACGGACCTGTGGCTCATCTGGCGGCTGGCCTTATTAGCGTAACTTAAATAAACCCACCGTGACTCATCTACGCCGTCAAACACGAGATGTTGATCGGAAGCATTGTTCAGAACGTTTACCTGACGCTGAATTTTTATCTTGTCCGAAAATCTGGGTGGGAGAAAGCAAAAAACACCTCCGTCCAGATGAACCGCCAACCTAACTCCATATTTCGTTTTAACGATGCGGAAAAACTTTATGAGGTGCTCCCTCCCGACGTCTGAGAAGCTAGTGGGAACCATTGTGTCGCCATCTCCACCAACAGCCGAAACTAGAAGCTTGAATGTGTTCTGAAAAAAAGGAGTACCTATTTTTGTATAGGAAAATGAATTATAAAATTAATCAATAAAAACTGTTAGTGGTAAAGTTAGTTGAGAAGCTATAGTTCTACGTATTGATCTATCCAGCCAAAAGATTGAACGCCCCATTCCACGATTTCTGCCGTAGCTGCAGATCGGAGGATAATGTAGAAACGATTCAACATTTTCTGTGGAAAATGAATTATAAAATTAATCCATAAAAAATGTTAGTGGTATAGTTAGTTGAGAGGAAATAGTTCTACCTATTGATCCAACGAAGGAATTTTAGCGTTAAAGTAAAATACTTATCATGCTGTCTTTATGGACTCTCGAAGAAAACACTGATGTTTCTACGGAGGATTACAATCTTAGGTACTAGTCGGCTGAGATAATTTCTAAAAGGATTGTTACGAAAAGAATATTAGACACGACGAAATTTGCCAACTTGCTGACGCGCCTGCCGTTCGGTCAAAACTAGCCTGTCATGAATCCTTTCATATCCACGTATCCTCGCATGCCTAAGCGTCCTACGTTTATTATTTACACAAGTGCACTTCTTCATGCGGCGTTAAACAAACAACAATGTTAGGAAGGGAAAAGGACCAAGGAGTTTAGTGCGCTCGTTCCATGCAAAAGTTTCGGCTAAACGCTCCACATTCGCGATCCACTTTTTGGCACTAAGGGATGTGATTGCTGGGTCAAAATTGGGTATCAACGTCGTAAGCTCGGCGGAATTGACCCTCAACTGCGGCAACTCAATACTTGCGCTACTGGTGGATGAAGTCGAGCATTGGTTTTCCCCTTCTAATTGAGCTCGCAAATCGTTCCGCGAACAGCTCAGGGCTGACTCTCGTTTTAGCAGCTCGTTCTCCCATCTTAGTTGCCGAAGTTCACGATCATTAACACTCTCTTCAAGGCCAAGTTGCTCATAATGTGCTTCCTGTGGCACTGTCTCATTATCTTCACTAATCGCGTTCTCACGTTGACTCATGTTTATTGTTCAAAAACGATTAAATACTTCCTAACCTTATTCAAAAATATGTCTTAATATATTTTTTTTCTAGCCACAATGCTCTCAGCTCTGAGTCGATGTCCTTTAGTCTACAGCCTTAACTTTCTTCCACAATGTCACTGAGTTCTTTTGGTGATATTCACTTTCCTCACTTTTTCACTCGCGCGAATTATCACTTCATCGAAATTCAAAAAATAAAATAAAACACTTGTTGAGCAGTTTCAACCCCACATCTGAATTGTTACGAAAAGGATATTAGACACGGCGAAATTTGCCAACTTGCTGACGCGCCTGCCGTTCGGTCAAAACTAGCCTGCCATGAATCCTTTCATATCCACGTATCCTCGCATGCCTAAGCGTCCTATGTTTATTATTTACATAAGTGCACTTCTTCATGCGGCGTTAAACAAACAACAATATTAGGAAGGGAAAAGGACCACACATGATCTATTTATTGCACAGGCGTGCATATTAGTGTGTTTTCTAATCTTCTACAGCAACAACAAATATCTAACTAGACACATTCACACCATTCACATATTGCAATGATCGCACCATTTGCTGGCCATATGTGTAAACATTCAACGCTTCCTAGGCATGCCGAACCGCGCCAGCAAGAAGACAGATGTCTTGTATTGTTCTTATTAGTTTTGTTTACATTTCAGAGCCAGGATTTTGCTCATGTAACAGGAAAAAATACACTAGAGATATCAACCACTCCAAAAAAATATCTAGAAAGCAGATACAATAATCTTTATTAAAGCCCATCCACTATATTTTTCTTGGAACTCTTCTATTTTCACTCTAAGTTGGATTTTCATGCTGTTGAATGTCTGATTCATTTTTGTAATAAATGATTTGATACAAACTACGAACTCAGTATCAGGCCCTTTATCAGCAACTGCATCCATTTATATAAACCCAGTGAAAAATTCAAGTTTCAACTTTAAAGCCCCGCGCTGGTTCAATACCCATTAATAGGCCCTCCATCCTCCGCCAAAACTCATCTGAACCCAACAGACTCTCATCTTTATTCTTAAAGATGAAAGTTTCGATTCGCTTTGTTGAAACAGCTCCTAACTCGCTTAAAAGTTTCACGACTGTTTAGTGAAACAACCGAATAGAAATTTACGAATACTCAAATTATAATATCGTCAACCCAATAGAAATGTCAGCTAAGAGCGAACGTTGTCGACAGTTAATCGATTAAAACAATACGTGCGATTTTGCTTACCCGATTTTATAGTATCACCCAAAGTCCGAAAATTAGAAATCCACCAACATTTTCCTTTATGTTTTCCAACAGTACTTTCTCTATCAGCTACTTTCTCACACCTCACAAACTCGTAAAACGAAAGAAAACAGCATGTCACAAAATGCAACTTCCTTTCGTACTCAATATCCATTCCTTTAAATCATCGTCCACCGTGCACTCTATACGCATCCACTGTGTAAACATGTTCGAAAATGAGAACCACAACAGCATATCAAATCATAATTCGCTCAAAAATAATTTCAATCATATGAAGACACATTGTCTCAAAAACATTACAAAACTGCATATGAACATTTCACAAAAACGAAATCAATTCCCATCAACTTAAAATAAATTTGCTTGCGGTGAGCAGCCAGCTCTGACACTACAAAATTATTTCGCCGGCCCATGTATTATATTATATATTATCTGAAAGAATCCAAACCACCAGAGGCACTCAGCTAATAACTTTCCCATGAGCTACATAAAATTAAAACCACCTTCAAAACGGCATGCGAGTTAAGGGTAGTAGTAGTAGTTTTACTTTAAAAAAAACTAGATTCTTTGAATTTTAATATTTATTTCAGCAGTGTTTCTGCTTCAGCTAATGAATTACCAATCGCTTCTACAATTTATAATGTAAAACTTGATGATTTTGCATCCGGCATGTGTCGGAATTGGGTTGCATTGTGGAATTATTAAGTTTGCATTTTCCGTTCGATGGTTAATGACCTGGCACGTGTGACGACGATGGTGTTAGAAAGATGATCCCGTTTTGATGACCTGGTTAATGGCACGTGTGATGATGCTGTTAGGAAGGTGATTCCGTGACTTGCACGAGCCACACCTTGTCTTCCGGATCACATGTAATCAATCTTTATGGTTAGGAGATACGCGCCACATCGGACGTCACCAACCGCCAGAAATTTATATGAAAAGTGAGCCAGAACCCTCCTATTTATACTACTCACGAGTATCTGATCCGCACTTTGCACCATCATAAGCTTATGTAAAGTGTTCCAAATCTGCTGACTTTCTACATCATAACGATGTAGCGCTTCAAAAACATATAGCTGTTTGTAAATGCATCAAAATATTCTTTGAAAATTAGTTCTTTGTTAGTATTAAAAAATTGTTTGTAAACTTCACATCCACATGGCTGTTGTTATTCGTCATTATCAGATCGTTCTGTAGCGGTTGACAGTTCAATCAACACTCATACGTGTAAATCCTATCTTGGATTCAAACACTTGCACTTCACACGCAAGTCAAAACAATCAATTTTCAGTTACTTTGCTTAAAACGTTGTACATAAGTTATTTCTACTTTAATTAGAACAGATCTCAAGACACCCTCCTGAAGCCATTCGTTCTCTGCTTTGATCCCTGTTTGATTGGCGTATATTGTCTTTGCCATCTTTATTTATTCTTAGTGTACTTTTAATGTTGATCAGTTCATTTTTATATTTCTCATGATGCATTAAAAGTCCCAATTTTGGGTTGGAATGCCTCGATTATTTGTGGGTTGTTGTTGTTGTTGTTGTGATATTTATTATTTGTAGTAATCACTGTCTTATTTTGCTGTGTTTCTTCTTCTATCTCATCTTCTTTTTCATTGCTCCCTTCTTCTTCTCTCATCTTTCGTGCCGGTTGTATTTTGTCGAATAGCTCCAACCATATCTCATATGCCTCCAGGTAATTCTTTGCAGATGTTGCCCTCTCCTAGAGGAATTTGGAATTTCAGTAATGTTAGAAAAATTAAATATAATATTTTTGGGGGCTAAGACATGAGCCCCTAGTGCTAAGAAGAGCGTGTAAGATAGTAGTGTGGCATTATTTTGAAATCCAAAGTAAGTTTCGTGCGCCTCTCTTCCTCTGGTTTGCGTAAAGTTTTGAGGTATCTCATTTTTGTTTTTTCTAAGAGTTCCTTAGCATGTCAATCCAATGTTGTCTAATAAATCTGCCATCAATGGAATACTCATGAACCAGTTATCCATTACGACATTGCGATTGGAACCTTTTATTGGGCCCACCAGTGTTTTGCCACATTATTTGGGGAGTTGCTGATCTGATATGGACCACCGTTTTGCTTACCGGCGTAAATTTGAAGATTTGAGGTATAATAAGTGTTTGCATCACAAACTGCAAATATCTTCAATCCGTATTTAGCTGGTTTGCTGGGAAGATATTGTCGGAATGAACATCGACCACGGAACGATAAAAGCATTTCGTCTATTGTGACATGCTCTCCATGTTTGTAGTATTTTTGAATATAAGATACAAATTGCTCGAAAACCTCTCGGATTGGTGCTAACTTATCGTTTTCCTTTCTAGCCAGCCTTGTTGTCACATCATCAAAACGCAAGTGTTAGAAAATGTTTTTGGAATGTCTTTACTTAATCACTCTTATTAAAAACACAATAATCCTTGTTATAACTTTTTCCTTTATTTTTCTATGTAAATCACATAAACGACTTTCTTCCTAGAGATCTAAACACAAAGTAAAGAGGCAAGCTAAAAATATATTTCCTACAACGCACTGCGTAACATCTGTTCAAACAAATGCTCCTGTAGCCAGATTCTTTCTTAGAAAAAGGGAAAGAAAGATTCAGGTTTTGAATCTGATATTTCATTGCCTGTTGCAGATGCATGGTAATTACAGTAGCATGTAAAATTATTCCAACACGCCCCCTCAAAAATGAATCACTTTTTCTCCCTTTCTTTACAAACTTTACAATGAACAAACATTGGTTTTATATAGTCAGTTTATGTGCTGTCTTCTTTTTTTTTATTATTGGGAATCTTATCGTAGTCCAATATTCATTGCAAGGGTTAGGAAAAACCCAAACAAAACCTAACCAGACCATTAGAAGAACATGAATTTCCTTATAACAATTATTTCATTAGTGTATTTCACAATATACACGATGTCTTTCTATTGCTCCAATCCTAGTTTCGTCCTGAATTCCACAAATTTAGCTGCTGGTAATGATTTTGTCAAAACATCTGCTAACTGTTTATCTGTGGAAATATACTCAAGTTTGATTAGATTTCTTTCAATTCGCTCCCTTGAGAAGTGATATTTTATGTCAATATGCTTTGATCTTTTGTGGCTGGTTGGATTATTTGCTATACTTATACATCCATTATTATCTTCATAAAGTGTAATTGGCTTTTCATAATGAATATTTATACTGGTTGCCAATGATTTCAACCAAAACGCTTCTTTTACAGCTTCGTAAAGTGCCATGTATTCTGCTTCAGTTGATGAGGCAGCCACTGATGTTTGTTTTCTTGTACTCCAACATATCGTACATTGTTCATATAGTTTAAACACATAGCCAGTTGTACTTTTTCTATCAGTGTTATCGCTACCTCCCCAATCAGAATCAACATAGCCTGTTATAATATTACCGTAATCAGCACGCCTGTAAGTTAACTTGAGATCAATCGAACCTTGGAGATATCTTAGCACTCTTTTTAAAAATTGCCAAAGCTCTTTATTATTTTTGTTTGAATATCTACTCAAAATATCAATTGCTATACTTAAATCAGGTCGAGTGCATATCATTATGTACATCAAACATCCAATGACGTTCCGGCAAGGAGCCTCACTCTTTTCATCAGAGTTTAATGCAGCATAGTCTAATTTACTAGGAAGAGGTGTGCAAACTGCTTTACATTCCAGCATATTGAATTTGTTTAGAACTGTTTTAATATAAGCACTTTGATCTTAAGTTATTTTATTAGTATTTTTTTCAACCTTTATTCCTAGAAAAAATTTGATTTCTTTTAAATCTGTCATACAAAATTTATTCATTAAGTAAAGTTTAAACTTATTAATTATTTGAATATTTCCACAAACAACCACCAGATCATCCACATAAAGTAGAACATAAATGTTTTCTAATATATTTCCGTTATCAAGAATGTATATACAACGAGAGTGCACAATGAATAATGGCCTGTTAATATAATTCTTTTCTTTTGATTTATTAAAAGGCAATCTCGCTTGTTTACCATTTATACAAGCTTCGCAAAAAATATCCGTTGGTAAAATATAATTAATTAAATTGATATCAGCTACCATGTTATTATTTTTCAACTCTAAAAATTTTTATTTGCTTATATGACCTAGATGCTTATGCCATAAATCGTAAGTGTCTCTAGTAGTCCTATAAACTTTATTATTTTTCTATGATCTATTTACATCAGCGACGAAATCAATAGCATTTAAGTGATTTTCTGGCTTACCTTTTATTATAAGTTTACCATCATTAAATACCTCTACTCCATTTGGGCTAAATACCACACTCAAACCTGATTGCTGCATTTTAGAACTCCCTGGATTCCCATGTTGCTGGTCACATGAATTTTTCCTTTTTTTTTGTTGCCAAGATAAACGTATTGTTTTTCGAAACATAAATCTTCATTGGTGGGTTTCATTCTGTAGCATTCAAATAAATTTTCATTGTTGATTAGATGATCCGCTGCTCCAGAGTCGAGAAGGAATGTAATATTTTTATTGTTTTGATTTTCAACTATTTCTTCTCCATTTCCGAGCATGAAAGCAAAGCTGGACGAGTAAGACGTTGATGGCTGATTTGTGTCTGCATTTTTTACACACCTATTCCGTTCAATGAAATCCTTACTTCTTTTATAATAGAAGCAGTTTTTTATGTAATGTCCTTGTCGACCACAATGATGATATTTAAGCCCTTTCGAATTAACTTTATTCGGCTTATGTTGGTTTTTATGAAAAACTTTCTTGTATTTATTATGTGAATTTTTAAAATTCCTCTGTTTGAAGCTGGACATTTTCTCTTCACGAGTCACTTGCAGCACTTTTGCACTCGTGTCTCGACTTTCAGTCTTCAATTTGCCTTCGTGATCAAGAAGTCTTGTTAAATTGTCTTCAGACAATGTTTCGATAGCCGTTATTACACCATCGTAACTTGAAGGAAGGGTTAACAATAAGTGCGCGACCTTATCGGTTTCTTCCAATCTCGCTCCTGAGGAAGATAATTCTGCTACCATGTTATCAAAGACTGTAAAATGCTTTTGCAACGAAATATCGCTTTGCAGTTTCAGCCATAATTATTGTTTTCGTAAAGCTAATTGAGTAGCTATACTTTTGCGCTCGTAGATTGCATCTAAGCTTTGTAGAATATTTTTCGCACTGCAACCAGGGCTCACAAAACCAAAAAAAGAATTCTTCAAATATTCCACTATCACGTTTTTCGCCGTATTCTCCTTTCTTTCCACTCGTCAGTCACTGGATCCGAAATTATATCGTCTATAACTACAAGGACATTGAGTTCACTAAGAAGATTACGAAGTCTAAACTTCCACGCGCTATACTTATCACCGTCGAAAGGTTTAATATTTCGCTTTGGATTTTCCATTGCCACTATTCACTTTAGCGTTTTCTTCAATGTATGTATCTTAAAAACGACTTTCTTTTTTTAAAAAAACGTAACCTGGGCTCATAACCTGTTAGAAAATGTTTTTGGAGTGTCTTTACTTAATCACTGTTATTAAAAACACAATAATCCTTGTTATAACTTTTTCCTTTATTTTTATTTTTCTATGTAAATCACATAAACGACTTTCTTCCTAGAGATCTAAACACGAAGTAAAGAGGCAAGCTAAAAATATATTTCCTACAATGCACTGCGTAACATCTGTTCAAACAAATGCTCCTGTAGCCAGATTCTTTCTTGGAAAAAGGGAAAGAAAGATTCAGGTTTTGCATCTGATATTTCATTGCCTGTTGCAGATGCATGATAATTACAGTGGCATGTAAAATTATTCCAACAGCAAGCATCCAAGCAAAAAGTGAAATCTGCGTCTTGACATAGCTGCTATGCAGATATCACATCCTGTACCGTCGGTGCTCCACAAGTCCTTGGAATTCAAGTGTGCTCCTCTCAGCCTCCAATATAGAAAAGAAGTCCAAACAAAGCTTTTATTTCCGTTACATTTGTAGATTTGCAGTCTCTGTCAAAATTATCTCCAACTTTTTCAGTCATGTAAATATTCGTATAATTCACAATTTTCGCCACAATTTCGTCAGGAAAAAAAAGACAAAACGTTTTTAACGCTGAATTTGAATTCAATGCTTCTTGACACGGCCCCGGAACTTCACGTATGATATTATGGCTCCGAGTCCTTGTATTTCTTGCAGGTTCTTCAATATTCCATATTGTAGTTTTGTCTTCACCGATATAACAGCCATTTTGTAAAATTGACAGTGGAACACAATCTACATCCGGCCGTTGGAGATCAGAAGCCGGTCGACGAACGCCTTGTATTGGCTGTAAGCTTAGCTCACGCTCAGATCGTATATTTAAGCTGACGAGCTTTGAAAACTGAATACTTCATCTGTGTCACCTTCTTGTTCAGAATCCGATTCATGTTCACTTGTTTCTATGAAGTCTTCAATTTCAGAGCAGTCTTCGTTTTCTATTTCTTCATTTAGATATTTGCAGTCTCTTTATTGCACTACTAAATTATATTACATTACATACTATGGCGGCCAATGCGGTTGAGTCCACCGAGACTCGTGTCAGCGGGAAGAGCGTGTCGATGCGGTCACGGCTAGCGAGGAACAGGCCGAGTCGTCGGCCCACAGGCATAAAGCTGGCGCGGAAGCAGAGTCTGCTTGCGCCGTGAGATTTCTGCCAATCGCGGGAGCTTGCGGGGCTCCACAGTCACTTCCTCTCGAATGATCTTCGCCTGGTGCGAAGGGAGCGAAAATCTGACAAATTGTGGTGACTCATCGTCGCCACAAAGCATCTCGGCGGCTGGGGTTAGCGAATCTCGCGGACACGAAAAGTAGCGTGGTCAGTCTGTGATGGCGCCGTATTATACCGCGTGCAGAGGATCGCTGTTAAAAGTATATTCGTCACTGAAAAATACCGCGTGCAGAGGATCACTGTTAAAACTTTCCGCACTGGCGTTGTTCACGGGGTCACCACTTTGCAAATCGTAATGATTAGTTTATTTAATAATGTTTATTTGCACTTTATACAGTTTGAGATACTTGTGTGTCGCGTCGAGAATTAACGGCGTGTCGAGGACAGAGCCAGGCATCTGGTCCAGTCCGAGTGAAGATCGGAACTGGCCGGCAAGCGAAGACTTGCCGCGGAGCCAGAACTTGCTTTCGCCGTGCGGGTTTCGCCGGCGGCGGGAACTTCCGAGACGGCACAGATATTCTTCTATCTCTTGACGCGTCAAAAACCTGTTAGAAGCCATTTGAAATGAGTAAATATTAGTAGTAAAAATATGAGAAAATCACTTAGGTATTTAGTCGCTACCGGGTCCAACGAACCCACACACACTTTTTACGTCCGTAGCACTCACTGACTAACAATATCGTCATTTGCTGTGATACACTATCCATGAAAGGTACTAAGAGCGACAACGTCGCAAACGTCCAGCTTTGAAAGTTGTTAAGCAAAATACGAATTACTGGGTCTACTGGACCCATTAGCGATTCCTTAAGTGTTAAACGCTGATATTTTTCCACACAAATTGACTCCCACGAAGTACGAACAGTATTCCAGAGTTCGTCGGCGTTCGTCGATTTAGCATCTGCAACAGCTTTTTTAACATCAATCCCAAGATGCTCGATTGGATTTAAATCCGGAGGCTGCGCAGGCCTCGACATGAGAGTAATTCTATTATCTTCTATCCATTTCTTCACTACTTTGGCAGTATGTTTCGGCTCATTATCATGCTGGAACACACACCGAATAGGTATTTCTTCTTGTGTATAAACAAGCATGATCTCTTAAATTTTTTAGATAAGTTTGAGCCGTTATTGTTTCTCTGATTTGATAAATCGGACCAACACCATACCACGAAAAGCATGCCCATACCATAACAGGTAATCCTCCGTGCTTAACCGTCTTTGTTGTATAGATTTTCTTGGTCGTCGAACGAACTTTGGGCATGTAGTATTTCCAAATAACACAACTTTCGTCTCGTCACTCCAACAAATATTTCGGCATTGACTTGGTTGCCAATTGACGTGGGCACTGGCGAAATCTAATTTTTTGCTCACATGTTGTAGCCGAACAATGGCACCTTTCTTGGACGTCTTGCCGGCATCGGCATCTAGCAGTCGTCTTCTTATAGTTGAAGAGTCGATTTCGAGCCCTACTGCATTGAAAATTTCTCTAGAACTCATGAATAGATTTTTATGATAAAACATTATTTCTTGATACCGCCAGCTATTTCAAATTCTCCCCTAGACTAAGCCAGACGAAATATGTAATATGTACTACTTTTTTTCACGTTACGTGGATCTATTCACCAACGCTGCTATTATTTCGCACAACAAAATTAGTGATCAAGCGAAGAAAATAGATGACATTGACAGATGTCTTCTTCACAAATAGCTATGATGGCAATGTTTTAGTGTTACCATACATAAAGAATAATTCTGTCATGTGTAAATCAAGTTTGAAATGATAGCATCATGGAAATCGCTAATGCACTGAGAGCTGCATGACTACTGTTATATATTTATTCTCATTTTCAAGGCAAAAATATTACTTTGAGTTGAGTTTTTAGTGAACATGCAAATAAAAAAAAATCACTTTTTCTTAAAGAAACACACTCAACACCGCGTGACTATATTTTGTACATTTGTTAGAACTTAACTTAACTAAAATGAGATCGGTTTTCTTATCCTAAAATTTTGTAAATATGGTCTTTGATATTGAGTGTCCCTTTTTGAAGAAGCTGTGCAATCTGTAAAACTTAATGCTGTTAACTAAATATCAGTATTTATTAAAATATTACCATCTGCCACCCGATCGAGAGTGAAATTGGTATTTTGCTGGTCCGCCGCTCTAAGTGATAGTCCCATATTGCCTGCTGAAAAATGCAGAAGAATTACCATCATTATTTTGTTTGCTGGAATTAAATTCAAAGCATTATCGTCTAAAACCCGGTTGAAAGTGAGGTTGCTGTTTGGAAACCTCGCCGCTTGAATACTCATTTGTTTCTGTTAAATACAACCTGGATTTATGATTATTTCCAGGTCACATTAGTATGGTGTTCATAAAAAGCTTAATGGATATTTTTCTTTTACAAATTAAGAAATACCTTGTAAATACATCCGATTAAAATTGCTTCATATATGAGCCAACATATGTATATTCATCGCCTATTTACCAAAAAACCAATACTTGCATGAATTTATGATTATATCCGGCAGTATATAATTAAATTAAATCGAAGAAGAAAACCCAGAAATGACTTTTCATTAAATCTATAGGAAAAGTTGATCAATAATCAAAAATCAAACGACCTATACAAAATCAACTTGCGTAGACGATTCCAATTCTAATACAGCTCAAAACAACAGATGGTCTCCGTTTTTTCAAGATTTAGTTCTCGTTCCTAATTTCCAAATGATATCTGCTACTTCTTCGTCCAATTGACGTTTTCCTTCCTCCTCCATTCTTTGACATATGCCGCCGGGCGTACCAATCACTACTCTTAGGCATTGTCTCCCCTGATTCAGCACGACCGGGCATTGCCTGTAGCTAAACCTGCTGCAATACCAAATATAAACACCAATTTTTTGTGGTTGTCGATAAATACTTCCTCGTTTCATAGTTCATGGTTGGTACTTTGAGATTGATGTCTCAATTTAATAACATATTATTATTCAATCTTATAATCGCAATATTTCTGGCTATTTAAGACGTAAACCCTTCCCATTGATTAATATTCTGTGGAATATCTATGCATTTGTATCGATTATAAAATATGTAAACCGATTTAATTCCAGTAAACCTTCGAACATGTATAGTCATGTTCACGATTTGCTTCCGGATCTTTTGTAGGATGTACGGCTCTATCCTGCCTCCGAGAAGTGGGTAGCACGGCCTCGACTTGTCGTCGCTCCAGAAATGTGGAATCATGATCGAGACACCGCTAACCGTGGATTATGCACGGTCGTCAGTGTGCGCGAATTATGGGTTTTAACTACCCAATTAATAAAAAAACAAGTTTTAGTAAAATATGTCTTTAATCAAAGAAGGTGAATTAACAACTGAACTGTACATTTCGAATTTAATTATCATGAAGGTTTATTTGCTAATGCGGCGACACGTGGTGGCTGTGCTTGGGTCCAATGTGCGATGACACCGGAGCTGCAGGTTGACCGCTGCGTTGGCTGCATGATACAAGAAACACTAGAGATAGCGACACTAGAGTGACCATTTTATTCTCTCTCTGCGCATGACGTCGACGGGAGAGTTCATCGCGCGGCATGCTGAAAAGCATTTGGGTAAAATGTATGGGCGCTGCGCGACTCGTTTTAAAAATCCGCGATTAAAATGTGTAAGCATTCATGTTTGCACATTAAATCGTCACGGATGGGATCAAAATATGTTTAATTAAATTATGTGCTGAGTAGTACATGTAAAATGTCTGTATAATTTATGCAAAATATAATTAAAATTATTTCAAAAGTAGTAACACGACGACATAACTAAATCGATGATGTAAATTTGGAACAAAACGTACTTTATTGTTTGTACATTTGAGTAAGCCAAAGTTCACTCTTCGGGATGTGGCTAAGCAACAATATTATTGTAAACAATACAAATTGAGGATTTCCACTTTGAAAAAATAGATTTTATTAAATTCAATCAATTTTATTTTCAATACAATTTTACATATTACACAACTATTACACACAGCGAAATTGAAAGCTGAAGACAATCATACTAAAATTCAAGTTGTAAGCTTTCGTATTTTTTTTCTTTTCTTGCCATCATTACCATGCTTCAATGTGGCTCTTTTCAAAAAAGTTTCTCGCAAATTTTTATTCAAATCCCTAATTCTAAAATATAATCTACATCTAAAAAACAGTTTTTTAATTTGATAGCTGCATCCTATTGATTCTGCCATATCTAGCAACGACTTTAAATAGTTTCTGCGAATAGACAAAGAACTGTCAGGGTTGAAATTTTGAAAAATTACCTCAAGCTGTTTAATTTTTTCCATGAAGTCCGATGTCGGCTTAGAAAGACCTCCCTCTGACAGCTGGTTCACCCAAGACCACGATTCATCATCAGTTCGCTCCACTGAAATATCGGGAGAAATATTTTTGAACTTATGGCAAATAAAACCTGCTAAGTTTTCCAGCCCATCATATTGGAGGTCATCCATTTCCATGTCAAGACTCATATCTTTTTCTTTAAATTGCTCTGCACAGCTCAAGCGTCCCAAAATTTTAGCTGAATATATAAAAACCAAATTGAATTTTATGCGTGTGTGTGCTTTAAAGTGTCTTACCTGATAAAGTAGGTTCTAAATCCGGTGTGTTGTCTTCGCTGACATTTGTATCGCCAACAAAAGCACCATCATTATGGCCCACTATATAGCTTCGCAGCCTATGTTGAAATTCAAGCTGATCAGGATGATCATGGAGGCCACCTTTACTCCGTATCACAGAGAAAAAATTTTCCAGCACATCCTGATTCAGCCTATGCGTCAGTATGTATTTTGTTCCATACTGTTTCTTTAAATCTTCAAACAGCAATGGCAGAGCAGTGTTGGTTTGTATAATACCTAAGTAATGCGTTAACTAACATAAAAAAGCATTCGCTTTAATCAACGCGTTGATACCTTTTTGGAATGGTAAGATGTTTTTGCTTCCAGCCACTCGCAAATCGCTCATTATGGCGGTCATCGCTGTGATGATTGGCTGTTGGACTGCCATACTTATTCCAAATGCCTTCATTCGATCTCTCGAGTCAACAGATGGAACACGGACATTCAAAACATCAAACCAGTCGTTGACCTTTTTAATGAAATCTGCGCATTGCAACCAGTTTTCGTTTTCCAGATACCCCAAAGAACCAATCCTTTTGATTGCCATTGCAGTGGTATGCGAAAATAGCTTGGTTGCAAATTTCACCTTTTGTCTCTCAACACCTTTCACGTTTAGCATGGCATGAGAAATTTTGTGGTTTATCGAGAGATCGCCTGTGGTACATAATTTGCTGGTTTTAATGTCTCATCTTGTGGTTTGTCATAGCAGTAGGTAGCTTTGATTTTCATCTCATCGAATGAGAGGACACATACCCTCATATGGCGGTTCAGTTCGGAATTCCGCATTATTTCTGTCACTGCGGTAAGAACTCCTGACCGCATTTGGACTTTCTGGCACCACCTCTGAAGAGTCCTTATTGAAGGGTATGGATAGCCTTTTTTAATAAGTAGCTTGTAGGCTCTAGCTCCAGAAGCATATATGACTACAGCTTTGGAAATATCTTCTTCTGACCATTGGATGTTTTTTTTTGGCGCAGCGAGCTTTCTTATTTGGCTATATGTGAAAATGCTACGCAAGTTTGTAGTCATATTATCTAAAGAGTGTTTATTTATTTCTGACTCCCTTTTGCACTGCAGAGTATTTTTCAATTCTTTCTGCAACTGATCGTTTGTAGAGTCTCTGTTTGAAATAATAATTTATTGTGAATCTGTTTAAATAAGCAGCTTATACTTTTCCCTTACAGTTTTTGTTTTAAAAGGCGAACCTCCTCCTCAAGTGTGGCGATTCGGATCTTTGACTCAATATTGTGGCTTGCATCCTGGAGCTCAACAGCTGGGAGAACACCATTTACCTCCTCTTTCTCTCCACAAACACTAAACACAATAAATTGATATATAATATTGAATTTAATATAATAATTAATATAATTTAGATACATACCTTTCAGTAATTGAGCTTACAATCGCTTTTCGTTGCCGAACAATAAACCTCTTCTCTCTGGCACAATTCAAGTCCGTTACCATTAATCTATTAGGCAGATTAAGCACGGGAACTGCATCTTCCTTCAATTTGTATGTGTATTGATTTTGAATACCTAGGATCATTAACTGACATCAGAAGTCTTTCAAATTTAATAAAATAAATTACCAAGCATTTCATGCATCAAATTTCGAACAAAGCTTTCTCCTGAAAAATGTTTCGAACACAGCCTGGCAGTGGATACATTTATATTGTCACTTCTTTTGCACTTCACTTTCCACAAATCACTTAAACTTATGTCCTTTGGGAACCTATAGAACCGAATAGATTTCTCTTCTTCCGTTCTATTCTTCTTTTGGTTGTCGCTACAGCAACCGTATACCGGACACCGCATTGTAAAAGTTGTTTTTTGCTTGGAAAGCGCAAAAATCCAAAAACACACAATATGGGCACACAATCAGGCAGGACTAACAAAATCACTTGTGATAGTTTAACTCATTACTGGCTAATGACTTAGAAAACAATGCTACGATTGAAAAACCGTTAGAAATTACATGCAGACATATATTTTTCATGCATACTAAGCACGTATATTTTCATGGCTTCGTGTATCATTCAACGGTCGAACTCTCCCGTCGACGTCACGCACAATCAGCGAGCTGAGAGAGACATGCGCGTGGCGTAATCTTGTCTTCTTTGATTCATGCGTTGGCTGTTTCCACGATTGTGGAATCCATGTTGCGTCTAGCGGATGGCGTGGGAACTCGCCGTAACTCGCGTCCGTTTAAAATTTTGTCGACGCTTTTCTGACAGTTTTTGACATCTCAACAGTCCCAAGGTGCTTAAAATCGCTTGCATTGTATGTTTCTATGATGTGATAAACATGTGTATTTTGAACAGCTCTAGTAAGTCAAAAATCTCTCTAGCTGGCTTTGCATTACAATGGCGTAGTTATTTCTTACAGTTTAGAAAAGCGTACATCTATTTTATGATGAATTTAACTAGGCCACTTAGATTTTTTAATATTTGTAATAAAATTAAACTAGTACAGTTTAATTTATCCTTACATTATATGGAAAAGAACCTACTGTCTAAAATACTCCACGAACAGAAATTTAAGCTTTCGTATCGATCCGTTATCTTTATTGCCACACTTAAGTTGCACGCGCCAAACTCGACATGTGTTTGCATAACAACTTGTCAATGCCCGGTCATTTAGGCCCTATTTACAATGAGCGTGCCAAATTGACAAATTTGCAAAACAACTTACATTTGTTATGAAATGCGAACTTTGTCACATGCGAAATGTTTTGCAGCCGGTGATAAAACAAAGCCGTGGATTAGTCTGCACTGGGAGATGGTCGTCATGCACGAAATATATGTACATACTACACTGAACGAAAAAGGTGCACAATAGTTATTAAATTGGTAATAATATCTATTGTTACGAAAAGCGTATTAGGCACGACGAAATTGATCAACTTGCTGACGCGCCTGCCGTTCGGTCAAGACTAGCCTGCCATGAATCCTTTCATATCCTGGCATGCACAAGCGTCCTACTTTTATTATTTACACAAATGCACTTCTTCATGCGGCGTTAAACAAACAACAATGTTAGAAAGGGAAAAGGACCACACATGATCTATTTATTACACAGGCGTGCATATTAGTGTGTTTTCTACAGCAAAAACAAAATATCTAACTAGACACATTCACACCATTTTAGTACAGTCAATTGGGAGTTTAGCGTGCATTTTCAAAAGGCAGAAATTTTTTTATTGCAATGCGTGTGGAATACTATAATTAGCTTAAGTTCAATTTCCTGGGATTTTAATTTCCCCGATGATGGCGTTTGGGCTCCATCTTGAAAACAAAAGAAAGTGGGACACCCCCATATCTCCCAAATCGTGGCTTCCACAAGAAAGTTGTGTATGGCAAACTTGCGTAAAATTTAATTTTTAGCAAGTCGTCCATACATAACTTTTGCGTCGTGTCAATAATAAAAAAGATACAATCCAAAAACCGTACCCAAAAAGGGGGGAATAACTTTCGGGCGCCAAAACTTTTTTAATTTTACGTTTAACGCGAAACACGTTGGGATACTTTTCTAAGATAATTTTGTCGCAAATCGTTTGCGGTATTGATTGTTCCAATCATTGCACATTAACGGGAGGAGAAAGTCGCGTAAAAAACCCGTTTTTAGGCCAAATAATCGGCTTTTGGTGGCGAACTCCCCGTTGCAACACTCGCGGAGCATTTTGGAAGGCAGCCGGATTTTTGGCGCAATGTGTAGTACGTCTTACTGTGAGCCTAAATCCAAGTTTCTGGGGTCGCAGCCCAAATCTGCGGCGCGGTTATTTTCTTTGTAGGGTCCCTATCCTTACTGCTCGTCTATCGGAACCGATTAGTGCGCTGCTGATGGGCTATTCACTATTTCGGGGACTTTTTGTGTGGCGTTATGTTTGACTTGGCGTCTTGATGCGCTTGGGTTTTTCTTCTTCCTTTTGCTTTCGCTGGGTCTCAACTGTTTGATTTGTTCGCCACTTTCTGGAAAGCTGGTGATGACGCTTTTTCCCGTAATTGCGCGGGCTATTCAGTTAGAATCGCGGGCTCTTTACTTTCCGTGCGATGTGTTTGAGAGTCGTTCGGTGTTTGTGTTCCTTTTGTTTAAACTGTTTTAATTGTGCTCATTAGTTTTCCTCTCTCTTTATATCCACTTGTCGATTCTCTTTGATCGTTATGTAACATGAGAGCGTATAGTTCACTGCCTCTTTGGTCCGGGTGTGAGCGTGTCCTTCTCTTTTGTTTTTTCCTATTCGCTATTTGCTCATTGCTTTTTCCAAAAAAAATCAAATAGGTATAACCCCTCAATCTTCTCAGAGAGTTCTATACATGTGGAACATACATCGGTACGAGGAGTAGTAAAGCAAGTGAAGAGTGAATGAATGAAAATACTATTTCACTCTGGCCAGCAGTTCCACAATGAACTAACTGAACTAGGGCTAGCAACATTAGTTCTAATGTTGCTAACAAGTTGTGGATTTATGAAATTTTGCGGAGGGGAGCTGAAATTCGACACCTTTCGATAGTTACCTCTGTATCCAGATTGTTGATAGACAGAGGATTTAGGTTTATTGCTATCTCGTAGCTGTTGAACCTGTTTAAGGACAGAGAATGCTTCATGCAAAGATGTACATTGTCGCATTTCGATAAGTATTGTTTTATATTCTGGGATACACGATTTAAACCGGGAAAGTGCAAAAATCTCATTAAATTGAGGTTGAAAATGTTGAAACGAAAGTTTTTGAGGGTCCTGTAGATATTTCGTATTCAGCTTATTTAGGATAGTGTTAATTTCAGCATAAACTCGCTCGATATTAGGGCTAAATTTAACATGGTTCATTTCGTTTATTAGGGCATGATAAGGTTCGGATACACCGAAATGTTGGTATAAAACTTCTTTGATTCTATGCCATCTCATCAATGGGTATCGATCAATAATAAATTGTGGTTCACCACGAATTTTAGTAAGCACAATTTGCTCAACGTATTGTTTTTGGGATTCTGATTCGCAGAATTCCAAAATTCGATCAACTCTATTTGAAAACGCTTGTAAGGAAATACTATCACGGAGATTCGTAAATTCCTGTAAGCGATTGACTTCGCGTAAGACGTCCTCGAACGTTAAGTGTATTATATCCTCAACGGAATTTTCTAAGCTTTGTTCGGCACCGCTTTCTAAAGGGAAGCTTTGGGCTTGATTCAATGCTCGAAGTTGAGCTGCACTATCACCAGGTAACGACATTATGAACGAAAGTAAATGGGAACCCGAATACGAATATGATTTTTAGGAATTACAAGAATATCGCAAGAATCACAAAAGTCACAAGAAACGTAATGATCACAATACATATAGTAATTTTATATCTTAATAGTTCGCTTGTTTTTGTAATAAATAAAGGAACTAGTATAAAAACGAAAAATTGCGTGTGCTTACGTTTGATATGCAGGTCTACCGCTCGAAGAGGCTGGATCCAATAGATTTTTCCATTTAAAGATGATGTGAAAAAGTTGGTGTGTGTGTGAATAAGGAAGTGATGGGCTTTCGTCCTTTGCCGTGTGTTGAAATTGCTACTGTTCCTGGCTTCAGGTGGTGGAGCTAGTTCCGTGCTCGGTTGTTGAAAAACAACGTGGAATATAGCAAAAAGTGTGTTTTTTAATTGATTGTTGCACGCAACCTTGTACAGTTTTAAAGGACTGTACTAGTCCACAAAGAATATTTTCGTTTTCATTCTTTCACAATATGGTGGCTAACTCTAGACAACTTTTCTAGTGTAGCCTTAATTGTGGAAAAGGCAAAAGTTTTCGTTAATAACAACTCACTCAATAATTTGTTGAGAGGCGAATTCTCGGAAAATTCTGCCTTTTTGTAGGGCAATGCTAGTCCCACGGATAAAAGAAGGAAAAATAGGTTTGCAATACCGACTGCGCCAGTGAAGAGTGAATGAATGAAAATACTATTTCACTCTGGCCAGCAGTTCCACAATGAACTAACTGAACTAATTTATTCCTGAGAACTTAGTTTGCCTTGGAGCTAGTGCTCATGCACTCTAGCTCCCTTAGTCGCTGTGGCCAATGTTTTATGGCTCACTACTTTTTCGGGGCTTTAGTCTAGTCTGGCAGTTGTCTGAGTGTTTTGTATGTAAGTCTTCGGGTCTGAGCGTGATTTCTTAGAAATTCCATGGTAGTGTTATCGTGATTGTCGATTTTGTCAAAAAGGTTAAGGGCTTTGTCACGTATATATTTATCTACAGCCTCGATTCGTAGGTCGTTGTGTATGTCTGTGTTTCTAACATACCATGGAACTTGAATTTTTTTTCGGAGCGCAACGTTTTGGCTGAGTTGCATTTTGCGTCTGTTTGTTTTGCTTGTTTGTCCGTATACCGTACTGCCATATAGTAGAATTGGTCGTATCACTTGTTTGTATATAAGCAGTCGGTTTTTTAGGCTCAGTTTTTTCGTCTTGAGGATAGGGAGAAGGGATTGGATGATTCTCGTACAGTCTGTACGTTTGTTTTGGATATGGGTAGTCCACGTTAGTTTGTTATCTAGTGTTAGCCCGAGGTATTTAGCGGTCTGTGCCCATGGTATGTTGTTGGGGTTTTGTCTACGTTTTCGTGTGATGAATATTGCCTGGGTTCTGTCCGGATTAATGTATATCTTCCACTTTCGAAAGTATTTCGGAAGATGGTCTGTGGTGCGCTGAAGGTTTGTAGTAATTGTGTGCGCAGGTCGGCTTGAGTGGAAGATGCATGTATCGTCGGCGAATAGTGCTAGTTTTGTTCTGGGATTGGGCAGAGTTGGGATATCTGCTATGTACAGGCTGTACAGAAGTGGCGACAGTGGTGACCCTTGTGGGACTCCAGCTTCTATGGGTCTGACGCTGGATGTGTGGTTGTCAATCCTGGCACAGAATTTTCTGCCCCTTAAAAATGCAGCAACAATTTGTATGAGGGATGTCGGGAGTTGGAATTGATGCAGTTTGTAAATAAGTCCTGCATGCCAGACTTTGTCAAAGGCCTTGGATATATCGAACATCACAAGGCCTGTTGACTTTCTTCTATTCATGCCGTTTCTGATGTGTTGTGTCACTCTAGCAAGCTGGAGTTCGCAAGAGTGATCGGGCCTAAAGCCAAATTGCACTTCCGGGATAAGAGACCTACTTGAAGCTTCATCGCTTAGGCGAGAGAGAATGATTCGCTCTGTTATTTTAGCGATGAATGGGAGGAGACTTGTTAGTCTCCAATTTTGGGGAAAGGTCAGATTTTTACCTGGTTTGGGGAGAACTATGATAGTTGCATGTTTCCAGGCCTTCGGGTACCATCGAAAGTGGAAGATTGCATTTATGATGTCAGCGATTGTCCGTAGTATATTGTCCGGTGTATGCCTGAGGCATTCGTTTGTGATGTCGTCCCAGCCAGGCGCTTTACGTATGGTCTGTCGCATCACCAGGTCCTTAACTTACGCAAAATCTTTCCCCATTAGGGAGTTATCGCGCGGGTCGTTATCGTTTGCCAGGAGAGCTCTACAGGTTCGGCGAGCCCGAGACTCGGTATCCTCGTCCTCCGTGTCCTCGTCCTCAAAGATGTTCTCCAGGAACTGGAGTAACAAGGTATGTGCAAAGGCCTCTGCCTTGCCTTCCCGGTAGTATTGTAGACCATGCGGACCATGGATCGGTGGAATAAGCTTCTTTGTTTTTCTTCTGAAGTATTTGGAGATCCTCCAGAAGATGTTGTCACCGGGGTCGAGGCTTTCCAAGAAGCTTTCCCATTGTTCATTTCTGAACATGAATATTTTACCACGCATTTCGTTGGTTAGCTGGTTAGCCTCACGTCTAATGGTGGGGTCACCCGTGACCCTAGCCCTTTTGCGGATTCTGTTCCTTCTCCTTATCAGGTCCTTGATGGCTCTGGGGAGTTCGTAGGGATTCAAACCCTGTTCCGCTATTGTGGTGGTATACTCTTTTTTTGCCTGCTTAATAGTTTGTGTCAACTTGTTGACAGCATCTTCAATTGCATTGGCTGTTTCGGGTATTTCGTTTGCTGGTTTGTTGGCCAATGCATCGTGAAAGGCTTTCCAATTCGTCTTCTTCCTTATTATTTGAGGATCGTCAACGAAGAGATCCTGTTTGAGGAAGAGAACCTCTTTTGGGGCCTGAGGAATTAGCATTCCAAGTGAGAATGGAGACATGATTAATGTCTTCCATTGAATGGGAAGGGTGTTGGGACGGGTAAAGTGGTCTGGGCATTGAACATGCTTTGGACCATTCTCGCCATCATGTCTTGCATCATGGACTGGAATTGGGACTGCATATTGGCAAAGAACTGGTCTATTTGGCCTGCTGAAGGCATGGGTGTTGCAATTTTGACTGTGGCTGTTTGAGGAATAGGTTTGGGGACTATCGGTGGTGTTTGCGTGATATTTTGGGTTGTAGGTGCAGCCTTGGCGACCTGCGCGAACGTCTTTCGGACATTTTTAGGATTACGCGGGCATCCTCCATAGCTCGCCGGATGATCTCCGCCACAATTCGCGCAGACTGCATTTTCTTCCGCTTTTTTTGTGCATTTGGTAAAGTGATGGAGGCCATCACACTTGACGCAGCGTGGCTGTGCGTGGCAGTTGTTTGCCGAGTGCCCAAACTGTTGGCAATTGTGGCACTGAGCCTGGCCAGTGCGGGGTTTTTGTGCCTCGATCTTCACGATCAGCTGGCAGATGGCTTTGCAGTTATATATTTCGGTCTCGGAGCGGGGGAGGAGAATTTTCAATAATTTCTGTGCGCCATTCTGGTGCTTGAGGAAGAAACACTCGAGTGGATGGAATCCCTGCGCCTCGAGGTCCTCTTTGATTTCGGCAGGGCTGAGCCCGTCCTCTGGGACAAGGTACGTGTGGTACTGGATTTTTCGGTCCGTGAAGTACCTGGTGATACGACGGTGGTCTGTGGGGGTCTCAGGGGTTATCTGGATACCCAGATATACCCGTTTGACGACTAGAACGCTTATTTGCAAGGATTTAAACTCGCCCTGTACCTGGGTCCATCTGTTCGTTTGTCTTAGAATAATGGGCACAGATCCTGGGCTTTTTGTTATTGGTGTGTCTGTCTTTAGTTTAGGACAGTTGGATGGCTTCGGCCAGCTTATGGTGGGGGTAGGTTTTGCTGGTCCGGGTTGCGGTTCATTGGGGATTTTTGGTTTTGGGAGTGGGGGGAAAATCGAAAACCGGCGCAGCCTCCTCTACTTCGCTATTCGCCATATTAGCGTCGGATTGATTAGTCGTTGTCGCGTCTGAGCCTTCTTCTTCGTCGGGGTCGGGGATGCAGCCTGCCTCCTTTTGCGCTTCGACAGTTTGCTTGTTTTCGTTTTGTTCGTCAAGATTTCAGTCAGATTGTCTACGGTATTTTGTAAGTTGTTTATCAGTGTTTTTAGTTCGGCGTTTGCTTTTCGCTGCTCCACAAGTTCGGCTTGCAGGGCAGCGATCAGCGCGTCTTTGTCCACTTCAATGTGGACGCCCCGGGAGGGTCCCTGCTGATCCATCGTTTGGTTTTCGATTATAAGCCTATTTCTTCAAATTTATATAGGTATATGTATTTGTTTTAATAATTTTTTTCCTCTAAAAAATGTTACTCACTCCCTTTTCACACCCTTGCGGTTACACGTCGGGATGGCGGTGCTCACAGTCCACCAAAAATGTCCTTGGTGGCTAAGTCTAATATCTAAATGTTCTATGTGAATTTTAATTTGCCACACTATAGTCTATATGTTCTATGAGAATTTTTTTTTCTTTGTTTTTGGTTGTCCTGCTGTCACTACACGAATCAAATGCTTTTTTATGGAAATTCCATAATCCGAAGACCTATGAATATTTCCAGGTGACACTCTTCGTCGTAGCGGGCGAAATGCCACCTCACTATCCCGAACAACTTGGCACTAGCACTACTCTGGGAAGGACACTCGCTACCACGTCCGTTCGCTTTGAAAGTATCCACTCGACTGTGTAACTAATTTATTAACTTACAATCTGCTTTTATACAAAAATTCTTATTCTGAACAAAATACAATACTTACTTAAAATTATGTACAGGGCAACATTATAAAAAAAAAGAATATTGAAATGTGGACGAAGTTGTTTATACACATCCTTCAACTAAAGGTCCATAAATCACTTTTCGTCCTAAACATTCCTATGCAGATATGCATAAACCCTCATCGTTCTAAATGTGCACAAACATTCATCGTTCGATGTCCATAAATATCTTGGACTCCGACGATGTTTGTTTATCAACATCTTGAAGAGCATGTCGTCTGATATATTGTATCGAGCGAGATGCTCAAATTTCGCTTGGACAATTTGCCGATAAGAAGAGATATTCAAAATGATATATGTTGCACATGTGGAAAGATATGCAAAACGACATATATAATGCACATGTGGAAAGATTGGAATAAAAATCTTTAGAAGATATACATGTGGAAAATGCCAAATTGGCTAAATGAAATGTGCTGCCATATCTAGGCTGATTGGAGGGTGTTACCGTAACTAGGCTTCGTGAAGGGTGTTACCGTAACTAGCTGAGGTTGAACTTCATATTGAAAATCATTCGAAAGTATGACGGCTTAACTCTTTCTTCTGGAGAACACTGATCGTTATACATTTTCGACATTTTTTCTATAGACAAATCCGAAGACAAATAATGTCTACGCGACGAAGAACGACAATAATGAGATTCGATGCTTTTAAACGAATTAATGAATCTTTGGACATCCCTGTTTCCCTTCGAACTTTGCTGTTTGTCGGTCAATTCCTCACTCTTTTCTCTGAAGGTGCTTCACCTGTTCTTAGGAACGATTTCTTAATGTATGATAGACGATGTTTCGTAATATGTAATACTTTCAAAAACGCTTGTTGACATACCGGAACATGCTGTTTTGACACATTTTTTCTAATAAAGCATTCAACAGAAGTTTCTTTTGCTGTATATCCGTAATTTGATGAACGGCGACGTTTGGGCAGTTGAACAGTGCAAAATTTTAAAATAAATGTATCCTGACTGATTTTATTTTTTCCTGCATAAAATGCATCATGAAAACTTTTAATGTCTGCTACTGTTAAAGTACTACATTGATATAACTTTGTATTATATCCACAAAAAGGATATTGCGGCAACTGATGTGAAGAACATCTGAAAAAATCATGTGTCGTAAAACATTTAACGCAGTTTCAAAACAGGGTGTTCCATTTAAAAAAAATATATAATTTTCTTATATCGTGGGACACCCTTTATAGAATAATGCTATGCTGCAAAAAAACTTCACATTATGCACTTTAATTTTTGCATATACAGTTTTTTCCTAAACACAAAAATGAAAAAAATTAAGCGGGGTCCTACTTTTCAAACTAAAGCATTGGTTTTAATTTAATTTGGCTTTTTAATGTATTATGAAAAATAAACACCAAAGTAAACAAACAAAAAATAAACATTCTAATTTAATACACCTTGTCTTTTTACGTGTGTTTTGCTTCCAAGTAGAGGGCTTTGGAAGCCGTTTACGAGCTTCAATGTTTTTAACAGGGGTTGTAGCACTTTTCATTTTACTTTTTAAATAAAAAACTCAACAATATCGCCAACAATCTTAACAAACCGCATCGCACACTAGCTGCAAAGAGAACGATCTAAATAATAATAAATTCCTCACTATCTGAAACAGTATTCAGTAAGTCTGCGAGCCATCTGATGGCCACAACGGATATTGCCGACTCTGATTCTAAGATTCTCAGGAGATGTTCTAATGCAGTTTGGTAATGGGATAAAACCGCTTTTGATACTCGAAAACCATATATTTAGCTAGAGCGCGAATAACCGAAAAAGATCATGTATGTAACTCGATTTCGTCAAAAAGTGTAGATTGCCGCCTTTGATACTAGTGCTCTCATAATATTATATGTGAAATTACAGTCAATTAGCAAGACATGCTAGCAGTTCGTTCGGATCGCGTTAGCAAAGCAAAGTGGCTGTCTATTTTGGGCAAATCTCGTGCGATCTGCTAGATCCTTCTTCGTCCACCGCCCCCGCTCCACCATACACCGAGTTTTCTTCTGTTGAAGCTGTCGCTGCAAATAAAATATAACAAAAAGTGTGTGTGTAACAAGTACGCGCGGGGAAGTGATACTTCTTGGGCAGTTGTTGGATTCGTGGAATTATGTTATTAATTATATTATGTGATACTGAAATCAAAAATTAAATGACAAACTAAAACAACATTATAAAACACCATAATTTTTCCATTTTTATGATTTTTATAATTATTTAATTAATATTATTCTGTAATGAGAAAGTAAGCGCGAACGAGATCGCGACGAAATTGCAAGGCAACGAGACTCTCGTCCCGTTTGCCTCATTGGACGTTAAGTCCTGGGACGAGGCAACGAACCCGTTGGTCGTGTAGACAAATTGGGTTCGGCCTCTACTTGGTTAGACGGCGATGGCTGCTGGCAGGCCAGCTCTGTTCGGCGCGTGATGTCGTGGGTACGTTTGCCTATACCAAGTCCCGAATCTCATTTTTGAGAGATTCAGCCATCTAAATTGCCCGATTTACAAATTCGACAAAAAAAATAGTCCTAAGGACTTCAAACGAAACAACAAACTTTCTGAGGCTTGACCTCCTACTTTACTTTAAGATCATTCTCGCGCGCGCATCGAAAAAAACAATCGCGAATACAACGCCAACCCGAGAGATAAATTACAATCTACGTTAACAGCAACGGACCCGAAGAAAATCGACAGAAAGCGAGCAAAAGAGAAACCGCGCGAGCAAACTAACTCTCGGGCGGCTGAGTCACTACTCGAGGGAAGGAGACGTCACCGGAGACGCGCCGGACATCGGTGTTACTGTCCGGGCCCTCCCTGCCTTAGCTTAGCGCTTGCCAAGTAGGCATGTGTTGCGCGCTAAGCCCCTTAGTTACTTACCTCTGCCTTTAGTTATTTTTAGCTCCACAAAATATATGAAACTGACGTATCGTACCCTAATCAAACATAATCAAATTGCGCTTACAAAAAAAAAGAAACGTGCCAAATTATTATTACCTAACCTCAGGACTGGCTGATGCCATCAGCTTTAATTCCAATTCTTTTTTTTCATGCATCAATATTTATACTAATTAATTATTTACTTTCCTCAACCGACAATAATCGTCAATCTTTTCCATGATTATGGATATTTGTTTATAATATAAATAGTCGGATCTAATGACGGTGCAATGCGCTCGATCGGAGTTTTCTTTTTTATGTTTATTGATTTTTCCAAACACAAGTACAATGAACAGAAGTACAGTAAACACAAGTACAGTTTAATTTCTTGAAAAAAGTTAATATTATTTTAAATTACATTTTTTGAAATTATTTTTCTTCAATTTGTATTGGCTCAATCGGTATGGTAGATATGATCGGTTTATGGTAACTGAAATAAGATATGTACGTTTTTGATTTAACATTATCGAGATACCGTGTAAAAATAGCATCTATTGTTGTGCCTGATTTGGTGGTTGATATTTTTGGGGCATTATTCATTTGTAAATTGAACTTTTCCTGCAGCGAATCAATGAGAGGTTTGGAGTCAGTTGATGCAAAATTGACATTAAAATCTCCACTCATGATCATTGTAAATGTATATTTATCACCACCATAAAGTGGTGCAACTTCATGGCTAAACACTAAAAATAACCTGTGTATAAATTTAATTATTTCAGCCATTTTCTGATTAGGACTGATGTAGAGTGCAATCATTATTATAATTTTTCAACATTAGAACACGGCTGATGAACTTGAGCTACAACCACAATGTTATTGTGTTCATTTACAACTGTTATCTCATCAATTAGTTTTCTTTTTTTATTTTTTTTATTTTCAACAGAAGAATTCGGCTGATGAGTTTTCGGTGAAATTTCAATTGAATTACGTGTGTTTTGAATAAACTGTTGGTTAAAATCATCTCTGGAAATGTTTTTAGTTGGCGATGCCATTTTTAAGCTTTGTTGATCTAAAGGTCGGGTTGTTTTTGTGATTTTTCTGTACCTTGCGCCTATGTACATACGTATGTATGTATTCAATTATTAATTTGATATATATTATTTATTAATAATTATTAAATTATATGTTATTATCATTTAGTTAACTATTATTCAATTAATTTGATTAATATTGTTGTTTTGTGTAATTGAGTATTTAATATGATTCCTTATACAAAATAATTTCCAGTAAGGTAACTGTAGGGGTTTGTGACCACTTGTATATACTTCCAAAAACCCCTTCACTTGCCCACACAAATTATATGGGACGATGACAAACTCATACACTTTTCACAAACCTCTACAGTTACCTTAAGACGATCAGTACGTATGCCAGTTGTCCAGCTTTTTATCTGATTCCCTCACGCACAAAGTTCATTTAACTTACAACAAAATAGTCTAATAAAATTTTTTACTGTATTATTATAATAATATTATAAATATTAAATTAATATTTGCTAAATAAATAATTATCAACATTAAGTAAACATTGTACTTACCAATTAATACGAAATTGTGCATTTTGCATTAAATTCACAAACAACAGACAGTTGTACACACATTAGTTTATTTCTTTTTCTTTCTCACGCACTTACACAAAACGTTCGTATAAAACTCTTTCCCAGTTTCCCGCAAGCGCTGCACAGAATTTGTTATAATTTAATGGTGGTTCCTCGATCTAATATTCGTCAATCCGAACGATTCATGCCATTAGATGGGGATACTGTTCTGCCCGGTGATGGAACACCTCATAGAAATCAATGGACAAGTCAAACGGTGATCGCAGGGGAGCTGTGCAGAGGCGTCGTCAGTTATACAGACTTTCCCACAGCGTCATAATAAATATTAAATGTTAATTCGAAACGTGACTGCAAGTCTAAACAAATAAGCAAACGGCAGACGCAAGTTATCGGGGTGCAATGCGTACTTAGATGGGGGACCCGGCGAAGCGAAGCGTCAGGGTGGTATATAGCCCGACGGGGAAAGGTGAAGCATATGACACTCTTTCACTCGCACAGTTTATATGCAAAGGAAGATTAGATACAGAGAATGTTGCGCTTGCTGCCTTCGCTCTAGCACCCTGCCCCTTTACTCTATTGCAGCCTCCACACTATCTGGCACGAACGAACGAACACTCAAACGTAACGCCACGTGACCAAAACTTTTTTTTACTACTCTGCGTAAAGAAGTATAACTTCAAAAAAACACATTGAAATAACGTCGTCGTCCTCCTCGTCGTCTGCCGTATGGTGCGCTGCGCGAGCTCGTGTACCACACGCTGTAACACTTCTAACAGGAGAAGATGTTGGTTGTTCGACATTATACTTTGTAATGGCAATTGGGCGCCCGTGCCCGTCCTTTTTATATGCGGGAAAATTCGCGTGCCCGAAAAAAAAGTGTTACAACAAACTTCAAAATCATCGTAACCGCCCAATTCAAAGTTCCACGCGGAAGAAGTTCGCGTCCGTGTGGAATGTATGAAGTTATCGGCAACTTCCTCCAAGTTCGCGTGCGGGTGGAAGCTGGCGTGAAGTATGCGTCGTTCGTATGAAGTTCCCGTGTGTAAGTTGCACCTGCAACTAGAACTTCGTCGAGGAAATTTGCAACTGCTGGCTGTTCCACGAAAGTACATTTCAAATGTTCTATTTGCTCGTCGTACCGATTGAAAGTTACTAACATACGTTGCAAATACGAATATGTACGAGGTGTGACTAGAAAAAAACGGGATTTTTAATCTAACTTTTTTTTATTTTTTTCCTTAACAACTTTTACCTTATCACCTTCAATATACTCCCCTCCACTATCTCTACACTTTTCTATTCGAATTTCCCACTGTTCAAAACAGTGTTTTAAGTCATTTTCTGTTAGCATGTTCATAGTCTCCGTCGCTTTTTGCTTCACAGCTTCCACAGTCGCGAATTTGGTCCCGTTCAACACTTCCTTCACCTTTGGGAACATAAAAAAATCACACGGAGCTAGGTATGGTGAGTAGAGTGGATGCTCCAACATAGGGATCCCATGCTTGGCCAAAAATGTCCTAACCACCAGTGCAGTGTGGGCTGGGGCGTTATCCTGATGATGAATCTACGACTTGTTCTTCCACAACTCTGGTCGCTTTCTTCGCACTCGCTCACGGAGTGTGGCCAAAACCCCAAGATAGTATTCTTTATTCACGGTTTGACCTTCAGGAACCCAATTTACATACAGAATTCCATGGATATAAAAAAAAACTCTTCAACAGTTCAGGATCTTTCCTAATGTTATTTAAGATGTCACACGTTGCTCAATTAAGACGCCTACCATTTTTCCGACGAGCGGCATATACACGATCCGACAGAAACGAAGGCTGAGGCCCGACTGAGCAAGCTAAGTTCGTCCAACTGACTGGAATGTGGAGGGGGATGTCAGGCGACTCGGCAATATGGCGTTTGACTTTGTCTACCACGCCACACCTCGTATGTGTGGCTGCTTGCGTACTGTTTGTACGTCTATGGATATTTCTAGGAAAGCATTTTTTTGGTGTTTTGGTCATGGAATAGGAAGGGTTCTATTGTTATTGGGTTTGTTGAGTATAGGGGAATGAATGTTGGGAATGGTTGTGTAATGAGTTAGTAGTTTTTTCGTAGTGGTTAGTATTCTTTTCGTGGTATCGGGTCTCTGATGTTTAACTCTATTGTGTTGGTTTTTATTTTTATTTTGAATGTTTGTTATGCCCCTCGTTGTTAATAAAACAATCACTCGTATTATATCTGTATTTTTAATAAGTAATTGAGTGCGAGCCGCACGGGACAAAACTTACGACTAAATATAATATTGCGTTGGGATCGGAAGGACACCTCGCTTAACAAACAATATATGTAATGTGTAATATTGTATCTTAATGTCTAAGTGTCCAGAAAACTCTTACGTAGACTCGTGAATGCAAAAAGGTCTCAAATTACCAAAGTGAATGCAATGCATTCACATATGACCGAAACAAACGGTCAACGATAAATCTCTTTGGCAAAATTAACAATAAGTGTTTTGGGAAACACTTAAACGATATTTATGGGTATCGTCATGGGCGATATCGACTACGAGCGTTCGCTTATCACATGTGCCATGTGAGAAGACCACACACGCTCGGTTATCGCATAACATGTTCTAGTTATTATTGAAAGAAAAATGGAGGGTATTAGGGTTTCAGTATTTCAGTAGTTCCCAGTACGTGGGTTTGGACCAGGTGGGTTTTATAATATGTATGTATATTTTATTGTACAGGTCGTTTAGTTATTTTGTCGTCATATCTATTTTTTCAATTAAGTACTTGTCTGCTAACGTTTTTAGATCCTCCTGTAACTTCCGTGTTGAGATGGGTGAAGTCATGTGCCTTAATCAGGTCCTTGTTTCTTTTGATTCTCCCGTTGTATCCATTTCCAGTAATAACCCCTTAAAATTCGCACGATGTTATCACCTGACAAAAACCGACTTCTTGTCATTGTGAAGGATAACACAAAACTGAACTCTTATCTCAATTCAACGATCAGATAAACATAATTTATGAAAACAAGCAAGAATTGGCCTCCGCAATAGAGTGAGTCGCAAAAAATCTAGAGCAGCATACTTGGTGACCCCAATGTATAAAAGTGAACATAAATAAAATAAGTCAAATAAGTTTTGTTTGTATTATTCAATGTGTACAGAAAGCATACCAGAGACGATTTTGCTCGAAAAAAATTATTCAAGGATTAATTTGAAAAATATTTTTTTGGGGTGACTCAGAACGTAGGAACAATATCAAAAAAAATATGAACGCTATTTTGAAGAACAATGTTTGTTGCCTGTTAAACAAGTTTATATTTGTTACAAAATTGGTGTTTTACATCTTAAAAAGACAAAAAACCAAAAGTAAAAACAAACTTCATATCACAGCTTATTTGATACAGTTTGATTAAACATTAAAACTGTTGTGAATTGTAAGGTTTCCAGCTAGTTTCAATATTTCGTATGATAGCCCCTAGCCTTAAGCAAAGCCTGGAGCCTATGCAGCGTTGAGTCAACGAGCTTTTGTTTGATGTCAGGTGTAATTTTTTGCCATTTCTCTAGCAGGGCTTTCTTCAGGTTTTATTTACTAAAAGATCTTGTGTTTTCTAGTGTTGTTATCCAACGAAGCCCACAGATTCTCAATGACGTTCATATCTGGTAACTGTGCCCGTGGAGACATTAAATGGGGGCTCCAAATTAGCCAGGACTGCACAATTCCCGACTTGTGCTTTGGATCGTTGTCTTGGTAGAACCGAAATTGGTTGCGAACACCCAGTTTTTCAGCACTTTCCAGCAAATTGTTTTGGAGTATGAGGAACTTTGCTTTGTCCATTGTTTGCTTGTAATGATTTTTTTTAAAACCTGCCGACGCACGATGGCAACAATAACGTGTCTTTATCTATTTCGATTTTTTTCACAAAATCCACAACCGCGGTTCGTGGGTCCTGCAATCGTTAAGGGAAAGTCAAGTTGCATTCGTTAAACTCGAAAAAAATGTGCATAGACAAATATTATCTGCTTTTTGAACATAGTTTCCCGAAAATTAAACTTTTCAAGCGATTTGAAAACGAGACTCTATTAGCACAAACGTTAAAAATTAATTAATTAATTAATTATAAACTTTAAATTTCCGACTCCGGCTGCAGACATGCAGGCACAAACCATCACATTGCCACCACCATGCATCACAGTAGCTTTGAGGTTCTCCTTGTGTAGCTCAGTGTTGACATTCCGTCGGAGCCAAAAATGTTAAACTTGGACTCGTCCGCAAAAATAACCGTATTCCAGAAGGCGAATGACTTTCTCACATGCTCTTTGGCAAAGGCAAATTGGCTCTTCGGACGGTTTCAGCACTACATGATGACCCTAATTCACGATGAACCTTAGTAGCCAATTCTAGAGCGGAAATCTTTGGGTTTGCTTTCACATTTTCTTAGAATGTATCGTTCGTCCGATACGATGAAAATTTTGTTTGGCGCATTGCTGCCCTTATTTTCTAGCTGATTCTCGTGTACGAAGCGTTCAATTAGTGGTTCAATATCAATGCGCGCTGTTTAATTGTGGTGCGACGACCCATTTTCCAACAACTCATCCATTTTGGCACTTCATCTTGCAAGATCACAAATAGGCTTTCTACAGTGTAGAAAACGCTAATTATGTATCACACTTACTTTTGTATCTTGGTTTTTATTTATCCAAAAAAAAAACTACATTTTAGAGTTATGGAAAATTGCGCCGAAAACTACTCGATCGACAATAATATCACAAGTAACAAATGTCACAATACGCGCACATCAGCACATTAGGAGCCGCGTTCAGTTTTAGTTTCAAAAATGGCTTTATTGATATTGATTTTCGCAATTAAAAAAATTCTTAAGCCTACGAACTATCATCTAACTTAAAAACTAAATGGACACTAGGGCGCTCAAAGTTTGTTAATCTTTATTAATATGCATTTAACAAATATCGCTTATTTTCTAACTTATCAGCATTATTATTAAATTTAAATTGGAAAAACAGAAAAAAAAACAATTTATCGTCACACCTTAACCTAACTTAACCTATGCGAGGTTGTATCTGCCAGCAGATTCGCCCCCGCATTTACCTAATTCGACCTTAAGACTAAGGGTGAGTCCATGTCTGCCAGCAGACATAGACCCACAATGTAGATATACCTACTTAATTCTATTTATAATGTTTCTTTAGGACTAACAGAGTGTATTTAAAACAAGAAATATGTACATCTCATTGAAGGTCTGAACCATGTCGGACTCTTATATCACTCATCGAGCCACCAATATCGATAACGGTCGCGGTCATTTCGATCAACGTCAAACCTCGCGAATGAATAGCGCCACAGCACGCTCGATCTGCTCGTATCCATTCCCGCGACGTATTCAATCTTCTTGTCGGTTGCCCGCCTATATACATGGTATATACTCGGGCAACCAAGTGAATCTAGAATGTATCCATTCCCATCCAAATACACGAACGCTTCGGGGGGAATGAAACCCGTGGTGAGACAATGCTCGAAATACATGTCGTTTGGAAAGTATGGCTGCCAAACCCAGGGGTTCTCGCGCAAGGACGCGGACTTTGCAATGTGATTCCGGATTAATCTCACGACCACTGTGTCGACTCTCCGTACTTCAGCGATGTCATAAATCTCCTGGTTGGAGACGCGGTGCAAGTAAGCTGTCTCCGGTTTCCTGTACACTCCAATGCAAGCGCGAAGAATCCGTCTCTCAAAGACTCTTAGCTTCTCCATATTGCTTGGACTCTGGTTAAACCAAATTGGACATCCATATGTCAGAATTGGTCTGACCAGAGTCTTATAGCACGTCAACTTGACGTCAGCATCAATGTGTTTGGAGCAGATGAGCCGTCGCAAAGACATGAAAGCTTTTCGCGCCTGCTTCAGCATGATATCCACATGCTGGTCGAGGTAAAGGTACTGATCCAGGTATCGCACGCACATTTTATGAGGAACGGGCTCAGAGCTTTCCTCGCCCTCGTTCGCCACGATGTGGAAATCCCTCCAACTATACCTTAGGTCTAGATTGGCATGCTGCAGGGTACGTCGGAAAAGAATTGTTTCGCACTTCTGCGCGTTGATCTTCATCCGCCAGTTGTTCGTGTAGAACTGGATGTCGTTAAAAATCCCTTGAAGATTCTCCTGAACCACTGAGGCCTTCTTGTCTGCCGTGTAGGCGATGAGGTCGTCAGCGAAAGCTACCAACGATCTCTTGGGTGACTTATTGAAGTCGAATGAGCTCAGGAGGGGGCTGATGAAGATCGAGAACAATGTCGGCGCAGTGACTGTTCCCTGCTGCAGACCATTCAAGACCTTAAAGTCGCGCGTTGTTATCAGGCTTCCGTCCGTGATGGCAAATGATTTGCCATACAACATACTGCACATCGTGGCGACGAGTGGGCGCGGAAACTTGGCCTGAAGGAGCCTAAAAATCAGTCCATCAAGCCACACGGAATCAAAAGCCTTCTCCATGTCGATGAGACACGCTCCGACACATTCTCTGTCGTTGAGCCTAAAACACACGTCCGACATGACCTTGGCTATTGCATGGGTGGCCAGTTCTAAAACCTACCTGGCCATTCACCATCAGGTCGTTCCTCGTGAGATGCACATTCAGTGCTCGATTGAGTACCACCTCAAATACCTTGCTGACATTCGGCAGCAAACTAATTGGGCGGTAGCTCTTCGCGCTGGAAGCGGCCTTGCCTCTCTTCAAAATCGGAAAGACTTTGGCTCGCTTCCACTTCTCAGGAAAGTACGACTTGTTCAACATGTTGTTGAACAAGATGCAATAGCTTCGGATTGCAACGTCGGACATGTGTCGAAGAACAACATTGGGAATGCCATCGAGGCCAGATGATCTCTTGGAATTTACCGATCTGAATATGATGAGCAAGTCTTCATAAGAGATGAAGTATCCATCCAAGACATCATCAGGTATCGAGTCGGCCTTAAGTGTGTCATCGAAATGGAGAAATGGCGTGCCGTTCAGTCTTGCCTTGAAGTCGGAAACCTTGGCTTTCACGATTTCGGAAAGTCGTTTGCTCCCACGTTCCGGGTGTGGCCGATGGATCTCCAGCTTCTGAGCGTTGTCACTCACGACGCGGTTGCCTTGCGCGTCCACAATCGCTGCTTGTACGTCGATTCCAACTCCAGCCAGGAGATCTACTTCATCTGCCGAGACGGTGAAGGCCGGCACATTGGCGCGAGATTTTTTCCGGAACAGGCTATTGACCTGTGCGTACATCTGGTCCGGGTCCTTGTGCGAGATGCCCCGCAGTTTATCCGACCATTGGCTGTTGACCTCGTTCCTGTAGTTCTGTAGGACTAAGTTCCAGACATTCCTCAGGAGCGATTTCAACAAGCCTAAAGTCGGATGGTTATAGTCCTAAAATCGCCGATAAATCGTGTTGATGCGCGTTAGAAGGAGACTTTTCAACTTTTTCAGTCGTTTGATGACTGGGGTATCGTATCCCTCCATGTTGTTCCGAGGCTTGATCTTCGGCACCACTCGTTCCGTAGTGTCCAGCGTCAGATTGTCCAACTTTGAGAGATAGCTTTCTATCTCATCAACAGTCAGGTTTCTGTCATTGGGCACCATGCAGCGCGGGTTATCACCTGAAGGAGGGCATTCCTTCAGATACTCCCGATCGAACCTCGTTTGGAATTTCTTCCAATCGGTTTTCTTAAAGTTCAACTTGTGACCTCCAGCTTGCGCTGGAAGAAGAAAAACCTCATCTCTTCATGCTGCACTTCCATAACGATAGCATTATGATCGCTATCATAAGGAAGTGTTTGCAGTCTCCGTTGAGGATTCAATCTTTTGAAGAAGAGTCGCGCATCAGCTATGCACAGATCCAAGTAGGAGTTTGCCCTGGGAAGGGTCGCGCTCTCCGGCCCGTAGATTCGACACCTGTACTCCACCTGGCGCTCTGTTAACCACGATTCCAGGAACACACCTCTCGAGTTGTTAGTGGCGTTCAGCCACGATTTGTGCTTGGCGTTTAAGTCACCGGCAAGCACATACGAATTGTGTAGCCTATCTAATTCGAGTATCTGGAACAGGGAATGGAATTCGTCGCGGAACTTGGGGTTATTGCTTCCGGCTGCGTAGGCAGAGATAACAAACAGGTTATCGCCACACAGCAGGGGAAACTTGATAACGCAGACTTCCAGGCATTCAAAGACTTTGAATTCGGCTTTCTCCACCACGGTGAAACGATACGGCCTTCTAACCAGAATCCCGGTACCGCCTCCCCCATCACAATTGGCCCTATCGTTTCGCACGAATTCAAAGTCTTTGAATATCACAGAATGTCTCGAATTGAGGGGGGTTTCTGTAAGAAGAACAATGTGCGGCTTTTGCCTCACAACAAAGTCGAGCAGATTCGAGCGGCGGTGAACAGTTGCGACCGAGTTGACATTAATTGAAATGAGCCGCCGCGATTAGTGTCCGACATGGTTCAGACCTGCGTGGCTAAAAAGTAAATTTATGTTATTGGTATTATTTCTGACTGTACTATTTAAAATATCAAGCTTATTAACAATTTGTGAAAGCATATTACAATACTGTCTGATTGTACTGTGACGGTTGGTGGTACGGCTGGTTTCTGTGGCTGTGCATTTGTACCCTTAATCATCGCTGCGAAAGACACTCCTGGTTGGATAAAAGCGGCAGATGGTTGAGGAACTGCATGAGGCTTAGCTGCTGTATTTGATTTAATTCTCTTGTTGTTCTCCAAATTTTTGTAGGCTGGGCATCCTCGAAACGAAGCTGGATGTCCAAATGCGCTGCAGTTAACACAGAATATTATTACGCGCACTTTTACCCCCGCGGCCTCTAATGGCTGCGGGGTGGACGATTGTGCCCGGCGTTTTTGCCCGCGAAGATGGGCGGGGTAATTTTGATAATGTCTTTGGGCGCCACCCAGTCGTGCGCCGACAATCGTCCAGCGACCTAAACCCTGACTGGGGTTTGGTTTGGGTCGCGACACTGAGACCCGATCTCGAACCCGAAACCCTTTTGGGGGGCGCCACCAATCCAAAACCGTGATCAAACTAAAAAAAAAACTCGCTCCACTTTGGCTTCCTTACAACTCTTCTATATTCTATTGAACTATAAACACGTACAACTTAAAGATAGTGCTTAATCTACTTACTATTTACTTGTTTTTCGCAATTCGACCTCGCCTCCTGCTTTTTCGGTAACCTTCGCCGAGAACTCCTCCTTTCTTCGCTCCTCGTTTCGTCTGTCGTCCCAATCCAAAAGTGCAAAAGTCGCCTTTTCCGGTAACCGTCGCCGAGAACTCCTTTTTCTTCGCTGCTCGTTCCGTCTCGCCTCCAATCCAAAAATGCAAAAGACCAGTCCAATCCAAAAACCGACAGCCCCCTTTTCTTTGTTCCCAGCTCTCTAGATCCGTTCGGTCTAACGGATCTGCTGATTTGCGGAACAATTCCCATCCCAATTCTGGTTTTAGTTTTCTCATCTGTTTCTTGAATTCTGCATTTGTTCGGCTCGTGTGTGTCACCACATTTGACACAGCGTGGTTGCATTCTGCAGTTAGCTGCAGCGTGGCCAAACCGTTGGCACCGGAAACATTGCGTGATTTCTTTCCTTTGCAGTTTCTCCCACCTGACTGCTTGGAAATTTATACACCGAATTTGATGCAGTTCACTGGCGTTACTGTCACTAGCGATTTGTACAATGAATAGTGGTAACGTACGCTTTTCTATAACGGATCTCCTCGTGGTAAAGCGGGTCACATTTGCGAATTTGATATCACCATTTGATGCACGCAATGACGCCAGGATATCTTCAGGTTCCTCTTCACTGCCCAGTCCTTTCAGAAGGAAGGTTTGGAACTTTTCTTGTTTTGGAGTGTAAGTGAAGAACGGTGCGTTGACTTGCTCGAGCGCTATTTTGGCAGTTTTGTAGTCATCTAGACTCTTCGTCTGGATGACGACTTTGTCACTGGAGGTTCGTTTGAGGTTGAAATCCTTAATTCCACTACTCACGTTTAATAATTTCGCCAAATCACTGCCACTTTGACCAAAAGTGTTAATTGGCGGGACTTTAGTCTTTTTATTTGCAGTGATGGTGTTAACTTTTTCCACCTGCTGTACGATCGTTTCTTTCGCTGCTGCTTTTCCAGGTTTCAAATTTCCTGCTTCTGTTATTCTGCATTTAGCAGCTTGCTTCGCGTTCTTCCTACGCAACACTTGCACAAATTCTTCTTCGTCAGTCCCTTCACATTCCATGTTCGTTTTGTCATTTCTTATTCCAGTGTTACCGTCATTTTGCAGTAATTCAGCAGATTTTTCGCTATGGTTGCTGCTACTGGCTACTACCGTTTGCTTAGCTGCACCCACTAGATCGCGGATGGTTTGCTTCAGCTGCAGTATCTCTTTGCGCAGCTTCTCAATTTCCGCGTTTGGTTTAGCCCGTTTCGAAGCTACGAGATTCGGTCTCGGTCTCTCCTTCCGTTTTGATAGTCCGCCAACTACACCGCGTTCTGGCATTTTTGGTTTGGGGTAATTCACAATTTTCACAAGTTGTCTTCCACGAACTATTTAATGATATAAGAGTCACTGTCTCACTTTCTTATAATAAAAAGTCACTATCTCAATAATAAGAAATTAACTTAGAAATGTCTCAACAATCACTTTCAGTTTCCTGAAACTTGCATCCATGCAATTTTCGGTCTTTTCCAAAGTCTATAAATAGCACAAGCAAATGAATCAATTGCTTGGCTTCAGTGCACATGTGCACGTGCACACATGCCACACACGGCGCACAGAGAGTATAATCAATATCCAAGATCTCACGCTAACACGTCTGGACACCACGAGGGTTCAAAGTCGACTTGTAGGAGCCGCGTTCCATACAGTGTCTTTGATTGGCTAAGGGCAGGGAAAGTGTTTGACATAACTATCCTAATTCAAAGTCTTTAACATATTATTATGATATATTTTATCTTTATCCCTAATTCTTATTTTAGTATTTACGCCTAGTCTTTCTACTGCTTTGTATGGACCTTTGTAGGGGATTGATTCTTTTTTTCCTATTGTAATTTTTGACAAATATGTAATCTGCAATTTTTAGTTTCCATTCATTGCAATTCTAATCATATATTTCTTTTCTAGTTTATTTAGCGGTATTCAATAAGTCTACTTTGTAATTTTATCGTAAGTTCATTTACAAAGTTATCTAAATCATACATACATTGGTTCTTTATTTGATATTATATCATTCGGTAAGATTGATAATTTTTCAAAAACTAATTCATATGGTGAGTATTTATGGTATTATATTATATGCGAAGGTATAATATGGGATTCATTTGTCTCAATTTTCATCGTTTGCAAAATTCAAAAGATATTCATTTAGGGCTCTATGGTTCCTTTCTACGCTACCTAAAGTCTGGTGATGGTAAAGGGTTGAAAATATTTTTATAATTTTGAGTAGCTCGCAAATATTCTTTAGAGTTTCATTTCGGAATTCAGTTCCTCTGTCCGATTTGAGAATTTTGAAACACCCGTATTTCAAAATGAACTGTTCGACTAAAGTGGTAGCTATTTGGTTCGCTTCTTTTCTGTTGTGCTAAACTCGTGTCCAGCTTAGGCGGCCCATTCACGTTCAATGATATTGCGCAATATTTATGATTGCACAATATTATTGAACGTCTAGGGATAGTATTGACGGTTGCACAATGATTGAACAAAATATTGAGCAAGCTTAAATTTTATTGCACAATATATTTTTATTGCGGCGTGTGTGTGATATTGCGCAATATTTTTATTTTTTGATAAGGTGAAATTGCTTCCCTCATAACCGTGTCCTTTTTCTGTATAAGAGGTTTCACTAACTGAAACAATTCTTCAAACTTTCCAATATCCATTCTCATATAATTTTGAAAGTCTTTCTGTAGTTAAGGTCAAGTCCTTTAAAAGTCTTTCGTGGGTATAGATTGGCCTTCTTTTTAACCATTCTTCAACCCCAAATCGTTTTCTTTTTCTTTTTTTAACAAAATAACCAGCGCGGTCGCTGCCAAAACTTCGTCATCTGATATGTTCCTTGCAAGAAAGTACTAACCCGAATGCCATGTCAATTTTATTGACTTAATATTATTGAACATGTGTGGTGCAAGAATGTGTTCAATAATATTGTGCAATCATAAATATTGCGCAATATTATTGAACGTGAATGGGCCGCCTTAGATCACGTACCACTTGCAATTAAATGAGGAACAAAGGAAACAAACAAAATTAACGGGACATAATCATCACATCGTGGGCAAAACAAAAGAAGAAGAAAAATGAATGAAAAACGTTAAACAGTAGAAGACATTTGCACTGGAAAGTCACAGATAACGAGTGTGCTAAACTCGTGGCCACCACTGTATATAGTCCCATAATGACCGCACACTGACAGTGCCACACAATTCCTCATGGAATTTCCAACAAAAAATATTTGATAACATTTTGCCAAAATCTTAACCCTTATTTGGTTGGGCTCCTCTCTTAGCCTAGTGCCAAGCGGAGTGTGTGTGCTACCTTGGGTCTATTTGCCAGAAGGTTTTTGTGTGGTCTGGAAGGCCTCTCATTTCTTTCGTCTGGCAACCGAGAAAGCAACGAATTATCGCTACCCATCCTCACTGATGCCTCTGAGAAGTGATGAGTTGCCTTGCAGCTATCTGCATAACAAATTGTAGATACCCTCCAGAGGTTACCTCACCCAGGTTTCTACATTCCTGGTGTGGTGGGCGAACCCTCCCGCGTTTTTTCAGAAGCCATATCGGCACACGCTGATACGGGCCCGCACCAGGATCACCTGGGCAAACCTTCCCCGGGAGTGTTATTCCATCCCTCTGGGGAAAGGGTCCGATCTATAATAGTTAGAGGATGGAATTAGATGTGACTGAGTGTGTTCTAAAATTTTCCCAGATCAACTCGCGTTTAATGTTTACGTGAACACATGTTGTTTATTGATAATTTTATATTTTAACTATTTTTAAAAGGATTTTTAATAAGCTTATCACTGAATCGATTTGAGACTCTACTTTATTTCTTTTAAGCCTTTCAATAAGCGATGTCTTCCTGATATCATTGCTTTCACCTGTTTGCCTCTCTATCTTCATGTTGATTAGTTAGTTTTTATAAAATGTTATTTGTGAAGAGTTCCAAGTTATGGCAGGCATCCATGCGTTCTAGGTATTTTACTTTAATTTTCTTATTTTGTGTAGTGCCCGGGACTAATACATTCTGTACGTCCCATGTCCTCTCTGCCGTGTCAGTCTTAATTATTTATAAGAGTGAATGTGATATAATTTCCCAACAATAAGTGAGTTAGTGTAGCTTATTTATTTACCTACGTTATTCAATTCTCTGACTGATTCAGAAGTTTGATTCAAATTGATTTTATTTTTCCTACAACTGTCCTTTCCTTCCTCTCGGATGGGTTTCTAGTTGTATGTTTGATCCTCAGGGATGGCTTTCAGCGTGTAGCTTGCCATTTGTTTGTTTCTTTCGGAGCTTGAGAGCTCAGGTGCCTAATTATATGTAGTCTACTTTTAATGTCGATCAGTTCATTTTTATATTTCTCATGATGCATTAAAGTCCCGTTTTGGGTTGGAATGCCTTGAAAGTATGAACTGTCTGGGTTGTATAGAGAGGGCTCACTGGTATCCTGAATCTAGATTTCGTTCCTTACCATGGGGACTCATCAGCAGGTTTAACTTTCAATTTTAGGAGTATCATTAACAGTTTTATAATAATGCTTGATCTAATTAATTCAATTAATAAGGGTAGACGTTTGCAATGAGCGCATGTGGATACCGGAATAACTTACTCCTGCATCCCCATACGTCCACTGCTGCGAGTCCTTTATGAGCAAACGATTTTTAACTTGATCATTAGTCATCAATTAAACAGTCCATATTTTAACATCACAGTACGTAAAAGGCCCGAGAAGGCGAGTCCCACCTTGCCCTTTCTTGTTTTTTGATCTTCTTTGGGAAGCTTAATCTAATTGATCGAACTTATTTTTGAGGGTAGATACTTGCAGTGAGCGCATGGGGATGCCGGAATAATTCACTCCTGCATCCACATACGTCCACTGCTGCAAGTCCGTCATGATCCAAACGATTTTGAACTTGGCAATTAGCCATTGATTAAACGTAAATTTTAATATTGTTGTAATTTATATATTTATTTGAATATGGTAGTGCATAAGAAGCCCGAGAAGGCGAGTCCAGCCTTGCCCTTCCTTGCGTTTTGGTTTTCTTTTGGTAGCTTGGCACACGGTCCTTGCTTGCTCCCGTTGTGCTGTTTGGTAATTACCTAGTGCCCATCTTATTCTATTATTCATTACTTAACTTTTACTGATGCTGTTGTTCTTCTTCTTCTCGGCGGCTCCCGCCCGATTCTCCAGGCTTCTCCTTCCTCTTCCTGCTATAATTGGATGTAATTTTAGTTTTAATTAACTGATCCACTCTGTTTTGCTGCACTCTTTAGTCTGACAGTTGTCAGTTTTTTGGGGTTGTTTGGGGGTTATATTTTCCAGATTGGCGCTCTGCCGATCTTCATTGACGGGTTGCTGTGCTGTGTTGGGATCTCACTATGGGCCTTCCGCATAGCTTATCCATCCCCTTTCGCTTCGATAGCGGGAATTTGAATTGAAAGGCTTAAAAGAAATAAAGTAGAGTCTAAAATCGATTCAGTGATAAGCTTATTAAAAATCCTTTTAAAAATAGTTAAAATATAAAATTATCAATAAACAACATGTGTTCACCTAAACATTAAACGCGAGTTGATCTGGGAAAATTTTAGAACACACTCAGTCACATCTAATTCCATCCTCTAACTATTATAGATCGGACCCTTTCCCCAGAGGGATGGAATAACACTCCCGGGGAAGGTTTGCCCAGGTGATCCTGGTGCGGGCCCGTATCAGCGTGTGCCGATATGGCTTCTGAAAAAACGCGGGAGGGTTCGCCCACCACACCAGGAATGTAGAAACCTGGGTGAGGTAACCTCTGGAGGGTATCTACAATTTGTTATGCAGATAGCTGCAAGGCAACTCATCACTTCTCAGAGGCATCAGTGAGGATGGGTAGCGATAATTCGTTGCTTTCTCGGTTGCCAGACGAAAGAAATGAGAGGCCTTCCAGACCACACAAAAACCTTCTGGCAAATAGACCCAAGGTAGCACACACACTCCGCTTGGCACTAGGCTAAGAGAGGAGCCCAACCAAATATGATGCAATTTATCTCTACGTACATTCGACAGTAATGTGTAAAAATTCACTGGTTCCACTTTAGCAACAATACAAAATTTTAATTTTAATGTAGAGAAGTATGTAGAAGTATGTTTGAATATTAAACTAGTAATAACTGAAGTCATGATTGGCGTAATTTATCTATCTTTGCTAACCACGAGTACAAAACTTAAATTTAATAAAAAATAATGTAATTACTTTTCTCCGGCACTCTCAAACAAAATAACACTGATTCACTATAATTTGTGTGATAAACTACCAGTTTATATTTTTTTTAAATATTTTCTTAGCACTTTTCTTTTCAAGATTCAGGAAACGAATAAACGTATTTGTCTCACATTCGTATTTATTGAGTGACGAGTTGAACAAGTCAGTGCAAGTTCGCTGGTAACAAATGATACTGGTATATCATTATGTGCAGGTTTTTACAAGTTCAAAATGTATTGCGACCACAAAGCGAATGCCTACATCCTACAACTTACACAATTTTATAAACATATATAATAAATTTTTGAAGTGAAAACTTCTTTAGGATCGGTGTGACTTCAAACTCGATAAATCGAAAAAGCGGCAGTTAAAAGAGACAAACACATCAATGTATAAGATTTAACGTACAGCGCAATCGGCGGTAGTGCGCTAGGACGCGGCACAAGTGGTCATGGGCTCAAATCTACGCTGGCTTTGATTATGTTTTTTTTATTTATCATGCTTTGAGTTTTACATTCTATTCATTTATAGTTCGTGTTCATAGGTACTAAATATAAATAATGTATATGTCTTTATATTATAAGATAGTATAATGTAAGTAAATAGGTACTATCAGTGTATGTTGAGATCCACTATCGTGCACCCCTATTTTCATTTCATGGACCCCTAATTTTTTTTCGCTGACGTAGACCCCGTGCAGGTTGTCATAGACCCCTGGGGGTCGATATAGACCACTTTGGGAATCACTGCTTTAAATGCTACAGTCATTACATACATTTTTCTTAAAAATTGCTTGACTCGCGTTACTTAAAACACCAACTGGGTAGCAAAAGCAATATGTTAGTCGTCGTAGCCCGTAGGATTCTTAAAACGCAAAACAAATTGAAGGTTGCTTAGAACGCAAAACAATGATTTTCATAAAAGTCGGGACTTTTGAAAAACGACGCGGGACAAATTGTGAAAACTCGGGACTGTCCCGCCAGAAGCGGGACGTCTGGTCATCTTAACCTTGTGCCTAATTTCAAATAAATTCATCATCATTGAAACGTTTCTACCAAATTGACAGCTCTGATAGTAATTGCACTGTTCTTAGTTTTTCGCTAGCCGCCAAGCCCCCTCCGCAGATTCGCCGCTAAGGCCAAGAAACCTGAAGAAACCCGCAGCCGTCGTCGATCGTACTAGCATCTCACTAAGTTGCATGCGAGTGTTTCGCGCTACATAACAACATAACATTAAAAACAACAAAAATATTTCAGTAGAAAACGTGAAAACAAAACTGGAATCCAAATCCTTCCATCATCATATGTGTTTATTGGTTACGAAGGTAATTGACCAAATACGGCAAATGCATGTGTGACATGACACTCGCGATACTTGTAAATTCGTGGCCGCACTGGCGGCAGAACCTCTGGAGGGCGAGGTCGTGTGTTTTTATATGCTTTTTTTAGACTGGACTGGCACGGATACGCCTGCAAGGAATTTCTGTTGTTTATCTGTTATTTTTGTAGCATGCCACTTACTCTGCAGCACAGGAAACATTCGTGGAGTCGCCGATCCCCACCATGTACCACCAGTTCGTGGGCCTCCAAGGATTCCTTTTGTAGGAATTGATCCTCGCACTGTGTGCACGGGAAGGGTTTAACCGCCGCGTGCATGGGCGCGTGGCGTGTCAGCGAAGCCTTTCGAGTGAAAGTCTTCGCGCACACGCGACAAACCCACAAAGGAGGATCTGTGCAAAATAATATAGAGAAAAATATATATAAACGTTGAAAGTCACCGCCATGCCGCTCTCGGCGATGCCGTCGTAGATTGGCCGGCGTCCGGAAGCGTTTGCTACAGTTCGTGCAGGCGTGCTTGTTCGGCGAGCAGTGGAGCTCGACCGTTTCGTGGAAGTGCTGGGCTGACTCGTGCATTTTGGCCGCCCGCGCTGATTTACATAGCCGGGGGTGCATTGCACCTTGTCCTCGGGCTTCGGTGATGTGTTCGCGGTGAGGGACGTGCGATGCGCGTGACTGAGATGGTGCCGCAGAGAGGCGAAGGTGGTATATTTTAGCGGGCACCGCAGCATGGTGGCCGCGTGTCGAGCCCGGCAGTGAGCTTCCAGCTGCCTGTGCGTCAAGCAGGGCGTGCCCCATTTGTAGCGGTCGCCTGTAAAATGTGGATAATGCCTACGGAAGAGGATTTACTCACCCACGCGCTCGTGTGCCCTCATGTGTTTGCGCAAGTACGATGGACTACAGAACTCGTCGTCACATGTTGCACAATATGTATTGCGCTCCATATTCGAAATAAGCACCGAGCAAACAAACCAAGCGTCAATGCGCCAACTACGTTGGCTAAATAGTCAAACTTTCCAACATAGTGAATACTCCACTTTATTATTTCAAATAAGTCTTTTACGAATCAAATTAACATTTAAATTGTTAAAGCCTTTCAAAATTAGTTTTTTGTGATTTTTTTTATGAAAAAAATATTTTATTCTAACCATTTTATCTTAAATTTTTACATGCACAATGTTTTTATCCAGTCACAATTTTTTTCCATATTCTCTGATGATCAAGTCCCGTAAACATTTTATTTAATATAAATTTTAAATTTCGAATAGTTACAGTAGTTTGAATGTGACAAGGCAGGATTTTCCTGCATCGGAATTTCGCTTTTTGCACAAACTACCGCATAAAAATTAATTTTCAATAAAATGAAAGAGAATTTAGTTTTTCTTCTGTTTAATTTTATAACAAATGTTGCAAGTGTAGAATAATAACTCTCGAATACAACTTACGGTCTCGGCGGATGGCGTCTGAATGCCCTTTTATTAAACTCTTCTTCTTCTTAGCCTAAAAGTGCGTACGCAGCATTATTACTTAAATGCTAGGGTATATTTACACGTCATTTACAGTGGCTTATATAATATATACTACAGCTCGGTCGTCCTGACTTAATACTCGCCCTCGAGTTATTTAATCAAGCGTTGTCGGGAACGATATCCATTTTGTAACCTGCAAAGTGGGATGTACATGGGCCGATAACGTAGAGTAGTCACCGATGGTGAATTTTGTTATTGTGAATACTAATCCTATTGTAACCTAACAAATGTCATTTTTGGTAATTGTGAAATAAAGTGTCCATGGCGGCGGCAATTAAAACACCTAGAGTTGTTGAATTCCTCCTGAGGGTGAGCGGGGCGGGAACGGGCATCGGTCATCAGGCATCAGGCTGGCTTCTGACGGCTGTGCTTCGGGATATCGTCTCATGGGGCGGACGATTGCTCCGATTGGTGTTCGCTGGATAGGGGTATTGACGCTTCGTGACGGGGTGCTTACTCGTATGTACTCGTGATCTTCAATGACATTACGAAAATCACGGAGGGTACGTATTCCGTACAAGGCAACGGGGTTTTTTCGCGGACTCAGCCCCTTTTTTATAAACCGGACTAGTTCGATTTCAGTGACCTCCCCCTGGTTAGCCAGGGCCCGCATATGAAGGACATTGTCCTGGAGGCTCTCCGCCGCTTGAATGAATCGACTTTCCAGAGTCCGGTAAATGGAGTACTTGTCCACATCCCTGTGGAACTCGTTTATGAGAGCTGTCTCCAATTCCTCCCACGTGTCGGTAGCAATGACGTCTAATAACGTGGCTGCCGGGCCCTCTAATAGTCTCCGGGCAAACGCCAGGCGGGTCTGTTCGTCCGCTCCAGCTACATCAAGTTGCTTATTAAACTCCGTAATCCACCTTTTAATTGAAACGACTCCCTGCCCAGAGAAAGGTTTGATGGCATGCTGAATGTCGATGAATTCTACTGCACGCCTAGGGATGACTTCCGGCTGATTCTTTGCTCGGCGGAGCTCGGATTGCAATTTGAGGATGTTATATTCCAACTGCAGCCTATGAATTTCGGCCTGCATTGTCCCCAAATCCGGTGGCTCGGAGTAGGCGGATTGGTATTCAACTAATTGGAGCGAACCAAGCGGGGTGTTGAGGGTGATAGCGGGGCGGGTTGTGCGGTGACATGCGGCGTCGTGTCGGGTTAAGCGGTGGCATACGGCATCGTGTCGGGTTGAGTGGTGGCATACGGAATCGTGGCGGGCTGTATTGTAGCATGCGGCATCGTGGCGGACTTGGCGGTGGCATACGTCATCGTGTCGGGTTCTTCCAGCGTCGTGGCCTGCGGTGGGTCCTCAGCGTCGAATCGGGTAAGTACGGGTGATTCGGGGTACTGTTCTTGGGATGCTGGAGTGGCATCGCCGACCCATTAGCCTCCTTACTGCGGCGAGATCAACCCTTGATGGCAGGAGCGCCCGCTTATTGGCACTACAGCGTGTCACTGCCGCCGCATCCCTCGCCTTTTGGTCGAGCTAGCAGCCGCAGTCTGGGTGCGAAGGCGGGTGCAGCTGAGCCGCGAAGGGTCTCCACGAGGGATGTTGTGTGCCGCGCTAATGTCCCAACGCCAAACCAAAGACAATGGGGGCACATATGAAATCACCTTGGCGGTCGGGACGGCGCAGCTTGCCTCGCAGAATCGACGACAGAGCAGCCGCCTTGGCTGAGCTTAAAGCTATTCCTACATGCTATCTATCCTACCCTAGCCTACTCTAAAGCTATCTTAGTTACTAAACTGTTGGACCGCCGGATCGACGTTGAATCCACTGTTGAGGTTGCTGTTCTAACATCCATGGTGGTTAAGCTGGACAGTTTGTGCTCGCTCGTTTTTTTGTTCTCTTCCATCCAACCTGGAGACGGGGAGATCTTTCTCATTCCTGCGCCTTGCCATTCCAATCTGCAAGGAAACTAACCTGAGCAAATATGCAATAGCATTGGTAAAACAAAACTACCTCTACTTTCCGATATACATATGAAAGAACTAACTTTTTCACTACAATACCGGACAAAATAAAAAACATAACGAACACAAATTCCTTAAACCAATACTAAAAAAATACCTCCTGCAGGACTAACTTTTGAACAAAACTACAATAGCTCTACAATCTGACTATCCCTTATCCCGATTCTCGTCTCGTGCGTCGCGTCGCGTCGAGTTAACGGAAAGCCGGGTGCATCTGCGATGACATATCGATCACGATCTAGCTTACGCTTAATGACGAACGGATCTTTAAATTTCGGTAAAAGTTTACGTTTGACTCCCGGTTCAATAACTCTGTTTTCGATCATAACATATTCGCCTTCATTGTACGAAATCGCGTCGCGTCTTTTCGAATCATGTGCTATTTTATTTACTTTTTGAGTGATTTTATTTCTCTCTATCGCGTCATTGCGTATTTCCTCAATATCCCGTTCGTTAGTGTAAAGGTCTTCTAAATACTCCCGTAATCCATCAACAAATTTTCCACGTTGGTTAATACCAAACAACATTCTGCTAGGAGTTTCTCGAATACTACGATTCACAGTGTTGTTAAATACGAACTCACAATTTGATAACTCGATATCCCATCGAGAATTTCCGGTCGTTAATTTTGCTAGCATAGGACATAATGCTCATTCTTTCTACTTGTCCGTTTGATCGCGGACTTGCTGTTGCATTTAGAACATGTTCAATATTGTTTTCGTTTAGGAACTCGGCGAACGCGCGAGACGTAAAGCACGTACCACGATCGGATATTAATCGACGGGGTCTACCATACTGCGTAAAGTATTCGTTCAAGAATTTATTGACTTCAGCAGTATTAGTGGTTTTGCTGGGAAACAAACGAATGAAACGTGTAAATGCATCGACTATCAGTAAAATGTGTTGGTTTTTCTTTTTGGTGATCTCAAGGGGACCAAAATGATCGACGTGTATGGTGTCGAATGGCACCTCGCCTTTGTCTATGTTATGCAGGAATCCTTGAGACTTTGCCGTTTTTGGAGTAAAGACAATGCATTTTAAACAATTCTGTATGTGCTTGCTCACCTTTTCATGGATATTCGGAAAATAATAGATTCGTTTTATTACTTCTAAAGTTTTGGCTACGCCAACATGACCCATGTCATCATGACAGGTCCTCATGACAGAGTCGACTAAGTGTCTAGGAACATAAAATAGAACTCGTTTTCCGTCCTTACGGAATAAAACGTTATTTTGTACGACAAATAAGGAATCTTCTCTTTTAGTTAAACTGTTTTTTATTTTCAAGATTTCCTCGTCTTGGTATTGACTAAGTTTGAGTAAACGATTAAATGAAACATCTTCTATAAGACATAATTCGGACTCATTAAGAGAATTATAAACCCTACTCAAAGCGTCAACATGAAGCATAGATCCTCCAGATCGATGAACCACGTCGAAGTTATAATTCTGAAACGATAGAATAGAGTAACAGCGCGATGAATATTTGAAAATACATTTGACTGCTTTATCAAATTAATAGGACTACCGGTGTCCAATAACGTTCTAGCATTAACGGTTTTTAACCGTTCAAATTTTAACTTAACATTAATAACAAATGCATTGTCGTGTATTAAATTTACGTTACGTGTATTATTCCGTTCGGGACATCCCTCCGTTGGGTGAGTCGTTCGGTGACAAGTTTGACATCGTGCCTTGCGTTGAGGCTGCATGCAGTTGATTGCGAAATGGCCGGTCTGACCGCAATTAAAACAGCGTTGCTCACTACGAGTTCGATTATTCTCGATTCGATTCCCTCGGCTGGGACGATCGTCGCGCTCCTTGAAGGCACTGTTTCTTTTACCGCATTCCTCTCCTTTCATCATGTCATACCATCTAATTCGTGTCAGTAGCTCGCTGGTTGAATTGATTGGTGTTGCGAATACCGACGTTGAAAACCGTTCATCGTTCATACCGCGTATAGCATATTGTATAAGGGAGCTTTCGTTCACCTTCCCTTTCGTCGCGATTCCCGATAAGATTAAAAAATATTGCTCACCAGTTACGTTAGGCCTACGTTGCCGTGTGCGAAGTTCATTATGAATATCGGCGCTGTTGTATTTGGGCGGAAAATAAGTTTTCGCTTGTTCGCAAAACGTCGCCCATGTAAGGCTTTCCCATTGTATACCGCTGTACCATAGTCTGGCGTTGCCCTTGAGCTTCCTCGGTATGACGAATAGCATCATTTTTTCGGCGACTCCATAATTTTCTTTTATGGCCTCCACGTCGTTCAACCATTTCGTGACACTCGGCCCAAGTATATCATTAGGATCAAATTCGGGCAGAATTTCGGCGAGGTCTCGTGGCGAGAAAAACGGTTGAGTATTTGTCTGCCATTTGTTCTCCACGGTCGATTTCGTCATCTCTCGATTGCCCACGCCGAAGTGCGTTGGCGGTGTTGAAGATGGCGACGGTAATACTGTCGTCGGATTTGTGGCAACAGAGTTGGCGGCAGTCAAGCGTTGCTCCAATTCATACTTTCGTCCGGTGACTGGTTGTCCCAACTCTCGAAGCTTCCGTTGCAGATCCTTTCGCGTGCTCATTTTTGTTCTGAAGATCCCACTTCTGAAAACTGTAGAATAATAACTCTCGAATACAACTTATGGTCTCGGTGGATGGGTTCAGAATGCCCTTTTATTAAACTCTTCTTCTTCTTCTTCTTAGCCTAAAAGTGCGTACGCAGCATTATTACTTAAATGCTAGGGTATATTTACACGTCATTTACAGTGGCTTATATAATATATACTACACAAATGTGCGCCCTCCATCCGTACACAATATCTGGCTCATTTCGTAAAGCTCCGTGTTGCTCTTCCTAACATTCCTCTTGTTATATTTCATTAATTTTTAAACAAACTTCATGCAAATTGTTTGGAGTTTACTTATAAACGAGTTCCTTTAAATGACCCCAAGGAAAATAATCGAGAGGATTTAAAACCGGTGAACGTGCAGGCAGGTCACAGGTCCATACCGGCCTATCCAGCGATCTTGAAATTCGTTGTTCGAAACACTCGTAGTCGCCCTTGAGTTAGTTATGATCAGTTTATGATCGTTTGTAACGAATTTGATTTTCTGACCATATGATTCCTTCGGTGATGAATAAAATACGAAATTTCGATTTTCTCGAACTTTATTCTTCAAGCTCCAAATCCTAACTGACTAAACTAATGTAAAACTATGGACATCCTTCATCTTGCTGAAGCCACATAGTCCTTCGTATATGTAGTGGTAAATCGTTCAAAAAATTCGGTAGCACATCCTCCAGAAATGGCTTATAGACCTCGCCAGTTAAACGATTTGGCATAATATGTGGTCCAATAAGACGATTTCCTATGATTCCAGCCCAAATGTTTACACTCCATCGAATTTGATGTTGGGCTTCTCGCACCAGATTAGGTTTAATTTTGCTCCACCAATGATTATTGTGGTAGTTGAATATACTTCTTGAGTGAAGAGGCATTCGTCCGTAAACAGAATGTGTCCTTCGAATTTCGGATCTGGTCGTTTCCGTTCCTGGACTCATTGACAGAATGTCATTTGAGCTGCGAAATCCTGCGCATGAAGTTTTTGGACTCGGCTGAAATGAAAACGATGCAGATGAGACCTTTGAAGGATTTTTTGCACTGTCGTCCTTGCAAGATCGAATTGTCGACTGATTTGCCTTATGCTGCAAGTTGGATTTGCTACAACATAGCTCAGCACACTGTCACAATCCCGACTACGCACCCAAACCCGAGGATCCGAGATCGAGTGCCCCACCATTTTGGACGCTCCTCGACCCCGGATGCCTCGTGTGCACACGCGTCGCCGGGACTGTTTCAAAGTCGACCGCATAGTGGCGGTCCCGATTTGACATTTTTTTGTTCCGCGACTAGCTCACCGAGTCGTGGGTTTTTGGGCAAAGAGAAGAACCACGAACCCCATTCGCGCACGCGTCACCAATGATAGAAAAAAACATCACATCACTTGTTTTATTTACTTATTCCATTATTATTAATTAAATTTTTTTTTATACTTAAAATTTGTCAGTGAAGTATATTTCGTGCGATACCGCACGCAAATCCAGTATTTTCACAAAAATAAACCTTTTTCTTGTTTTTCACTTGCTGCTCGGAACTCCTTACACGTCCGGCCGGTTCGCAACTCTCTCCACACTCGCGCACCATTTCTGGCACGTCGAACATCGAAAAGCTACTTTTTTCGCGTAGCGTGGCATGATCGATCACTCTTATTCGCGAAAGCTTGAGCACGATCCGAGGGTTGGAGCGAGACGACGCGTTTGAACAGCTTTTTCGGAATTTGGCGAGCTTTACACTTTCAGATAATCATTGCCAGGTAGGTATTTCTCGGAGCTAGTTATTTCGGGCAGAAAAGGCGCGAAGATAATTTGAATCTAGTTTATGATAGGTACGTAACAACACTTTTCTCGATGCTGGCGTGCGCTAACGAAGGCCGACCGCTTCGACTGTTTAGACCACTTAGCGTCAGATGTTCTGTCTCTCGCCCTCGGATCTATAGCCTTCGGAATACGTTTGGATCGGGATGTCTTCGGTTCGGATATCTTCGCCTGTATTCAGCAGTTGCTCCGCCATTATTATTTTCGCATACTCCAAGGACAAAAACCATATCGAAGTATTCGCCAGCAGAATACATTTTGCTATGAAAAGTTGACTTGTTGTGCAGCTAATGAAAGAATGAATTAGTATACGCGTAAAATTAATCCTGTCAGCGCATGTATATAACCCTTCGTGAGCAACAACCAATTTTGTATGTATGTGAGGAAATTATGAAAATCAGACGATGGCCTAGCCATGTGACGATCCACCAACTAGTCAGGTATTGATTCAGATGTTCATGGTCATTTCTATCTAATTTTGTTTATATTTTATATATATTTTTTATATATTCCTGAAAGGCACGTAACCTGCTAATTGATTTTTCCTACTTTTGAACTTTACTTCTTGGAATTGTTCCTGTATTATTTCCTCTCCGGGGTGTAAGAGATAGGCTTATGTATGGGTACCCTTTCTTCTAAGATGTCTCAAGGGTATAAGATGCTTGATTTGGCGAGCTATTTTACTGTCCTTCTTGTGGTGACGAGGCTTCATTGTGTCCCCCGGTTCCAATCATAGATGAGCCAAACCGGAAAGCTATCAAACCGAGTTGACCGACTTGATAATTTAAGCAAACCGGTTTAAAAGTTTAGTTGACCATTCCAATTACTTTAACCTAATTTTTACCATTTCACTTGAATTCAATTCGTGAGTCGGCTTGCTTTTTGCAACTTATCCTTTCTTGGATTTTTAAATAAAATAAAAAGTATTGTATAATCGAAATGAAACTTTTATTGGAAATATATGTATGTATATACATTTGTACAAGTTTAAGCAGATCAAACTGTTTCCTTTCCCCTTGGTTTCATATTAAACCAATTTTTTTATCTATGACTTTTAGGCTTTATGAAGCTTACAAGTATAGGGCAGAATTATACACGAAAAATAGAATTCAAGGAAAAAGAAACAGTGCAGATTGACTTAAAACTTGACTTAAGACCTAATTTTTGAAATATATTTAGCAGTTGCTATTTGGATTCGGAATAATGAAAGACAACAATCGAATCTTCCGATACGTTTATTCTTTTTACCTTTGCAAGACGGACCTCTCGTCGAGGCTGTCGGCGAGCAACTCTCTTAAAAGTAATTTAGTATGAGGATTATATACACAGTTGCAAGGAAAGGATTCAGGGCTATAAAAAAGGGACAACTTCGTCTGTGCAATAAACCTTAGACGTGAAAAGATAAGATTATGGCATAGTGCGCAAAGGGCGATTCGGACTCAGTGTCGCCTATGTTTATGATCGACGACCTTGAATATGATTTTATTGCATTCAAGGCGGCAAGGATCTTAAGAACTAAACTAGGAATTTCATCGTATATACTTATACTAAGAAGATATTTACATTTTATTTGCGCGGGTGCCGCTACATATATACAGTTAAATTTAAGAGAAAAATGCCTTATTTGCAGTGGCGGCTCGTGGGAGTTAAGTATGGTGGGGCTACTGGTACGAATTTTTCTATCACCAATATAAGTTCTTATGTGAGTTTCCACTCCACCCAAGAGGTACCACATGTGGAGCGTTAACCGATTTTAAGTGATCGGTTTCCCCAAAATTAGATTCGCTGGCAATCAAAGATATATTCCTATTATCGTGTTTTGAGTAACATTTAAAGCTTTAATAAGCTTTAACACATGCAAGGAAAATCTTGTTAATTATTTATTTATTGAAAATCATAAATACCATAACCTGAAGAACCATTTTCTGAAACAAATTTGAAGCACTACAAAACTTTAAAAAATACCAAACACTACGAAGGCACACTAAGTATTAATACCATGCACTACACTGATGAGAGTACTTTTGCATTAACAGTCATCACCTTCACCCCCTTCGGCCCGTTAATGAAAAAACATCTAAACTAAGAAACCACTTTACTTTCAAAATCTGTTTTAGAAATTGATTTTGCTCAATAGTTTTCTGACATTAAGGGGGTATTCTTAATTAGAACCCTATTTTAGAGAGCTATTTTTGTGGATTTTTTATGAGGAAGTGGAAGCAGGTATGGCTCTAATTTTTTTGGGTTTAGTAAATACACGCTTAAAGTATTGTAAAAAAAATTTTTTATTTAATTATTATTATTATTTTATGCAAAATGGCGGCTTTCGTATGAGCGTCCAAAAATCGTAAAGCAAAACGGTAACCACGTTTCCGAAGCGGGAATTGCTCTGAAACAAAAAATTCAAAAACGTAGTTATTCATTGTCATCGTGGCTATCCTGTGAACCTCAATCATGATGATATATTGAAGGGGAAAAAATTGCAAGTGTTTGAATGTAAGTGTCTCAAAAAACGCTTTTTTCGGTGATTTTTAGGTTAGAAAAGGTACTTATATTCAATATTTTTCCGATCTGGAGGTTCACAGGATAGCCATGTACGTGTAGAATATGTGGTTAAAATTTGAGAGCAATCGGTCGAGTAGATTTCGAGAAAAGTTGGTTACCACATTGAAAAAAGTCATTTTGAGAAAAACGCGTTTAAAGTTTTTTTTAGGAAAAAGTATGAAAAAAATGAGCTTACGTCTAATCAGCAATGCCAGCTCCATATAAAATGCCTTCAGTCTCTTCGTACATCTCATTCTCACGTGATTTGGCGTCTCTCCTCTTTGTTCTGGCTTCCTTTGAAGATCCAGTGCTTTCGCGATTCGCTTTGTAAATACGTTGGTCATTGCGAGTGCTAGCGTATTTCAAAGCAATGGGGCCAATTGGGATACCCATGACCTCCATAATCTTCAAGACTGGAGCAAATCCTTCATTAAAAACACAAGCTGCAATGTGGTAGTGATGTGTCGTTCGTGAACGAGTCGTTCATTATAAACGGCTCACTTACGTGTGCTGTAACGAACGACTCCTTTTTAAAAGAGTATTTCGTTCATCCAGTGTGTTTCTACGGTTGCAGCTCTAACTATCGCACACTTCATTCACTCAACTAATGTCCGCTTCAACACTTTTCGGGCAGCGATCGATTTTATGCGGATGCCGAAAGGTACATGTATGGTCAGCAGAAGGCAACAATTCAAACTCTCCGCCAACAACTTTGTAAGCTAACGCGCAGAGCTGAGCTGAGTGGATCAAGTGTGCAACATGACTAATTCGGCGCATGTGTCGTGGAGTTGATCATTTAAAAACCACCGTGCATCATGTGCCGTGATACGATATATGCAAACTACACAAACAGAAAACAATGTGTTCTATGTGCCGTCGTCTTTCATCGTTCATAAAAGTTGATTTCGTTCATTTGAACGACTCATTTGAGTGTACTGAACGAAATGTGCCAGTATTCCTAAAGTGAACGAGAAACCCATCTCTACAATGTGGGTTGCAATTTCAACAATTTTTCCACCAGAAAACATATGTTTTGGAGCGATCGACCATACGCAACTATTGAAGCTTTCATTATTGTTTTGGGTGAGACCTCCTAAGCATCGTTCTAGTAATTCATCTTGAGTTAAATCTTCAAATATTGGCTTCAAGATTTCTTGAGCTTCTTGAGAAAGTGGAGGTTTATGTTTATATTTAGATTTTTCGGCACACAGATTATATTTACACCAAGAGTCTTTACCCGAAGGGCAGTTCTCATGCCGTGGTTCAGAGTCAGTTGAAATTTTGTGATGGTATATTGCCCAGATAGCTTTGCGCATATCCTCAACTGAATTTTTATTGCGCAAGATTGCTAGACCATCAACCAATCCTCGTTTTGCCCAAGAACCATCACCACTAACATCAAGATCTTTCAGTTTTTTTCTTTCGAAATTCAAGCGCTTTTCTTCGTCACAAGCTCGATTTTGCACAACGCGAAAAACACTTTTCGACGCTATACTAATATGTTCCACAATATTATAGTAACCGCAGATACTAAATGTATTTCCTGTAGTCATCAAACCACAAAACAAATTTATACCGCGCAATCCAATACCAAGCAATCTCATCACAAAAACAAATCTACGGTTGATTTCGTAACCGTTTGTCACTGTAGGACTTGAATCGATGTATTTATCGCCACAATTTGTACAACTTACACATAATTTAAAACCAATTCCTCGCTGTCCATATTGGCTAAATGATAAATCACCGTCACACTCTTTACATTTCACATATTTTTGTAACTCAGAAAAAATCATGAAAAAATTCAAAATGCAATAACTTCATGTTATTTCACATTTCACGTCAAATGGGCTATCTTTGATTTTTTGCGAGGTTTTCTGAAGTTTTTCGGCCGATTTGCTAGTAGCTTCTTTATCTTCATCAAAAGAATATTGATTTCCTGAAAACTTTCGCTTTTTTGTCCTATTTTTACGCGTTTGGTTTGATGTACAGCCTTTGTTATCCCGTTGGCGTTTCATTTTTATCAAGCGCGTGAGGAAAAGATGGTTTCGATCTGACGATCACAGTGAGACTAACAGCTTTGAAAATACAAGTTAGGCAAGTTTATGCTCTGGAATTCAATATAACGGTACTATTATACTTATTGTATTGTATCTCAAAGCCATCTGTTAATAAATATAGAGCTAAAAGAAAGGACAGAGCAGCTGCGCGAATATGTACAAAATACGTGAATTTTCGTGTGCGGAGCGCGCTCGCTTCAATCGAGCATAACTATTAGAAAAATGCTCGGATCGATCTGAAATTTTGACACAACATTCTTAAGACTATTTGCTATCAGAAACTCAAAATCGAATTTTTTGAAAATTCTTATTAAGAATACCCCCTTAAAAGAATAGAACAAGAAAGAAGTTACGTGAAAATATTATCGTTCATTAGTTTGCAAAAATGGTAGGGTGTATGAAATACATTGCCACCATATTCTTTACAATTGCTAAATCGATTTGTACGACATTATTCAAATGTTGGATCCTTTAAAAAAATTCGTTTATACAAGTACTTTCAGGAATTTATTTTGTTTTTGGGAAGATTCGACAACATGTTTTCTAATGGAATATCCAAATACAAAAATTTGCAAAGACCATCAACAAGCAGTTGGTGTTGATGATGCCGATGTAGTTTTCTGCAGCTGACTCGCGTTCCTTTTAGATATACGATCTGCAGCGTAATGAAAATGCTTCTTCGCAACTGTTTCAAAAATATCATCTAGGCAGTTGAACCGCTCTTTAAATGCACCTGTTTGAAAGAACATTTTATTAATTGATCAAACTGTGCTGGTTATTTATAAGAAATATACTTTTAAGGGCCAAAACAACATTCATCGAGCGTAGACTTTTCTTCTGCTTGGTACCAAGCCAAGTGAATTGTGTCGCTAATTCATCGGTGAAAATTGCTTTTAAAGCATCACGAACGAATCGCTGTGGATTAGATCGGCTCCCGATAGAAATAAACTCCGCTTTCTATGAAAAAACAACAACTTAGAAATATATATTTGTTTTCTTAAATCAGAACTTACCAATTGGGAAAAGCAAGATTCATTATCTTGCATCTTCATTTCCAGTTTAGCTAACTCTGCTGAGTGGCTAAAAGGAAATTTCGGCAATATTCTCACGATGTTTGTGTTTGTAGCATTCTCTCTTAGTTTTTGAATCTCTTTTTTTAATATTAACACTTCTTCAGTTAATCCAACTAAGATTTTGCTTGTCTCCTTGTTTTCGACCGATAATTTCGCCAAACAATCACACGCTATTAACACAAATTAAATGTTCAGTCACTGAAATTATTTAAAATTTATTTAGTTTTACATTTATTTTCTTTATTGGACGATTCTCCTTTGCTATATTTTCGATTGCTTGTGGCCACTGGTGAAATTTGAGGACAATTTATATCTGAGAAAGTATAATGATTTCAATAAGGTTTCATTTGAAAGTTTTAATTTCACCTTTTGGCTCTAAATTTGTTAATATTCTTCGCCGTTTTTGAGGTTTGCCTTCATTGAATATGGATTCAGAATCAGCGGAACTGCTATCATCTTTATTTTCCACATTCAGAACTGCTGTTGATGTAGAGAGTTTCTGAGCTCCTAAAAGATAACACATATTTTTTTGTTCTGATGATGATTTGTTTTAGATTTATGTACCTGACCGCAACATAAGAAAACGCCTGTAATCTAGCTCATCTGTTTCTGTGTAAAATAGGTCTTTATATTCCATTTCTAGGATGACGGGCGTGGGGAAAATTTCACAAAAAGTAAAGATGATAGATTTAGGAGGGTGCTCCGGTTAGAATATTAAAAGTGTAACAAAGGAATAAAAAAACATGAAGATGGAAGGAAAAACTAGGCTTCAGGAATTTATTTGTCCTTTCTGAACACATTTTGTACACGAATAAAATCCACTATGCCCTTTTATTTTAAGTACAAAAGCTCTTGCCGGCCCGTCGCATACAAGTGCATTGAATCTTACTGAAAAATGTTTGCTCTCATAAACTATTCCCTCTACAAGTAAATCTTGTAACTCTCACACAAAAGCTTTTAAGTATTCGTTCGAGTCGTTTGGTCCACCGTAAACACCAATTAGAAAAACATATCCCGTACTATCTACATTATCCAGTATTGGCCAATCCTGATTTTTGAGCTTCTTGCGACTGGAATTCATTTAATGCTGAATTATTTATCAAATGTTTTGTTGCCCACTCGGCCAATTTCGATGCAATGCTATATTTAAATTTCTTAGATAATTCTTGAATAAAAACTTTTTTCCTTAAATTTAATGATTTCTTTATTTTTTCCAAATACGTATTTCAGCAGCTATTTGCTGCCATCTTCAGTGGACTATGTTTGAATTTCTCAATCTTACTTCTATTTATATTACTCTTAAGTATAAAAGTTATAAATTATATCCTTATATCCTAACTTTTCGCTAATTGTTTCTACCTGATGTCGATATTAGTTTTAATAGATCCGTGTATCCATTACCTAGGTCCGTGTTCAGCCTCGGAGAGCTCGCATGTAAATAAAATGATGGAATAGCGTAGAAGGAGATTCGTATTATTTATGAAATTTTCTTTACTGTTCGATTAGTTAGTAATTTAAATAAAATTGAATGTAAATATTTACTTTAGTGGCTTTACAAAAATTACAAATTGATAGGTGTGCTCACAATTTTACTTGCCATAAGTTGAATGTTATGGGAATAACACTGCAAATTTTAGTGTATTGCAATTGCTTTATTATAATACACTTAAGTGTTTAAGTCACTGTTGAAGCGCTTAAAATATTTGGAATTTGGAAATACAAGACTGATCCTTACATATTAAGATATGTGGTCATTAATTCCAAATATTATTAGAGTTGATTTACTCTTTCGCTAAATAAATAAAAAAATATCTTTGTACTTGTTTTTCTTTTTGTTCTGGATTTTTTAGCGTCCAAATATTCTAGTCTTTATCAAAGATGAGATAAAGTATTGTGGTAGGCGCAAGAAGAGCAGTGCATTGATAATATAATGAGAATATACGAACTGAATACTGAAAAACACTTTTTTGAGGACAATATTAATATACTTTATTTGAATGGAGGGCCATGGCTTACGAGGGAAGACTGTAGAATAACATAATAAGTATGAATAAAAAGTGTATATGCATAACTAAAATGTATTTAGTAAGACTAACGAGAAAACGTTTTAGAGTTTATGTGATAGTTTTCTTGATTTTATTGTTATTTTTTTTTGTAATCTTTTATAGAGGCATTTGATTTTCTTTTCAAGGCATTTTCTTTAAAAGTCTTGTTTAATTTCCTAATTCTAAAATACAATCTAGATCTTAAAAATAGTTTTTTAATATGAGTTGCACATTCAACAACTTTCGCAGCTTCCTCGAGGGACTTTAAGTAATCGCTGCAAATACATAAAGAATCGTTAGGATTAAACTTTTGGAAAATTTCCTCGAACTGCTGCATTTTGACCATAAACTCTGATGATGGTTTTATTAGTCCTCCTTCCGATAATTGGTTTACCCAAGTCCAAGAGTCGTCTTCCGTTGCTGGCACTGAAATATTCGGCGAAATATTTCTGAATTTATGACAAATAAAACCTGCTAAGTTTTCCAATCCATCGTACTGCATCTCCTCGATTTCGCTACGCAGGGTGTCATTTTCCTCCAGTGATTGTTCTGATTTACTAAGGTGTCTCAGTAGTTTTGCTGTTCGAAATAAAATTATGCTTTACTTTATAATGGTGGTTAAATTTTGATTAAAACCTGAAAATGTTGGTTCCATGTCCGGCGTATCATCTTCACTGGCACTTATGCTTTTCACGAAACCACCTTCATTGCGTCCTACAATGTAGCTTCGGAGTCGGAACATAAACTCGAGCTGATCAGGGTGATCATGGAGCCCACCTTTACTCCGAATAATAGAAGAAAAAAATTTCTAGTACATCCTGATTCAGTCGGTACGTCAGAATGTATTTTGAGCCAAATTGTTTTTCCAAATCCGCTAACAGCAAGGGAAGAGCTGTGTTAGTTTGAATAATTCCTGTATAAGGTAAAATATATGCAAATTCTATTCAAAAAAAATACGTTATGTGTAATTTATCTTTTTGGAAAGGCAACAATATTTTATTTCCAATAACTCGAATGTCATTGATTAAGTCGGTCGCGTTTGTTAAAATTTTTTGTTGGGCTTGGAAGCTGATTCCGAGCGCTTTTATTCGGTCTCTTGAGTCTGCGTTCGGAACTCGAACGTTAAGCACATCAAACCAATCATTAATCTTTATAGAAATAATATAATGCAATTAGATCTATTATTTGAGCGAAATCAAAATATGTTACTTTTTTATAAAATCCGAACATTCAAGCCAATTCTCGCTTTCCAGATGGCCAAGGCTTCCAATTCTTTGTATTGCCATTGCAGTTGTATGTGAAAAGAGCTTAGTTGCAAATTTTACTTTTTGCCTTTCTGCACCTTCCACATTCAGCATAGCAGCAGAAAGCTTGTGCGTTATTGAAAGATCACCATCTGTGCGTTGCAATAACTTCTCTACTACAGATTTTTTAATCTCTGTTCCAGTATTTGTCACGAACCCATTGTCAATAAAGTGATTTCGAAGCAGCTTAACAAGGTGTGGAACATCAGCGAATACATAAATTTTTCTTTCTGGGTCCACCGGATTAATTATCCTAAGAAAGTTCGTTATGAGTGTGATTGGTATTGTTAATTGGAACTATGCGTATATTTACCATGGTTTCGAGTGTGATATTTCTAACTCATTATGAAGTATCCGATTTCCAGCGCCTAAATCACTCACGATAGCTTGTACAGTAAATTTACAAGATTCGATTGCGGAAATTAATTTGAAAAGTACTGTTTTCGTTACTCTGCAGTCGAATTCGTAAAAAATGGCTGCTTCCAATTACCAAAGAGTCCTCTAATCATTGCTACTTGGACATAATTAGCCGGTTTTAATGTAGTATCCTTCGTCTTGTTGTAGCAATAGCTTGCTTTCACTTTCATCTCATCAAACGAGAGAATACAAGCTCGAAAGTTAGCATTTAGCTCAGAATTTCTCATTATATGCATGACGGGACGTAAAACTCCGGGCTCAATGTCGACTCTTTGGCACCGTCTTTGCAGAGTTCTTACCGATGGAAATGGAAATCCTTTTTTTAGGAGCATTTTATAGCATCTAGCTCCTGTCGCAAAGATAACTATTGCCTTGGCGATGTCGTCTACGGTCCACATAACTGATTTTTTACAAGTAACTAATTTTTTTGTTTGACCATCGGAAAATAAAGTTTTTAATCGTGTATCGATTTTTGGATTTCCACTGCTAGGTTGTAAATTTTAATTTTTTGATTTTGAGAGTCTTCCCTACTAACAGCTTGTGCAAAAAGGGTTCACATTTCTTTTTTCAGTATGTTCACTTCTTTCTCCAATTCTGCAATACGCAATTTCAAATGATTGCAATTGTTGCATAGCTCGGGAGGAGTGCTGACCTCAAAATTTCCATCAGCTGCTGGAACGCTAAGAATCAAATGTTTAATATTTTCATAATTGTTTTTATAAACAAATAACGACAAATACCTTTCCAAAATCAATCGTATTTCATTTTTTCGAATTCGATTAGCGGCTCGCTCTTCCCTTTTCGCACACTCAATTCCTTCGCCTTGCTTAGGCATGCTAAGCAGGTTTAAAGTGGGTATAGCATCCTCTTTCAATTTGAAGGAATTCCGATTTGTTATATCTTAAACTCATTCATTGCAATAAACACATTTTCGCATACTTAAACTAAATTTCTTATCCAAAAGCTCATTCTGAAGGTTGCGAGCATAATCCCCTGGCGAAAAATGTCTGGAACAAATCCTCGCCGTGGAAACGTTGATATTATCGTTTCTTTGGCATTTCAATTTCCACGATTCCCGGCACTTTTCATTTTTCGGAAACCTAAAGAACCGAATTAACTTTTCTTCTTCTGATCGGTTCTTCTTTTGATTGTCCTGGTCACATCCAAACACTGCACAACGCATTTTAATCAAAGTATTTATAAATACTTCGTAATAAATAAATACACTTTTTCCAATTCACTTAACAACTTTACTCGACAATAAACAACACGACGGTTTATTTTGAAATTTGCTCGATCGCCGTTCGAACTCTCCGAGTGACGTCACCAATAAGAGAAAAGAAGAAGACACATGCTCGTGGCGTTACTTGTATTCTTTGTATCATGATTCTGGTGAAGAAACGATTCGTCTATAGTTCGCCTAGGCGACAATGCGCCAAAATGTTTGGTGGGATGCAAGGCGAGCTTGCCTCATTCGTTTGTTCAACAGCGACTTTTTCGCAAACCCATCTCGTGCGATCTTCTTTGGATTGTTCTGGCACTGCAAGGCTTATTCATAGAGTTTCACAACTCTGCCCGCAATTTTGATGCTGATTCGAATCAATTTGCCAGGACCAGGAACTTCAAATGGTCTTCATCCCTTTGCGTGGTACCTCGTTTTCTTCCGCTGCTCTTTTTTTCGCTCAAGGCTGCCTGTATCTTACTTTTTTTAATCAAATTACAAGCAACTTCCGATTTCGACTTACCCGATTGGAAAGAAGCCCAAATCTCGGCCTTTTGTTCCATACTCAAAGTAGGAATTCTGGATCGTAAAAGATCTAAGATTTTTTTCTGTCACATATTTGTCCCTTGAATATATAAACTTTTTCTTCATTCTACCTAAAAGTTCAGAATAATTAGATTAATTCTTTCAAATATTACAAATTGCAAACCTTCAAAACTAGACTTTCCTTTCAATTCACTCCCCACTTTCTCCTTTTGTTTTACGTACATGTAAATGCAGTTTGATTTGCAATAAAGCTTCGGGAATTTGTAGAGTTCTTCGATAAACAGCTCTTAACTCATATTTTCGACACGTTTCACTGAAACTTCTAGCTGACTGGTCGAAACCGTCAAAACCAGCCAAAAAAGTCGGGAAATCCTATGGAAGCAAGGATCGTTTTGTTTCGTTTCGTAAAAGTTAAAACCATCAACTTGTTATCGTTTCGTTTGGATTCTTTCGGCGCGGAAGCATTGTGTAATTATATTTTATCCACTTTTTATTTAATTAACACAACACAAAATTAATTTTAAAACATTCCTTTTTTATTGATTTCGTTCTTTCAACACTTCAGTCAGAAGGATCTGAAGTTCCATGAGATATTCCAATACAAAATTTAAAGTTTCTAGTAGTAAGTTTTGTGTCTCCAAATCCCTGGGTGCCGGAACATCGGGATCCGTTGTGCTCTTCAGGAACTGAATAAACTCTTTCTTGACGCGAAATCTTGCCGGTTTAATATCCTAGCGTTCACTGAGACTTGGTTGAGTGATTCTTATAAAAACGAGGAAATTCTCGACGAAAATTGGACAATATATAGAGACGACCGTGATTATCGCATTACTACGCAAAGTCGAGGGGGAGGCGTTTTAATTGCAGTTAATTCCAGTATGTCGAGTGAAATTGTCCACACTATTCCTCATAAGAGTTTCCAGCATATGATTACCAGGGTTCCTTTTGAAAGAAACTACCTATACATCGGCATTTTCTACATTCCCCCCAGATCTGACGAAGCCGCTTACAACGACCTTTTCTTGATAATCTCTTCTTTATCCGCATCTTTAAATGAAGATGACAAAATAATATTGTTAGGTGATTTCAACCGCCCCAATCTATCGTTTATGACGGACGGAGATGATAACAGTCTTCTCCCAACAAATTTTCTCGACTCTTGTGATATGAATCTGGTAAGTGCTTTTTATGGCAATGACTTACAGCAAATCGCTCCCAGTCCCAATCAAAACGGTCATTGGTTGGATTTAGTATTCACCAACACTTATGACGATGTAGCGGTCAGTCCTACTAATGCTGAGGAGCATCTCTTCACTAACAGCTCAAACTCCATTATCATACAATTGTAATATTGTATATGATTTTCGTAATGCTGACTACGAAAGCATTAAACTTTACCTTGACAATGTTGAATGGTTAAGCACTCTTTCAACGTTAGACCTGAACGAGGCTGTATCCTCATTTTACCTAATAATTCTTGACGCCGTTGAAAGGTACGTACCTAAAATTAAGAAAAAGAAAAAGTTACACTCTGGTGTACCTCAAGGCAGTCACCTCGGCCCTCTTCTTTTTAATGTTTTTATATCAGATTTATCTGAAAAACTCTCGGACGTATCACATCTTCTTTACGCTGACGATCTGAAGATATATCACACCATTAAGTCTCAATCTGATACTGTTTTCCTCCAATCAAAACTAACTTCCCTCCAACAATGGTGTGATGTTAACGAACTACATCTAAACGTTGGGAAATGTTTTGTAGTGACTTTTTCCCGTACAACCACAATATGGAACAATGCATACGTTCTCAACAATACGGTATTGGATATGAAAGAAAACATTGTTGACCTTGGAGTTGTCCTAGACAAGAAACTATGCTTCAATTTGCACTACGATACTATTCTCTCCAAAGCTCATAAACAGCTTGGCTTTATTAAAAGACGAGCCAAAGAGTTTAAAAATCTGTGGGTAACTAAATCATTATTTACCTCACTGGTTCGCCCAATACTTGAGTATGCCTGCAATGTATGGAACCCACTTTCGGAGTTCATGATACTAGAATAGAATCTGTCCAAAAGCAATTCTTGTTGTTTGCTCTCAGAGACCTTTATAGCCCTGATGACTATCAAATCTTGCCTCCTTATGAAGTTAGATTGGAGCTTCTGAATTTGTCTACTCTTAAAACCAGAAGAACAATGTTGTCCTCTTGTTTCGCCTTTGATGTGATTAAGGGTCACATTAATGAGTATTTGACTAATAAAATAAATCTTCTTGCAGCCAAGAAGTACACGTAACACGCGTTTACTTACAGAATACCAGCATCTTACTAAGTATGCAAATAATGAACCTGTTAATAGGTACTGTAAGATATTTAACACTTTAAGCAAACACTGCTTACCTACCATCTCCAAGTTCAATTTTAAATCCAGCATTTCTAAAGCCCTTCCATTATCCATCCCTAAATTGTGACGTGCATACAACAGTATAAATTAACGTTGAATGTAGCACGTATTTTAGGGTTAAGTATATTGTTGTAATGTTTATTTCATATATTTAAATTTTTATATGTTGACTGTGATTGCCTTGCTTTGGCGAAATAAATAAATAAATAAAATAAATATGAATCTCGTCGTTGTCCATTCCTTTATTTTACTAAATCACTTTTTAACAATCTCATTGATCACTTGAACACACGTTAACTTGAATGATAACTGAATACTTTTACAATTTGGGTTCTAGCCCTTTTAAACTAATTATATGTTTATTTTACAAAAGGTAACTTAATATTATAATTATTACATTGCTATGTTTGGCACATCTCTAATCTTGATCTATTATTTCCTATGTTTATTTCTATCTTTCAAATAAGGGCAATTGTTTACATTATGCTGGTCTGATTTGCAACTAGTGCAGTAATACAATCTTTTGTATTCCACCTTATCAGTGGAATTTCCGGTAATTGGCATTTTAGTTTCTGGGAAGTTAATTTGACCCGATCAAATTTCAAGTGAGTTTTTGTTGTTGTTGCGGTTTTATGATATGCAAAGCTATAAGCAAAACCGAAAATGATTCAGACTATTGGTATGCGTTTCGGAAATGACTTTAGAATACTGTTCCTTGTTGCGAAATAGGAGATGATGTCATAGGCATTTCCCGGGATATGACTGTGTGCAATTAAAAGCAATTGTCAGGTCCAGCCGTTCGCGTCGACGTCCACCGCGAGAGTGTCATCTTCTCCTCGACTACATAGTCATGTTCCTCCCTCAATCGTTCTATTTTTAGCATCGGACGTGGTACAGTCAGCATAGATTGTGTGGTGCAACTATGCTGAGTTGACACAATTTCATATATTTAACTTTGGCAGCTGAAAGCATTCCGAGAGCATTCTGTTCGGCCATAAAAAAAACGCTTTAGTACAGTTGTTCAACTGTTGCCTAAACTTACAGTTTACCTCGTGTTTTGCTTGCTTGCTTTACATGGCAACTTTCATCCTGATCTGAGGTAAACAAATCGTGCCCTCATCTTGTACAAAATTCTTTTTCACGAGTCCACTCTATTCCAATATTGAAGTAAACTGAAGAAAGTTTATGTAAGGTGCTTTATACAATGTAGAAAATCATAAATTAGTGTTGCCACCGACATTCATGATACGGATAAACTTTTTATAAATCCACTTAATGCTAACTTCCTTCAAAGAAACCGTGGGGACGGAATAGCGCAACACATTTACACGCACATTGAAATTTCAACTAAATATTATAAAAATTTGTGGAACTTTATTTTGGTGGCTTTAATCAGTCTGTAAGCAATTCGGACTTTTAGACTTGATATCGTTGCAAAATTAAATAATAAAATAATAATGAAAATAATGACGCAGTCTTTGAAAAGCAAATAAAAACTCTAAAACTGTTGAGTTCGTTTATTGTTGAATATTGCATTGTCCTAGTCTAGTTTGTGTTGGAAATTGTATATAATTTACACCTAAACCTATGTGTTATTTTAAATCTGTGATGTCATATTTTAAATAAACTTTCTACTGTAGTTAAAACAAGTTTGTAAACAATTCAATTGAAAGCAATATTTCGGCTCTATTATATTATATATACTAATGTAAGTATTTATTCTATTCCAATGTCTTATGATTCCTTAAGTCTTACCCCGTTAAGATTAATTTTTAAGCATTTTTATACGATAAAGTTGGTAGAAAATGTATACAAATATGCAATGAATTGTTTTTATTTTTGAAAATAATACAAATATGGATATAGACTGTAAGATTTACAAATCAAATAAAATAATTCAATCCATTGAACTACGATTTGTTTTTTAATTTTTTTTTTTGCAAGTAAAATTATTTAATTTGAATTTTCTAATAAATTGTTCCATTGAATATTTACAAATATTGCACGAAAAGTTTCTTCGAAATTGGCGGTATCAGCTTTATCACATATCGCAGCCGAGAATGTATATTTCTTTACAAAAAAGAAACAAAAGCGCAAAACGCTTCGTTTACTGCCAGGTACTCTTCGAAGATGATACACAATGACGCGAGCCATACCTCGCAGTCGAAATCGATTTTTCGTAAAGTTCCTGTACATTTTAATCGGCGGCGAATGCAACAGTGAATAATTTATTTTCAAGTCAAGGAAATACAAACCCTAAAAAGGATTATAGAATCAATATCAGGTGCGTATCGTGTCTTTAAACATTATATTAATGAAATTTTCAATATTGCATGATACGGTGGTGAATTTTTGTTTCGTTTGTTTTTCTTTTTTTAATCTTGCAAAGCGGCAGTCCTGGATAATACCAGCGACTAAGAAGTACAGCCTTGCATCTGCCTAACAAAAAGTTTATCGTTAACAGCATTTGGGAATATGCGGTTGACGCCATCAAACGATTAGGCAAAGCGGCGGTTCGCCGATAAGCAAATGAACCGGACAGAGACTTCAAGCATGGACCGCTAAGTCGTCAGCGCAGGGTAGCGACACGTCAGCGATCTGGAGTCGAAATTATAAATTCGAATAGAGTGGTACATAAATTAGCAAGGAATCTAGCATTTGTTTACTATTTTTGCGAGTATTTTTTGAAATTTCTGATTACTTATTGCGACTTGCATGCGCTTTGCTTCTTTTATTAAAGAGTTACATAGGTTTCGAAGGAAAAAAAACATATTTTAAAAACCAAATATTTATTTTATTTAGAATTTACACACATAAAAGTTTAGCATTTCAAGAAGTTGTAAACAAAATTTCAGAACAACATTGAAAATTGTCAATTTTTCTGCAGTTTTTCTAGTCCAACCTTTTTTTGCGGTAGGCAGAATATTTTCGTGCAGGTTCGTCTCAAATCAAAAATTCAAAAAAATTCTTATAGTTTATGCCCTTGGCTCGTGCTTGAACGAAGGAATTGAAAAAAAAATGAAATTTAAAGTTTTGAAATGGATTTGAATGAATTTTCATCTCATATTTTTTAGCATTTCTCCGATTTTCATCATTTTTTAAAAAAAAATCGTATAAAAGAAAAACGAGTCGAACGAATGACAACCCCTTAGTTCAAGCACAAGTCAATACTATAAAAAGGAACTGTGCTAAGTTTCAGCAAAATCGGTCGATTTGTCGTCGAGAAATCGTTTCGAGAAAAACGCGTTTAAATTTTTTTTACCGCGATTAAATGAATTCAAGTTATTTTTTAGGGACTTACATCAAGTCGTCGATTTCAGGTCCATACAGTAATTCGTTCGCCTCATTCGCGATGTTCAGAGCATCCTTTTAATCTTGTAATGTTTGATTTAAAAGAGAGGAGCTGATTTTACGCGGTAGAACCGCGCTGCATGCGTATAATACGCTAGGTAAGGCAGACCGCACGTACCGACCACGCGGTATTCAAATCTCTATAACTTCGGTAATATTGCTCAAATTTACTTCAAATTTGGTGTGAATACTCTTGAAGTACTATACTTTTATCTGAAATAAAAAAAATTCGATCGATTTTTTTGAAAAAACAACGACTGCTACTTATAATAAATTAATGTGACTGCCGTTGGGACCGCATATTGTGGCGTCAATTTGAATGTGAAAAATAACGCTATTTAAAAAAACGTAGGACTTGAAACTTCCCCATTTCGGGGGCAAGAGTTTTGATATAATTTGTTTATCTCATGATTCGAAAGACTATTATTTACTTAGGTTACGATTTTCAAAAAACACGATTTTTTCGATGATTTTTTTCATAGAAGGAAAAAAGATATCGTTCTGAAATTTCACACAATTATTTAATAACATTTAAAGTATACAGTAATGGTATTTCAGAATTTTTGAAGCATTTATTTAGATTTTACGATTTTTCCAAAAAATGCCCAAAATTGATGGCGGACCTGATTTCTCGAGTCTGGAACATCTGAGAGAGAAAAATTTGTGTTCGATCAACATAAGTTGACATAGTTTATGCGATAGCCAGACATGTCGCTAACAACATATTAAAAATTCAGTATGATTGGCCCAATAGTTTTTTTTAAATCATGTCCGCCAACTCAAAAAACGCAATTTCGAGAAATTAACGTTTTAAGTTTTTTCAAGTAATTTTTCAAAGTGAATGCTACGTACCTCTATTCTGCCATACCTGCGCCATACATTAGTCTTTCCTCTTCCTCGTACTTCTCCTGAAGCTTCAACTTTTCGTCTCTCTTAGCTGTTCTAGCGTCTTTGGAGGCCTCAGTGCTGCGACGATTCGATTGTTTTACGCGAGTGCGATCGATTTCCGCAGCGTGTCTAGAGGCTGAAATTCCTTTTGCAATGCCCATCAGTTGCATTAATTTCAATACACTTGCAAATCCTTCATTAAAAATGCAAGAAGCAGTGTGAGCAACAATTTCCATAATGATCATGCCAGCAAAAGTGTGCTTAGGGATGAAATTCCAAACACAATTATTTAAACTTTCGATATTATTTTGGGTGTTATTTCCCAAACATCTTTCCAACAAATCTTCTGATGTGAAGGCTTCGTAGATGGGATTTCCTGTCCTTCTTTATCAAAAGGTGGAGCATGTTTATAGTTTATTAATTCACCAGCCGCCTCAGCTTTACTATAATTGTACCAAGAGCCAGCACCAGCTGGACAATAAGTGTGCTGTGGATTTTCATCGGTAGAAATAATGTGGTGAAACGCTGCCTACATTCCTTTTCGCATTTTTTCCTTGGAATCGGAATTGCGTCTTATTGCCAAATCATAATAAGTCGACAAATTTTTCATTAGTTTAATAGTTAATTTCTATAATTTTTCAGTATATGCTTTTTTCGGTTCACTTTCTTATTTAGTTTTAGAGGAACTTTCAGTCGTTTTTTTTAGCTTTTTTTGTTGCACTATACGCTTTTTTTCTTTCTTTGGCCCTTCTAAATAATATTTTTTTAACGTGCCAAACAAAAAAAAGTATAAACCGAAGCAGATGTTTCAAAACAAGTGGGGAGCCGAGAACGATGAAATACGCTGAAGAGTTGAAAAATGCGCTTCCGCCGCGTTTCGCTTAGGTTAAAAATTTTATATCGCTCTAAAACCTTTTACATCGTATTTTTGATTGTATTTAGAACTAAAATCAATGAAAAAAATATTTAAATATTTTGAAAGTTTGTAACTTAAAAGCCTTAACCCGCGAATGGTGACGCATATGTCTGTGAGACCGGTTTCGTAGAAAACATAGAATAATTTCTTAATCCTTTGTCGATTCTGGCTGTAATTTTGCATAGCTGCCTAATCGGGCATCTCCACTTGATAGTCGATCAAGTAACGGTAACGTGAGTGCGAATTCCAGAGATAAGCCCTAAACCGGTCTGTAAGACCGACGTCACCATTTACGTAAGTGAAATTGAGTATTTTTTTACATGTGTGGTCACTTGAGTATGCTATGTATTGGCTGGCATTTTTCTATGAGGAAGTTTACACCAGATCAGCAAATGATTCAAATGTAGTATCTCAAATTTTACCTATAAATGAATTGATTAAGGATGGTGTCTCAAATGTCTAAAAATAATACTTGTGCATTATTTTGCGTACCTGTTGTTGTGGTGGACTTGAAAACACGTATCGAGTACATATGGTCCGCAACAAAACGCAAGCCAAATGTACAAAGGACTTTCAGACAAAAACATCATCGTCTGTTATCCTTAAATAATATTGTACAATCATCCACAATTTTAATCCGAAATCTTTTTATTTACGACTACAATAAGCCATATTGTGCAATACTGTTTCAGTGGAAAGCGAATGAAAGTTCCAATAATTTTGTGGCTTATTATTTACTCAATGACTTAAAACATTTTAATTTTTTTTAAGATTGCTTAGTCTTCAAACTGTATCCAAGACTGTTTTGAGTAAATTAATAATATGTAAATTATTTAGATTTAAACTTAAAAATATGTGTATGAAAATAACATATTTTTTTAGTGTTGCAGGGGAATTTTATTATTATTATTAATAAACGTGATGTGATGTAATATTTTTTTGTGTTTTATTATACTTTAACCTTTTATTTTTTCAGTTCAACTTACTACATTTACAGAAATTGTGTTATTTTGGATTGATCTTCACTCAAAAATTTCGGTCTCTGAGACCGACGTCACCAACTATGTATGATAATTTTGCGTCACCACTGGCGGGTTAAGCATGAACTTAATTCATTATTTTTTAGAAATCTGATACTGTTTCAAGGTTGACCGATGAAGTGCGCTCGTTATCGGCTAGAAAGGAGTAAGTAACAAATGAATTGTAACGACTTTTCAACTTTATATCGTAGGTTTTCTTTTATGCTTGGTCAGTATCTCGGTTAATTATTAGTTGTACTTTTTTCTCTCAATATGTCTGATTACAATTTACTTACGCACTCGCAAGTCGAGTTCGTCAAATTGATTTGCGGTAGGCTAAGTAGCGGTCAAAATAAGATCAAATCTTGATCAAAAATAAGTTAAACTATAATCATTTATTGAAGGTCTTCGGTGTGACGAGTGTGTTGGATATGACGTGCGCTGTCATCGATGACAGCAGCCGTTGCAGTTCAAGAAATTTATTTAATGTAACTGATAATATGGAAACAGGTATGGAAGACATATTGATAGGTGCTATAAAACCGTATAATGTCTTATACGACAAAACGCACCGCCAATATTTCAACGTCCTCACTTAACAGATCGAGTGAACACACAACCCATGGTAAATAGACACAGAGGGATACCCACTTTTAAATCGTCATCCTATTTCAATCGCACATTTCACGCACTTACGTCATGGATTTAATGAAATTAGGGCTGCCAAAGGAGCAAATCGAAGACGGCGCATATGGCAAGATAAAATATACCGAATTGTCACATTTGAATCAGTCGTTTTGAAAACATTTTTTTCTCAACTAAACAATCCAATAATTGTGGAACTGACGGCAATTCGCTACTTTTGTTTACTAGACTGTTTTCACGCCACCACATATCACCATGCAGGTTTGTCATAAACATTCCACCCTCATTATAAGCAACAGCAATACAGCTCTAAAAAGAGATAAGGAAGCTGATGGTAGTGAAATCGTTTTTCCATTTCCCGAAAGACGAGATTTTACGGAAAGTGTGGTTGATGAATTGTGGAAAACCTGAAAGTGGGCTAAGCAAACATGCGGTCGTGTGCTCGTTGAATATGTTGAATAATGCCTTTCGCTAACCTCCCCCTTTTCTTCTTTTGCAGGTAAATGACTGGTTCGACATGTTTAATGCACGAATACCAAAAATTGATTCCCGGCCACGAATGGCAGCGTGCGGTTTGTAGGTGGCCGAACAGGAGCGCATATTGAATGCGATGTCGTTTATGGTGCAAAGACTTCGGGTTGGCAGGCACACTTCCCTGTTATCCTTTCAACAAGGGTCAATCAGCAATATAAGCGCATTACGCAAGCTGTTTGCAGACCTGCAGGAGGAGTACAACATAAAATATCTACTCACGTACCGCCTGAACCAGGATCCCCTAGAACTATTTTTTGGAGTCATTCGAGCAAAAGGAGGCCTCTATGATCATCCCACGGCACTCCAGTTTAAATATAGGCTGCGCAGTTATTTGTTGGGTCGCAAAGAATGGCTTCCGTCCGAATCCACCAATTCTGCACCAGATACTGGTGAAGATTTTAGTATGTCAGTCGACGGGTCACTTCTAGAATCGTCGACTTCCAGTTTAGGTACAGGACAAGAAAGCTCCCAGTCAACTTTGACGTCAGCACTACTCGCTCCTTTGACAGAAGGTGAGTCTGATATTGACCCTTCGCCAACCACGATGGCAGAATTCGAGTACGATGCGTTGGAATATGTTGCTGGGTATATTCTGCACCACTTGCAATCTAGCATCCCAAACATATTAGAAGAATATGCTGAGGGTGCAGCGTCGACCAGCTTAACGTGGATGGACCAAATCACGGAAGGAGGACTTCGAAAGCCGACAGCCAGCTTTGTCACGAAGCTGCAACGGCTGGAAAATATTTTCACAGCGTACAACACACCATTGATTAATGTTGGACCACATTATATTGAAAATCTTCTTCGTTTGGCTGCTAAGGAAGACCTGCATGTAGAAATTAAGTCATTATTTTTTCGTTGCAAATTATATTTTAAGATAAGAATACTTAATAAATGTTTGGTTGACAACGTCAAAACTCGAAAATGACGTTAAATACATTTGCCTGCTGCTTTGAAAATTACATGTTGTCATTTCTAGTCATTAAAGTTGCTTCCGAAAACCTATCCCTCACCAAATCAGACTCTGCTGAACGATTTCGCATTTTCTCTTACCGAAACCCTTTCGGGAGTAGTGCAATTGTGCCCAATAATTCTCACATTGAAGTTAAATATATATATATATATATATATATATATATATCATTATTTTATATATATATATATATATATATATATATATATATATATATATATATCATTAGCACTGCAACCTTTGCTTTATTTTATGAAAAGTCTATGTTTTTCTTATACCGAATGTGTATATTTTCCAGTTATTTACATATTTCGGCTGCTACTTGCAGCCTTCTCCAGTAATTCATTGTACGCGAAGGTCAATCGTGCACAATTCACCGAACAGTACGTCTTGTACATATTTGGTGTATTAAATACAGAGACTTTCATTAAAATACCACAACTGCTCAGAAAACAAACATTAAATAAGCTTTGCATCATTTCAAATACTTATTTCTTATCCATTAAATACGCCACACTACGTTGCGTCGACGGAATTTGTCATTATTCACATCACCTTTTATTTTCAACATCACTTGCCATTTTCCCTTTGCTACTGGGCGAAACATGTTTTCCATAAAGTGTTAATGCTATTCCTACTGGGCACTTTTCGGCGATTTCTGGCATCAGTGACGTACATGCGCAGTAGTGAACGCATTTGGGAATCGGGACTACCATGTCTAGTTTATATACCTTGCATCTCTAATGTACATACAGTGCTGTGCAAAACTTAAGCAACTCACTACATGTCGGAATGAAAGGGAAAATTGCAATTAAAATATAAAGATTTTTTTTTTCCTTTTTTATTTTTAATTTACACGATAGCATGTTGCTTAAAGCTCTGCAATAAAAAAAAGTACCCAAGTATTTTGACTGTTCTTAAAAAAAACATGAAACAATGAACAATGAAATACACCAACAAAAAGGCTGTGCAAAATCTAAGCAACTTTCAAAATGCAGCCACGATTCCCAGTCAGAACAAAAGATAACGGGGATTTCCCGATGTTTTTGTTTTTTCTGATGCTCGTGTTCATGTTCGTGTCAATTTGATCAGTAAAGATCGTCTTCTCTTTGGGTTTAGTTGTCTCCAAAAAAAATTTAAAATGCAGCGTAATCAAAACGATAATAGATTTAAATCAAACGTAGTTTCGCTGTATTATTCCGGAAAAACGCAAATCGAGATTGCCAAATCGTTAAATATAAACAAATCTTTAATTTTAAAATGGATTACGAAATATAAAAACACGGGTAGTGTGCAAAGTGTAAATTTTGGTGGAAGGCCGCGTAAAACTACCATTAGAGATGGCTTACAAATTAAAAAATTGATAAAAATAAAACCGTTTATCTCGTCAAAAGAAGTTATGAAAGAACTAGGCTTAAATGTCAACTCAAGCACTGTTCGCAGACGGCCAATTGAATTCAACCTAAAAAGCTATACAGCTTTAAAAGACCATTGCTCACAAAAAGACATGCAAGGAAAAGGTAAACTGCTCGAACAACACTTTTGAACATTATTATTTTACTATTTATATCGTTTTATATATCATTTAGGCTGCAATTCGCTAAAAACTATCTTGACTGGTCAGTTGCTAAATAGAAGACCGTTTTATTTAGCGACGAATCCAAGTTCAACCTCTTCAATTCTGATGGCTTATCTCCTGTGAGGCGTGAGAAGGGACATCAACTGAATCCACACTTCTGTAGGAAAACGGTGAAACATGAGGGAGGAAGCGTCATGGTCTGGACATGTTTCTCAGCATTAGGTCTTGGTCCCTTTCATAGAATAACAGAAATTATGGACAGATTCATGTTTAAGGACTTCTTAGAATTTAGAATGTTACCTTATGCAGAGTGTAATATGCCACTTCGATGGGTGTTTCAACATGATAATGACCCGAAACACACATCGAAGTTGGTTAAAGAATGGGTTAGCTCTAAAAGTATTCAAGTTCTTGATTGGTCGGCACAATCGCCCGACTTGAATCTTATAGAAAACTTGTTCGGTATATTGAAACGGCGTATGGGAACAGTGCAGTTTGCAAACAAGGACCAATTGTTTACAAACCTAAAAGTCGAATGGGAAAAAATTGACATATCAATTTTAAAGAATTTAGTTTAATCAATGCATCGCAGATGTGCCGCTGTTATAAAAAATAACGGCTATTACACGAAATATTAATAAAAGTTGCTTAGATTTTGCAGAGCCTTTTTGTTGGTGTATTTTGTTTTGTTTTTTTTAAAGAACAATTAAAATACTGATGTACTTTTTTTATTGAAGAGCTTTAAGCAACATGCTAACGTGTAAATTAAAAACAAAAAAGGAAAAAAATTCTGTATATTTTGATTGCAATTTTCCCTTTCATTCCGACATGTAGTGTTAGTTAAGTGTTAGTGTAAGTTTTGCACAGCACTGTATATGCTGAAATGCAGAATGAGATGCAGACTATGATACAACAAATGATTAAAAGAGTTTTTGCCTTTATTATTTAAAAAGTATTCTTTATTCTATGCACAAAATTGTATATACAGGATGTCTCAAATGAAAGTTTATATTTGGTGAGTCGACAAAATAATAAAATAAGATGTCTATAAAAAAAATATTTATTAATTATTCAAGTACACTATTTGGGAGTTTGTTTCTTAGAATTAATATCGTCTAAATGTAAACCTTCGCGTTCACGGCATTCATTTCGTCGAACAGTAAAATTTCCAATGACGGCTGCAGCTGCTGCAGCGAATATTTTCTTAAAGCGCCAGAGAAGTGGGTTTATTGTTATAAACTTGTGATCCGAGATAACCTGTGGTGGCCCGTGTAAATTTTGGTAGCACCTTATCTCTAAGGTTTGCTTGCATGGACAGTTTTTAATAGTAATACATAACAGGAGCAAAAGATAAAAATCTATTTTTGTACACTTCGTGCATAATTCGCATCATTTATAAAACTACATCTAAGGTACATAGTATTCATAAAAAAGTATGGAATGTGTGTTTCATAAATGAATCCATAGTCCATAGGTAGGGTTAGAAGTTACAATTACGTTTTATGGCATGAATGTTTATATCTTCTATTTGGTATTTTCGTAATATTTTATAAAAGAAGGTAGGTATACATTAAATTCAAATGAAATGAAGTTGAGGTTCATAATCGCTTGAAAATAAGTTCAAGCCAAGATCCTTAGTATTGGAAATCTATCTTACATTTTCATTGAAGTCTCCAATCTCATCAATTAAATGTTTTTCAATGGAAATTATTGCCAATGCACTTAGTCGTTCTTCGGGGAATTGGGATTGGGGGGATCGGGGATCCGAGGGATTGGGGATCCGTAGGAATGGAGGAACCGTGGGAATGGGAGTATCCGGTGAAATGGGGGATCCAGGGATTGATGATCGGGGGTTGGAGGCTGCGGGATTGGGGGATCCGGTGGATTGAGGATCCGGGAGAATGGAGGGTCCGGGATCGGGGGATCCGGAATTTGGGGACCCGGTGGAAAGGGGGATTGGGCCATCCGGGGATTGGGCGATCTGGGGATTGGGGGATCCAGAGATTGGGAGATCCGGGGATTGGGGCAGTTTCACAATATTAGTTGGTCCAGAATACTTAAGCATTTTAACGATTAAGATCCACTGTATAAAGTTCAAAATATGGATTTTTTGCAGTTTTCGACTCCCTAAAACTTCGAAACTGATCTAAAGAAATATTTTTTCGAAATTCGAAAGTTTAATATATAAATAGCGACTTTGAATGTGCGCGTTTTTCGTGTTCGATCAGCTGTCGGCCGCGTAGTTTTTCTTTCATTCCCCTTCTGTAAAATACCGGTTTCTCCTATATACATTATATTTGCGGCTTTGGTACATGTGCTCAGTGCTTATTTAGACTTCTACATTTCAATTGCGTGTTTTTGAAAAATCTTTCATTTTTCGATTTTCAAAAAAAGAAAATTATTAAAACAACGTTTTTTAATACGGCAGAGAGATAATCTCCGGATCTACTGAACCGATTTTCAAAAATTTGACGAGTTTTGTTTACTAGAGTATATTACATCGTAATCCACCACAATATGACCAAAAAATTGAAGAAGAAAAATATTTGGCGTTTAAAAAACTACGAAATTAAATCCGTCATTTATTTAACTGATTTTTTTTGAAAACTGGTGGATTACGACATAAAAGACCATACTTTTTAAAGTCCTGTTAATTTTTTGTTTCAGATCTACCAATCCCGTGAAATAACGATTTTTAAGAGCTAAATTTCAGCGCCGTCTATAAAAGGAAGTAATAAGTGTAAAATAATAAATGAAAAATTCACCTGCTTGAATCTAGTAAAAACTCATTTGCAAAGCAATTGGACCATCGTTTGCGTCGTACCTTCGGCGAATGCGTTGGAAGTTTAACCGCATTTTTACTGTCAAATCGTTTTCAGCGATGAAGTTCATTTCTGGCTTAAAAGGTTCGTAAATAAGCAATATTGCCGTTTTTGGTGAAGAGACTATGAAAGTCCCAATACATCCCGAAAAAGCCACTGTATGATTCGGTTTTCATGCCGGCAGCAAAATTGGTCCTTTCTTTTTCAAATCTGAAGACGGAACTAACGTTATCGTTAATAGCGATTGCTACAGACAAATGATACGTAATTTTTTGATTCCCAATCGTCTGAAAGGCAAATGGTTCCAACAGGATGACGCAACATGCAGCGCGTGAACCATTACTTAATGGGGCCAAGCCTTTGGTGAACGAATCATCTTAAGAAATGGACCTGTGAACTGGTCGCCCAGATCTTGTGATTTGACTCCATTGGACTACTTTTTATGTAGGTACGTCAAATCACTAGTCTATGTTGATAAACCAGCAACTATTGATGATTTGGAAGCCAACATTCGATGCGTTTTTGCCAAATTAAGGCCGGCTATGCCAGAAAAAGTGGTGCGAATTTGAGCCGACAGGATGGCCTTTTTAAGACGCAGTCGCGATGGTCATATGCCTGAAATTATTCGTAATCACTAAATGCCATGAAATTTACGAGCTAAGGAACTCATTTGAATAATTTATTTTTGCTTTATTTGTTTGAAAAGATCTTAGCCTTTAGAAACACCATATATTTCGAAAAAAATTTAACTTCCTATTGGGAAGTTATTGTAATGGGGTCGGTTTTGCGAATCCCAAATTTTGACATATCTCCACGTTTTAAGGTCTCTAGAATCCAAATCCATCGTTTTTAGAGAGATGTCTGTGAGTGCGTGTATGTACGTATGTGCGGAAGTGCGTTCGGAATTATTTTTCGTCTCGATTATCTCAAGAACCAAAGATCACATTGACGTGATACACGCGTAATTACGTAACTTAGAACTGAATGAGTTTTCAGCAAAATCGGTTTAGCCGTTTTTTATTGAGGATAAAAAACTGAAAAAAATTGCTTAATTTTAAAACTGTTGAATTGCACTATTAATTCGTGCAGATCCCAAATACTTTCATATTAATATTATTATTATTGTGTGTTTTAGCAAAATTCTGATCAAATTTGTAAAAAATGCAATTTAAAAATAAAACAAGATTATTTTTTTAAATTCCAAACTTATATTATCAGGTTTGGGAGAACGAGAGGAGAGACGCTAATGCAGTTAATATTGGATTTAGGATCTGGGGGATTTAGGATATGGGGGATTTTAGATCTGGCGGATTTAGGATAAGGGGGAATTTTGATCCGGGGGATTTTGGATCTGGGGGAATTTGAATCTGGTCGAGACTTTGGTAGATCACGAGGGCGGAGACGTCTTCCACTGTCAAGTGGCTTTTATGGCTAAAAAAATTTAAATTTATTCACCCCACTGCAAAGTTGGTCGTGTGGATCATAAGGGTCGCACCTAGACCACATTTTTTTATTTGTTTCTTACCAAAAATGACAGAGCAATTTTGCTTCAAGTAATTAATACCAATATTGGTTGACCAGTTACACAAATTCTAGCATTTTGTCAAGTAACAAAAAAAAATGTATTTATAAAATTTCGTCTTTAAGTACAACTTAAAATGTAAAATGTATGAGGTATTTTTTCTCGCAAACATACGGTTACTAGGATAGAGTTTTTATAATAATAAAAAACAATTAACGCCAACTTCAACTGCTGTGAATTAATTATTTTCTCATACACAAAATTTCTCAATAGTTATCAAACTACGCTAAGTATTTGATTTCTGCGTGCCAACTAACTTTTGGAAGAACAGTACAGCTGTTACGGAGCCCTCAGTCTGCAAGGCCTGAATTCCAATTGCATTTGATTTAATTAAAAAGAATGTAATCATTCGATTGAGCCCTGTTGCGGTTTTCTTTTGCAAGCTACACTGGGCCACCAATTTAAAGTGTTTTTGTTGTGTTTCGTTTATAAGATAAATAAATTCCGTTTATAATAGAAATTATTTCATGTACTATTGTGTCACGAGCTGCCACTGGAACAATTAAAGCCTAGTCTCATTATAATCCACCCTGCTTATTGGGAATGGGCATTAAAACAGATTTATCCGAGATGCAAACATGCGGTGTCGATCTATAATGCTTCATACTTGCGAACGTATTTAAACGCATAGTTCTAGAAACCCATGATTTATTCTATTATTTCTTCCACAAACGCCGGACTCGTAGGCCCATATAACATCTCCAAATCCTTATCATCTTCATCCACATGCATTTTCCACTCGTTCCCTTCGTCATCCGACGAGCTGTCGTCTAAATTGCTTTGCAGCTCCTTTATCGACCGCATCAGAACAACGAAATCGTTCTTCCTAGTATTGAGCTTCCGCTGCAACTGCGCCTTCTTCTCCTCCAGCTCATTTAGCTCCTTCTTCAAGTTATCCAACTGCTCGGTGGTTTTCTTCCTATCCGGCTGAGCATTTATCACTTTCGCCAGGGCATCGTACTCCATCCGATTTTTACGAATCTTCTTGGCAAGGATCAAGTCTTCCTTGCTCAACTCAATTTCCCGCTTGGCGATTTCAATGCTCGTTTCGATTTTATCGGAAATCGTCTCGTAGTTCTTCAGCTCCTGCTTCATCATTTTCGTGGCAAAGTCCGACTTGGTTACAGCAAACTCGCACTGTGCCAGCTGCGCGAGCAGTCGATCATACATTATTTGGCTGGCGGATGAAAAGATCTAGTTGAGTGCCTCTGGTTTTATTTGTCACAACATTCAACATTCGTACTTATTCTCGGGTGAATCGTTTGTGTTGCACCATTTGATAAAGGTCTTCAGCAGAACGTTCAATCGCCTGTCGTCGCCGGTCCCGTCACCATCTATCAGCAAACGTCGCTTAATAACATCCTCTGCACAAAATACAAGGTATAGTAAGTGTTTTAGTATTATTCCGTGAATTTTCTAAGTTACCGTCGGTCATTTTGTATAAAATGACGATCAGCTACCCGGATTATTGCTAAACAATAACTTAACCTAAAACTTGTGTCAACTGTCAGAATGGTGAAATGGTACAAAACTTTAAACCCATTAGGAAAGTAGAGAGTACGTTATTTAAAATTCGTTATAATTCTTGCAGTACAATTTTACTAACTTATTTTTTTGTAGAGCTAGATAGTTAAATTTATAAATGGAACCTTATTGGTGATTAGTTTGTTCATTTGAAATCAGCATATATAGTCAGCGTCAAAAGTCATGGCACCTGAGTGCACTTATTGTTTTGCAGATACATATCTTCTAAAATATTAAAGCCATTCCGTTGTGTTTTAGAAATAATAAATATTTATTAATATAGATTATGAATATATAAAAACAAATCAAATTTCACAAAATTAATAAAAGAAAACAACTTCGTTTATACGAAAATTCTACTTTTGCCGCGACAAAAGTTATGGCACTTGATTAGAAAATTGTATTTTTTAGTAGCAGTATATTGAAATTAATATTTAGTTGGCTATCCTTTGGATTGTATTACCGCTTTCAAGTGCCTTTGCATTGATTGGACTAATTTTAGCGTATATGAATTGTTGATATTAGCCCATTCTTGCCGTATGATGTTCTTCAGTTGTGCTTTCGATGCTATGTCTTGTTTCTTCAAGTTTTTTTTCCAATTCACTCCAAAGATTCTCAATCGGATTGAGGTCTGGTGACTGAGGAGGTGTAGCCAGCATATGATTAGTGTTATAGATTATCCATTGTTTCACAATGAATGCTATATGCTTGGGATCATTATCTTATTGAAAATAATAATCCTCACTCAAACCCAATTTTTCCGCACTATTTTGCAAATGTTTCTTCAAAATTTCTAGATATCCGAAACGATCCATTGTACTTTCTGTAAACTCCATATTTCCCACACCGTTTGCAGACATGCATCTCCATATCATAGCGCCACCGCCACCATGTTTCACTGTAGGATGTAAATTTTTCGGCAGTAAACTTTCGCCTTGTCTACGACACACTCTTATGCGACCACCACTTCTAAAAATATTGAATTTCGATTCATCGGAAAAAATTACCTTGTTCCAGAAGTTAGCTGGTGCATTTAAGTATTTTCTGGCGAATTCTAGACGTTTTTTTCTATTTGCCTTGCTTGTGAAGTCCATTACTTCGTATGACTCTTTGAATACTCCTTGGAGAAATTTTCTTTCCCAATTCAACTGAAGCAGCCTGACTTGGTTCACTTGCAAATATTTTTGGATTAACCTTGACTTTGCGCATTATAATCCGTTTATTGTTGTCGGTTAAAACTTGGGCCAGCGCGTTCTTGTCTTGTTTTTAATTCTGTTTTCTATTTCCTGTCGTTTTATTATATTTCTTACTATTTACTTACTCCTTTGTATATATTCTCCGACTTCCTCATAAGTTTTCCCATCTTTCCTCATATTAAACTCAATTTTCTTTTCTTCACACGTTGTTTCTTTCCTTGACATCTTTTTTAATCCCGAAACACTGTGAAAATTGACTGAATCAACGTAAAACTTTCCCAAACTAAAATAGATAGACCACCGAATTGATATTTACTTCCAACTGGCTACACAGTTCCTGGAAATTACTGTTATTGAATAAGCAACCCGCTGAGTGCCATGATTTTTGTCGCGGCATTTGTGTACTACGCAACAAGTTTTAGGCTTAATGGACAAACGCAATGCAATATTGAAATCCCGTAAATGGGAAAATATAGCTGCTATTATAAAGATTATGTTTTGAGTAATTTACTTTTAAAAATTAAAAACCGTACTAATTGGTACTTATTATTGTTCTACACACTTAAAAGTGCCATGACTTTTGTCGCTGACTGTATTTGAAAGAAAAAATGTCATGAAGTTTTATTTTTGGATAAAAATCATGAAAGTTGATGCAGAAATTAAATACTAAGTTTCAATTAATTAGATATGTTTTATCAAAGAGGATAATGCACTTCAATTTTTTTTTAAATTAAGGAATGAAAATCTTTATCTCCTGCCTCTCGGCATTTTGGGTTTTTATCGACTAGAACAACCTCCATGTCCCCAAAATTACTCTTTCCGTGAATTTTTCCTGATTTTTTCATGAATTTCATCTTGTTGTTTTCAGTTTATAGTGCCGATAGAAATCGGTAGAAAAATGACTTTTTGTAGTGTTGCTGAGTTAATTTCAATGTTTTTGCATTGAAAAATGTTTTCAATTTCCTGCATGAACTACTCAAGCAATTTCAAAAGCTTTTTGAGTTTGTATGTATCTTCGTCAAAGGGTCATACGCTATGACGAAGAAATACAAACAATACAATCCTTTAAAATTAAAGATGAACTCCAATTTCTTGACATGCGAATTTGCAAGTAAAACACCTACGAAAACATTTTTTTTGTATGCATTTTCCGTGTGCAATATGTTGACTAGTTGCTTATATTATGCTTAGTGCATTCAACCATCGAAAACGCATGATTTTGGCACCATTCGTGATTTTGATCATTTTTGGGTTCAAAAACACGTATCTTTTCATAATTTTCCAAATCACCACTGAAGCATGATTTGAACAAAATCACGCAGCAAGTCAACTTTGTATTCGATTTGGCATAGATGAAAGATGCCGTTAGGTGAAATTTTCAAATTCATCACACTGTTTGGCGAAGTATATTACAAGAAATATAAAGTCTAATACTAAGCTTCCGCAGCATTTAATCTGGTTAGTACCAAGCTCAAGATGCTAAATGAATATTTCATCGTAGTTGGACAGATGGCAGCAACAGTCACTTTGCACACTTTAGCCTGAGTGTAATTTGTGCCGGGTATTCTTTTGCAGTAAAAAGGCTATCATTGATTTTAATTTGATTTACTTTCACTAGAAATGATAAAAGTAATTTTTTTCGACATTTTGATAGTTAGGATGCAATATGCAAGATAAAAGGAGTTGCAGCTACTGCTTGTAACACTTTCGTAGTTTTTAGCATTACGTATCTTTGACGAAACACTGTTTTTGTTACGTTATACCACAATTAATTATTATTATTGTGTGTGTTTTTGTTACGTTATACCACAATTAATTATTATTATTGTGGTATAACGTAACAAAAACAGTGTTTCGTCAAAGATACGTAATGCTAAAAACTACGAAAGTGTTACAAGCAGTAGCTGCAACTCCTTTTATCTTGCATATTGCATCCTAACTATCAAAATGTCGAAAAAAATTACTTTTATCCTTTCTAGTGAAAGTAAATCAAATTAAAATCAATGATAGCCTTTTTACTGCAAAAGAATACCCGGCACAAATTAATTTTAATTTTTCAGGTCTTCGTGTGTCAAATTAAATATGTAGCTGCTCAATATTTATCCGCTAATGGAGACATTCAAGAAGAAATTTAGCTTAGTGCTAGGATTAATGCTTGCAATCTTGTTAACTCAAAAAAACTATACTTGAACAGGCTTCAATGCAAAGAACTGTTTCAAATGTATATTCTTCGGTGTTTTGTTTTCAAGGACAATAATGACATATCATAGAATATCTTCATTTATATCACTTTATATAAAAAGCATTCATATTTTGAGACAAAAAACTATCGTAATCAACAAAAAACTATCGTATCGTTACTAACGCAACATAATTTTGTTTTGTATACCGAAGCTTCGAATTGGATTATGTGTGTAGCCGTTGCTAATATTCATCAAAATTTTGATTTTTCCATTAGGTGTTTTCAGTGTAGGTAGTATTGAATTATGTATTAAAAATTGGTGAAACCCTTTTGGGTGTGACGTAGCTCGTTGTTGTTAAATTTATTATTTTCGTTACTAATATCGTAGCCACTGTCCCCAAAATTATGTCCAGTTCACATAGACTGCAAACGGCTCGTAGCAAAACATTCTTAAAGTAAATTTGAAATTTAGTTTGTATCTAGAGTGACAGTAAAGAAATTGTGGAAACATTATCCGTCCTTTTTCTGGTGGAGTTTTGTTTATAACTTACATATTATTACAGCAACGTAAAAGCAATTTAGGCATAAGGTGTTAAACAAATTTGCTAAAAGATTATGATATGCAAATTTATCGCGAATTTTATTTCCAAGATTGCAGCCAAAGGTGGTGTCTGCGGTCCCATAAAATCAAATTTATCCTAATTTATCGAATTTGAATTTGTGCGATGCATTATGTATTGTATTATGCCTTCACGAACCATTCATTTGCCTTGAAAATGCACTTTTCTCGTGAATTTCCTCTTCTTTGACCCGCAATAGCTCCTGCCAGAGTATCGCAATTGACACAATCGATACCCTAAACGATTTTTGACAAAGTTGTCTTAATGTATGTTCAAAATGTGTTTTGCGATAAAAGTCAAAACAAAGTAGTTATGGGGCTCTTAGATGATTTCGGGTCGTTTTCACTTGTGACTTTTTAATTTCGCCACCACATGAAATCAATCTATGTAAAAGCTGCTGGTAAGTGTTCACGAGATACAAAAGAATGTAGTTTTCGTCTTTCTTTTCAATTTTTTTCAGATATTTTGATTGGTTTACTGTGTGTTTCCATATAAATGTAGCTCTTTCCAAGAAACTTTACCATTATTTTTCGTCCATGGGAAGTGAAAATCTTCAAAATATATCGATTGGCACCTGCTTCTCGGCATGTCAGATTTTTACCGACTAAAACCACCTCCGAAAACCTCTCACTCCAACATTCATTTTTTGCAGTATCCATGTGCAATGTATTCCCTGAATGCTTATTTATTTACACAGTACTTCCCAGACGATGTACATCGGTATAAGGGATAGTAGCAGTATCTCAACAATTTTTATTCAGAGTTCAATATATCCAATTTTGTTTCACATTTATAGAATAAATCTTAGCGTTCTTAATTATTGAATTGAGTTTTCAGTAAATGTTTACGTAACGAAACGATATTATGTTACACGCTTCTCGTATTGTGTGAGGTAATTGTAAAAAATTGATGCGGCGTTAATCGGATCCATCCTCAGGCAGTCTTTCATAGCAAATTTTATTAAAAAATCATTTGCATTTCTCATATTGTAGTCGTTCACCCCCTCCCCCATTTATATCTACAGTGCGCTTAAAAAAGGTAGCACACCTAAAAAAATTCTTTTCATATCCTGAAGAACGGGATGCAGGTCAATTAGATGTTCTGCAAATTAGACGCGAAGACTGAAATACACATTTCTACCTGAAAACAATTATGGATTTCTCAAAATTTGAGATTTTATGGCGAATTTAACGACTTTTAGGTGCGTAAAATAGGCAGAATATTTTTTTACGCCCATTGTAACTTGATTGTTTTCTTTTCTTGGTGGTGTAAATTTTTAAAAATGTTTTTTTTTTCTTTTTCCATGTAAATCAGTCCTCTCGGCATGCCGGATTTTTACCGACTAATACCACCTCCTCCTCCTGATCACTCTCTCCATCAATCATTCATTTTCGTTCGTATTAATTGTCGTACCTTGGTGCTTCCCAGACGATGTAGATCGGTATAAGGGATAGCACCTAACTATCAAAATTCAGGATCATTCATTTTATTTTATCATTCATGATATTTTGTTGTTTCTGTTTGATTTCATTCTGCAAAAACTTTGAGTAAAGATGGAGCTGATGTATTCACTTCCGGTTTTGTTCATGTATGAGATACTTTTTAGTGTCATTTTAAACGTGTTGAAGTTTGGTATGTCCTTTATGTAGTTTGGTAAAGTATTGCAAAATTAAAAATTAAAATTAAATTAAATTAAAATTATATTGTTGGCACTCCGGACATTATAAATATTTTTTCCGATATTTTTTTCAAGGTTTAATGAGCTATATTCTTTTGAGTGTAGATGTTTATAGATGAATTTAGCTCTCTCCATATTAATTAGGCTTTCTAGGCTAAGCTCATTAGCTGTTTTGTATACCTCGACCATAGCGGTTAGCATAGGGAGATTATATATATTTTTATTAGCCTTGGTTAAGTTCTTATGCTGTTTTATATATTTCGGACTTGGCTGAACTTTAGGAGCTTATATTCAATCATGAGTCTTTATGAAGTTAATAAATCACTAACAAATTTTTATTGTCTATTATTCTTGCATTAGCATTTATAGTAATAACAGGATGGACATTATTAGCTATTTTTTAAAAGAAAGTATCCAACACTTTCTTTATCGACCGTCACTTATGGCACTCCGAATTTCAAATATCAGCTGTCACTTTAAATTTCACCACGGCCAGTCTCGTGTCAATTCACTCGAAAATTTGAGTTTTGTCGATTTTCACGGTGTCGGAGTAGTCGGAGTACAGCATTTGTTTTTGTAACTTTAAACGCGATTCGATAGCTTGCAGAGTCCCGAAGTCGTATGTTCGCATTGGTATTTCTATGATGCATCTTACGTTGGAGTTATGGCGATAATAAATAATTTGAAATTTGCGCACAGGATCAGCATCACAAATGCGTGTCGATTTTATTGCTCAATGTCGAATAAGGTGAGGAAGGCTCCAGGCGCGATAGGTCATTACTATTTATCACCGCTCCTCGGGGCGAAAGGACGAGAGTTTTGTTTTCATTATGCACCCCCACACACATTGCATGCTCCACTTGTGTTTGCTTGTTTGTTTTTAATTTTCCAACCTTTACAACTTGTATTTACTTCCCTGCCTGTCGCTCGCATCTCATGTCTGTTTTCGCTCGATTCGTTGCAGCACGGAATTGTTTTGGGTGTACACACAGGAAAGGACGACAAATTCGAGTTGACTTCGTATGCGAAACGCTACGACGAGTCTGTCAATGGGAAAATTACCGAGCATTTAAAGTGGTAAGTATGCTAGTCGAAGTGTCGATGACTTGCAAAGGAAGTGCCAGTCTAAAGATAGTACACACGTGGATTTAGTTCATCTGGTTTGCATGGAAAGAATGTGCTCATTAGCAACTGTTTTTTTTTGTAGAATCTAGGGTAAATCCTTTTTGAAACGTGCTTAAGGTTGCAGTAAATATTTTGGAAAAATAACTAACCTAGATAAAACTCCCGACATACCGAGAGTCAGAAGCTGATCGGTGTCTTCTTCTTGATTGCCGACTCCCAAAATTAAAAAAAAAATTGTTTGAAAAAGATATGCTCATTCACTTCATGTGCTTCCTCAAAAGCAAATTAAGCATATAACGCATTTATTAAGAATTCATCTTACAGACTAATATATTTCAATTACAAGACAAGAAAAAACAAAAGAAAATAAATACAAAGCATAGTGAAACTAATTAGATAATAAACGCTGTTTAAAAACGTAGAGTGTGTGAGGAAGCGGACCAAGTTGCAGAATATTGTGGTGAATGGCAGAAAGTCTCAGTTCTAGCATATGGAACGGCAAATATGTTATCAGATCTGGCAAAGTGCTTTGAAATACGATAATCTAACCAGTCAGCAGAAAAGTTAGTGTTTAATTGATGGTGATGAAGCCGAAACAGAAAACACTCATACAAGAGGAGTCTGCGGGCTTGCAAAGCAGAAAGTTGTAGTAAAGAAAGTCTTTTTGGCATATATGTAATTTTAAATTTAAAGATAAGGAAACGAGTGCTGAACTGATTCAATCGTAAAATCCAAATATTGATAGGGTGGTGACCATACTTGCGAGCAGTATTCGAGGATGGGTCTAAATAGGCTAGTCTATAGTTTGACGGAGAAGGAAATGTCAGTAAACATATGAGAGTGCGTTTATACGAGCACGAAGACACGAGAGGCACGTGCGGCTGTTAGCACAATGAGAGGCTCAAATTTAAGTTTCGAGTCGAAAATCATTCCTTGATCTTTTATTTGAAAAACAGCCGTAAATGGAATATCGTGTAACGTATAGATATGATCAATCGGAATGGGATTTAAGGAGGACATTTTGTGACATTTCTGGATATTAAGGAAGAGAAAATTAGTTTCACTCCAAGAATCGATCGCGTCCAGATCCCTTTGGAAAGCAATACAATCCTCTTCCGAGCGGATCATCGGTAAATTTCTAAGTCATCAGCATACAGAAGACTCTAAGACGCTACGACAAAGGGAAGGTCATTCATGGGAAATAAGAATAGAAGAAGGCCTAGAATAGACCCCTGAAGAATGCCGGAGGTAGGGTGGAAGAGAGAAAAATGTAATCATCATAGACTAATACGGCATGAACGTGAACTGATGAAAGATTCAAGCTAGGAGAGTAATGGTGCAAACAGACCAAATTGAGCTAGCTTCAGAAGTAGAACATTTAGGTTGACAGTGTCGAATGCCTTACTGAAGTCAGTGTACACTACATCAACTTGGGTACGACTGTCGAAAGCCTTTGCGACAGTTTTTCCACATATGTTTCGCTTTCAATGTTTTTGGTATGAATGAATCAAGTGTATCTGCTTTTCTAATTGACTGGTGTGCGATAATTGTAGTGTATCTACCGTAATAACCACGACGGAAGACTGCAGCAACACTTTCATTAAGTTTGTTGATGACATCAAAACTTACGTACTAAAATTGCAATTTGTTTTGTAGTATATGAAACTGATGAATATTCAATACTCTTGTGGATACATTCATTGAGTCGATGATTCTCTGATGATTGGATTAACATTAATTAATTCAAATAGTTCAGGACAACGCGCTGCATCCGGAAACGATGTCTATTTACAAGCCACAAAGAAAATTTGTACAGATCCTTTTTCGATAAACGTCACGAACACGATCTGCAGGCAAACTAGAAACGCAGTTGTGGTAACCAATCTACACTCAAGTATATCAGCCCTCAAAAACACCTCAACCGGTCCATAATTTTCATAGTCGATTTGTCAAACATTCAAACACAAAAGCTACTCCATAAACAGACCGTCGTGATCGAAGGAATATCGTTACATCATTTTACTTAAAACATATTTCGAGCCGTTTCCCTTAACATGTAATTTATAGGTATTCACATTTGCTTCTTTTCCCAAAGCCAGAAATTTAAGAAAGTTTATCTGCTTTCTGAATAGGAACTATATGCGAAATCACAAATACAAGGAAAATATATTCAATAATATATTTATTAAATCTGCACCTTTGTTAAAAATGAGCAAATGCCTATTTTTTTTTAAATTTTTTAGAAACTCCAAGTTTACATGATTTTTTGATCTTTTTACTAAATATTAATGCTAGACACGAGCTGAACTACCAATGTCAAAAAGAGTTTCGGTTAATCTTTTTCATCGGAAATTACTGAACAAATAATAAAAATAAAAACATCTTCAAATATATATATTTATACTATTTCACGCGTTACAATTATACATTATTACAAGTTCATTTGCATAAAATGTGATTCATCATTTTCATCACAGTCTATCGTATCGTGGCCATCAACTTCACAATTTGAATGCATCTAGGAATATGGTTGGTTGGTTGTAGTGGCAGCCTTCTTTATCCAAAGATGGCTCACTTAGGCCACTATAGGCCCATTGTAATACCACAAAAGATTGAGACGGCACTAGAACCTACAGGATGACGAGAACCATTTAGATTCTCGTATAAAGTTGACTATGCAGCTAATATTTAAATCAGCTACTTCCGTCAGGCTGTCCAGGAAAGGTGAGCCTACGGTTTGCATGCGTTTCCTGGATAGTGCTGGGCATTCACACAAAAAGTGTTGGATTGTTTCTTCCTCGTCTTCCGATCTGCAACTTCGGCAGAAATCGTTGAAGGGAACGCCCAACCTTTCTGCGTGTCTGCCAATTAGACAGGGCCCCGTCAGTACGGATACGATGGAACTCAAGGTTTCGCGGCTCGTGTTAAGAAGCCGCTTGGTGCGTTTGGAGCACAGTGCATGCCAAGTTTGCCTGGTTGTTTTACAGGTTTCTTCAAGTAACCAGGCCCTATTTGCAGCCTTCATGTAATGCTGCCTAAATCCCAGCTTTATGGAAGCTAGAGGTTGGCCGACTTGGGGTGTGAGTGGATACTCTTAGAGCTCAGTGCCAGCTCGTGCTAGGGCATCTGCTTCGCAATTTCCCGGTATATCACTATGCCCCAGTACCCAGCAAAGAATTACTTCACAATGAAGCGATATCATGTTCAGTTGTGTGTGGCATTCGTTGCAATCTTGGATGAGGTATGCACGCTCGATAGTGATTGGATAGCAGCTTGATTGTCAGAGAAAATGTTTAAATTTCTTATGGAAATTTTCTGGTTTTTCAGCCAGTCTACTGCCTTGTAAATAGCAATGACTTCTGCCTGAAAAACACTGCAGTGGTCTGGTAGCCGGAAGGATAGTTTCAGGTAGTTTTGAGAAAACGCCACAGCCAACTCTTTCATCCATTTTTGATCCATCAGTGTAGATGTCGATCGGTTCCTGTATCTCGCTTCTATGTATGGTCCAGTCATCCCTATTCGGAATGATTGGCTTGAAACCATGGTGTAAGCAGGGAATCGGACGAGCGAAGTCTGCTTTTCCTGGCGTTTGTCCGATTCCTCGGTAATATGGTAGAGTGGTCAACATTCCTCTCATGCCAGAGGTTTAGAGTTTTCAGTCGAATCATAGAACACTTGGCCTGCAGTCTCGTAAGTAGCTCTGTCGGAAGCCAATTTAATAGCATAAATAATGCCTTTGTCGGGGTAGTCCGTACAGCCCCGGTGATTGCAATAGCCGCAATCCTTCTGACCTTGTTTAGCTTGTTGGTTTATAATAATAATAAACATTTCACAAATAACAAAAAACACAACACATATATTAGATTTCATTTAAATATATTCTGCGCAGGTAAGAAGTCGTTGTGTTTATGGACGTATACGCAAGAACCAATTCGACAAAGTTTTGGAGGAACCAATGAGGGTTAATAAAAGATCCGCGTAGGCAAATATTTGGGAATGACGATAACATTGAAATGGTCACAGAAAAAGAATAAAAGCGTTGTTTAGTTTAATTAATTTTTATAATTCTCTTCTTTGCACTTCAAGCAGAGAACTTTTCGGTCACTATTTGTTTGTACACATTATTTAAGAGTATAAGAACAGCTTCTCCAATCTATGTCACATATAAAACAATACTTTGGAAATTGTTAGTCCGAAAATTTGTTTCGTTCCATTTTGTACATTACATTGATTTGATTAGTTATCCCTTTTAAATTTGACACTTCCACCACAGTCAGGCAATATGTTAAGCGGAACTTCATACCCATATTATTTCTTACTTGAGTATAATTTAAAACACTTTAATTGGAAACGCACTTTTGTTTAAGCAATATTATTCCAGAAAATATACTTTTCATAATTTCAAATTATTTCACGTACAATTATCTTTTGAATTGTAGTCAAACTGAAACATATTGCCTGTTATCAGTAAACTTTATTTCTTTGCCATAATCACTTATTTTCATTCTAACAATAAAGTTAAAGCAGTTAAATATAAAGATGGCATTTTTGTTTCAGATTGACTGCATTTTATAAGAAAATTCACGTGATTTGTGCCGCTGTACCTAATGTTGCAAGGTCCGAACGTATAAATACACACAAATCTGAAAAGCTTCATATATATTTACTGAAAAAATACATCCGTGAATGTCGCTCGTGTGTAAATTAATTGGTGACTATAACCAATGATAATAACAGCACATTTACTGCTTAAAGATATCCACGCGAAACTAGAAATTTATTGAATCGTACAAGTCGCGAGTGGATGCGATGACATCGCGACGCCCACGTTCACTTTCTCCCATGGGAGTTGATTCTTCGCATCACCATGGCGATGACAAGAAACGACGACCGGTCGCCCTGAATGGGATCAGTTCTACCGTGGAGGATAAAACGAACGACTTCCTGTGCCCTATATGTTTTGACATCATCCGTGAAGCGCATATCACGCGATGTGGTCATACATTTTGCTACGATTGCATAAATAAGTCGATTTTGACTTTCAAACGCTGCCCGAAATGTAATGTGTTCCTGACTTCTGCCGAATCAATATTCCCGAACTATCTGCTGGACGAGCTAATCTCCAAACATAGTGTAAAGATGCAAATCCAGGACGGATTGAATACGACGCCCAGTACAGCGGCTGCCCCGGATGGCTTGAAGAGCTTTTTGTCGACTGAATCCCAAAAATTGTCCTTAACCGATGTAAATATAATGTTAGAAATTTTGACGCAGAGGAAGCATCTACTCGAGGCTGAGTCAAGCGCTGCTCAAAACCAATTGTTGTATGAATTCCTGATGCATTTGCTTCGGCAGAAAGAGGATCAACAAGCTCAAATATTGAAGGAGATTAGTTTGGTTAAAAAGGATTTAGAAAGTGTAAGCAATATATTGTCGAACGTGAGTACTAACCCTCAAGACGATGCCACTGCACCGAAAGATCAAGCCGGAGAAAGTAGTAATGCTGAAAAACAACCGAGCGCAGCCGAAATTGATGCGTTCAGTAGCAATATTGCAGCTGTTATCGATACTAGTTCTCGGAGTAATTTTCTATCACGCAAACGGCGAATGTACTCACACTTCGAAGACTTTGTTTCGTCTTATTTTTCAGCGCGAAGTCAAGAACTGTATTTAGGGACGGATCAAAGCCAAATGAGCGGCGATTCGAAGCTAAAAGGTTCAATCGTTCGACAAGGACTAGACACATTCCGTGACAATCTTGTAAAATTTTCACGTTATAGTACGTTGCGTCCGTTAGCCACCATGCACTATTCTAGTGATCTACATATAAGCTCAACAATCGTATCCACAATTGTGTTCGACAAAGATAACGAATATTTCGCGATAGGGGGAGTGACAAAACGAATTAAAGTTTACGATTATTTGTCTGTTATTCGAGACTCGGTGGACATTCATTATCCATGCGTGGAGATGGTCTCCAAAAGTAAAATTTCATGTATAGCCTGGAATTCATATCACAAGAATATCCTCGCTTCCAGTGATTATGAAGGTGCTGTAAATATTTGGGATGTGACCACTAGCAAGCTAACAAAATGTTTTCAAGAGCACGAAAAACGATGTTGGAGCGTTGACTTCAACGAAGTGGACACGCGGCTGATTGTATCCGGGTCGGACGATGCTCGGGTGAAGCTTTGGTCGCTTAAGGACGAGCATTCGATTGCCACGCTTGAAGCCAAAGCTAATGTGTGTTGTGTTAAGTTCAATCCGAAAATCTCATACCAACTAGCTTTCGGATCGGCGGATCACGATGTACACTTCTACGATCTGCGAAATATGAGTCGTGCAATTTGTGTGTTTAAAGGACATAAAAAAGCAGTGTCCTATGTGAAGTTTTTGAATACCCATGAAATAATCTCAGCTAGTACGGATAGTCAATTGAAGTTGTGGAATGTAAACTCGCCACCGTACTCGTTACGTTCATTTACGGGGCATGTGAACGAAAAGAATTTTGTGGGACTTGCCACTGATGGTGATTACATTGCCTGCGGCAGTGAGGACAATTCAATGTTTATTTATTATAAAGGACTCTCGAAACCGTTGTTCAGCAAGAAAATCGAAGTCGGTCAACGAGTGTCCGATTTGGAGAGATCGAACGATCTAAATGAATTCGTTTCGGCTGTGTGTTGGCGCAAACAGTGCAATGTTGTTTTAGCTGCAAATAGCCGCGGTCTTATAAATATTTTAGAATTAGTTTAAGTTAGTTTTTGATGTCCATTGTGTGCTTGCTATTCTTTCAAATCAGTTGCTCGGTTGGTTTTCGTTAGTCACTTGGAGGATTTTTGCCAACTACAAGAATTATAGCTTGAAATTTAATTTTAAAAAAACCGACACTTATTCATTTTGTTTATTCAATTTAGGAGACGAACTTAGCATTATCGCACATTCTACCCATATTTCTCAACGGTATTATGTTTACAATATATTTTTGCACAGAAAATACTCAATTTTATTAAATCTGATGCTATTTTGCATATAAATAATTTATAAATCGCCAAGTGTTAAAAATCATCTGCTCATATTATTTTGTAAGGAAAATAAGCACATTTCTCAGTATTGAACAAAATGTAATCCAAGCGATGGCACAATAATGGTACGTTGTGGACGAATTGTTGTCAAATCAAACAGTTTACTTTGTATTGAGTACACCAAGTCATTTATAATTTAAGCTAGCTGAAAATATTACCGATGTTAGGCAACTGTTCGTACATAATCATTTTATTAACGATTTTAAGCAACAATTATGGTTCGTTCTTCTTTTAACTGTACTATTTTCAGTGTATATGATCTTTTTTATTTAGTTTTCGTAAGAAATGTCAAAAAAATAAAACATTGGAACGAATTGGTTAATCTTATGATTTTGTTGTGATTTTTTGTGTTTTCAACCAAATACACGTGTTTAACAAAAGCTAGCTTGTAATTACGCAGGTCTGATGATAAAGTAGATGTAAAGCGATGTTGAAGTAAAATTATTAATATATATTGTTGCACGTTTTGTATGCACGTCAGACAATGTACAGTGTGTTACATTTTTGAGTGTATGTAATAAAATTGGCTGAAACAGACGGCAGAATACAATTAAAATGCAGTTCACATAAACTTCTGAAAAAGTAGTTAGTTAGCAAATATATTTATAACATCAAAAAATCTTAAAATTTACACAGAAACTAAAACCATAGCATTGAGTAGCAGGACAACACCATAACGATTAATCAGAAATATTTTCGTTAAGTTCCAGCAATTTTCTAATTCACTTTTAGTTTTGTTGAAACTTTGAACAATTTCGAAAGTATTTGGATATGTTTTATTTCTATTCCTATTATCATTTTTCACTACTAATCATTAACCGCGTATTTCGCTAGTTTTAAAATATGTTTGTCTTGTCTGCTTAAAAAGTGATAGATTCCTCCGCATTAAAGAGGTTCATATCGCTGGGTCATTGAATATATGTGATGTAGAGTCGCAATACCGAGACTTGACCTTTGCATCACTCATTTTTAGCAGCAATGGTTTGATTCGCTTGAAAACTTTTTATAAGCAAATCAGAATATTCATTTAGTATTTTTTAGTCAATTTATTCAAGCTGGCAAGGTTGGCGGTTTTTTTATTTATTGCTTTGCTCTTATCCCATATGCGAGCTGGGTTATTGGAAAGGTGTTGTTTTTTAGGAAATAAATCTCAAATTCTCTATTTTGCCAGTTTTGCCAACCCTTCAATCAGCAGTCCCGTTAATTTTTGTAGTATCCAATGTTCGATTAGGAAATGCTATTTCTGATGCGCAGAGGCCTTCAACAATATCAAGTTCGGGAGTGATAGTCTTCACCAATACGGTTTTCGTATCAAAGACCATCTTGGAAGAAATGTCCACATTTCCTTTCATTTAGAAAAAATGTACAATGCTACTCTTTTGGAAAATTTTGTAATGTATCCAGAAAACTTGTAATTTTATGGGGTAGAAGTTTCCTGTCGGAGAACATTTTTTAACGCCCACTAAAGTGGAAATTAGTGATGTTGGACGTTTTGATACATCCATACCTTTGAAGAGTGTATGATGGGGTTGATAACTCAGTATCTGATCTACACGCTTGCCTTTTTTCTCAGTCCTTCAATATCGTTCAAAATTTCATTGAATGTTGACCGCATAAAAATCAGACAACTTTTTTTTAATGAACATTTGGAGACGTTGTGCAATGCGGCATAATGTTCAAAGTCAGTCACAGACTCGACATTTTATAATATTGGCCACCTTCAACGTTTTAGTTATTCTTTCTCGCAATTTTCCATAATGTCCTTACGTTCGTTTCATGATTGTTGACTAACCTATATGGATACTTTGACCACTAAATACATTTAATTTCTTTATTCTCGAATTCTAGTTAGCAATCTTCAGTTTGCGTACTTTGTCAAGTCGGCGAGTCCGAAGCATCGCAGACATTTAAATCTCGATTGCTGTATCGTAATTATAATTCAGGGCTTTGGAAATGTTCGTTCAAAATGTCCCCAGCTTTTGCTGTCTCTCTAATCTTCATTTGACGGTCGTCTACCACGATTTAAAGAACTTTTCCGATGTTATTGGTAGTGGTTGCAGTATCCACCGCGGCTTTAATTTGCGTAGGCATATTGCATTTCAATGCAATGCAATGCCGGCTCGATGTTCGTTTTTTTTTTCATTTTTACAGAAACACTAACATCGACTGACACAAACGACTGTTAAACAATAGTTGCGCGTCCGGCATGGCTAACATTTAAGCCATTACAGCTTCTTCTTTTGTACTCAATACGTCTAGCTGTTTCTAAATATATGGGTGAGCAGGCTGTATTAAGCGAAATGGATATGTAGCTTGTATATTTTAACGTTTCCAGGTGTTTTACACCGTAGTTAACCTTTTTAAGTAAACTCGCGTAACGCTGCTCTCGCTATTTCCCATTGGAGACATTACGTTTTAATGAGGTGCGTACCGTGTCTAGGGAATCACCGAGCTGAGCTTAAGCTTCCTATGCTAAAAGCATTAGCGATTTGAGTACAAGCTCGAGATGCGTATTACGCTTATCTGTCTACGCTTGCTCAATTAAATTACCAGAATATTTTTGACGAGTAGCAACAGCTTCATGTTAAGTCGGGCATTTCAAACTACGCTCGTCACTCGCTGCTTCACTTCCCGCTCAAGTTTTTTTAATACTAAAGAAACTAGAGCGAAATTAGGTCGACATAACCCTTTCCCTGACATCACCGGCTTGTTCTACGGGATATCAGAATTTCCAAAAATCACCCCCGTTTATATTTGATTCACCCTCGTAACTTTATTTAATGTGTTTTTTAAATATTTTTTTTATATGGAAATTTTATTTATTTATAAAAATAATTATAAGTACATAAAACAACAATATCAGTGAATCGGAAAAAAATTTTATAAACGCATTTTTCAAACAAAATGGCCGACTTTTCGTAGCTCCAATCCGAGGTGTTTTTTAAGTGCTCCGCGGCCGGACAGCTAGCAGCCTCAATTTTGAACCTAGATCAAAAAAAAAAGGTTAAACTACATCACAATACCTAGAGAAGTACCTGAGGAAATTTAGAAATATTGATTTTCCGGAAAATGGGAAGCATTTGAAGTGAAAACTCTTTTTTCGAAAAAAAAAACGTTAAAAAAGGGTCATAAAATAAAAAGTTTTTGATCTATAAAAAAATCTCAGGAACTTCTTCGCGAAATACAATTATAAATATGTGATGAAAATTTTAAGTCGATCGGATGAAAATTGTTCGAGTTAGTTGTCCGGCCGATTTGAAAAACACCTCGGAATGGAGCTACGAAAAGTCGGCCATTTTGTTTGAAAAATGCGTTTATAAATTTTTTTTCCAAATCTCCGATATTGTAGTTTTATGTACATACTTATAATTATTTTTATAAATAAATAAAATTTCCATATAAAAAAAATTATTTAAAAAACGCATGCTTTTGCATCTGCTACAGTGTCCATACCCCTTAAGTGGTTTCCGTCGCTTACTTGCTAATATTTCATTCTCTTAACCCAGCTTGCATTACATCGTTGATTGTTATTATCCTTATTTCATTGATAAATCGTTAGATGTTTTCCTTACGTGCGTCAATTATTCTTGTATCGTTAAGAGTAACAAGACTTTTTAACATTTCCCCGCAAAAAATTTGACAATGATATGAAAGTACAATGATGGCCAATTAACATGTCCAAAGCGGCGTAGGATGTTTTTCAGCGTCGTTCAAGCGTGGAATTTTAAGTACATTACAGTTGCCAATGTTAAAATAACACGCACTTTACCAGGCGTTCTGTCGTCTCTCCTTGTTTAATTTAATCTCGTAATAATTTTTTATTGAAATTTTTGTCTGGCTTTGTTATTCAAAAAAGATTTAAGACCAGCCGACCATTTTTGATAGTGCTTGTATCATTATTTTCAAATTTACCGTCAAAGACTGCCAGATTTTCATTTCATATATTTAAACTTGTGGCAAGTTGATTAAAACCCACAAAATTTATTATTTTGTTTAGTGCTTTCATTAAAATTTATCTTTTAATTCCCGGTCGCAGTCACTATTTCCGATTCAAGCTCGTCCACTTCAAAACTTTATCAGAATCTTAAATTTTTAAAGGCTATTGTCATACATGCTACACAAATTGAATAGCGCTTATTAAACAACTCGTAGAACATGTTCATGCAATTTCGAAGAAAGTTAGAGTTAACATCAATCCAAAGAACTTCAAAAAGTAGTCAAAAATTCAAATATGTAATAAATAAATCGTTACACGCTGCATGTCTCTTCATATTTTTTGAAAGATTTATGGAATATACTTAATCGAGATGAAAGATGTCTCGTTAAAAAAATGCGTAGTTAATCTATTCTTGAAATAAATTATTAAAAATTTAGATAAATAAAACACGTCCACCGAACACACGTTTAGTAAAAAAAAGAAGCAAATAATCCAAATCAATTTCAACAACAAAATATATGTATGTAATTATTCTAAATTAAATTTAGAACAATCATGGAAAAAACATGAAATATTGAAAAAATGGAACATTTAAGAAGCAATACTATACATAAAAAAGTGTTAGTTGATTATATGAAGTAGAAAATTCAATGCACAATTGTGAAAAATAAATGTATGGTAAAAAACAGCGTACAGTAGCTATGAAAATTAATTTTGATATATTTTACTGTCTGGTATCACTAGGTGTACCAAACGACCAAAATAACCATCGTTGGCACATCGGCAAAAAATATTCCAGAAAATTAGCCAGTCCGCTTCGTTCTTGGTATCAATCGTCTTTAAGAATCGCGTGTCAGGATCCACGATCGATTCCGTATACTAACATCAGAAAGATGGTTGTTTCTTGAAATTAGCAGGTTGTTTTTTTTATTGTCAGAACCGGAAATTTATTCTATTGGACTTATGAATGCATCAATCAACCTCGCCGTTTTTGTGCCTGTTTTTTACGAGATGAAAACGTAGTATAAAAATGGGTCTTACCATACACTTACCAAATTATAATTATCCATCAACAAATCTGTCTGATTGACGTGTAATTTTTTGTTAAGGTCTTGCCTTTATTGGCTCTCTACTTGATTTTCTTAATATAAAAAGGATGGGATCTTGTCATACAATTGGTATAATCAGCGCACATTTTTGTTTAAGTTTCCGCTTTGTCTATAACGAATATTACTACAGCTCCATCTTGAAAACATAGGGGCAGGAGCGCCATAATATTCGGAGTTAGCATTTCTTACCATGTCTTGAGACCCAGATTACTTCACTAGGTATTTCAAATTTGAGTATTACCTTATGTAGTGTATTCCGATCTTTCTTTCGTATATTATTAGAACCATTTCCTAGCTCCTATACATCTTGACCTTTTAACTGACCACGACGATCGAAAAGCTCTTAAGCGATATCGTCATTAGTAAGATAGTGCTTTAAACATCTGTGTAGCGAAGCAAACACAAACCACTGGGGAATAGTATACAAGATTGTCTTGACAAAGCTGAATTGTTGTTATGTTGTGACCAAATTGCTGGTCTTCCTCACAAACAACCAATCGACAATATTATCCATTTAAGTGCTCTCCACTTACATGCCTGCGAGGTAGCTCTTAGATCATGCTTATCCTCAGGCCTCACAAATTAGAGCGCACTGAATAGGAGCACGATCGCAGCACTAGTGGCTGACGAGGGATCACCATGACAGCGAAAAAAAGTAAACATCGTAAATCGATCCCATAATGGCGGTACTTGTTAAGTTTCACATTACTCCGACTAGGTCGGGTCGTGAATGTTACCTTAACGGAGGAGACGATGTAACTGCTTGCGCTTGCGCTATCCACGATGTCATACTGCAGAGGATATCGACAAAAACCTACTCCGTTTGACTATGTAATTTCATATTATTATTACAACAAACGTTTTTTAAAATTACATTAGCAACACAAGTATTATACAATAGTATTATTTAATCCATAGTGTTACAAGCAAATTCATTTTTCATTTCGGGAGTAAGTTGCTCCCTTCTTCAGTGGTAATTCATTTTTCAGTTAAGACGTGATGCTGGTAAGATAAACAAATCTTCTTAATAGTATGTTTGGTTGGGTGGTTAAAGTGGCAGCCCTCCTTATCAAAAGATGGCTCACTTAGGCCACAATAGGTACATTGTGATACCACAGAAGATTGAGACGCCACTATAACCTAGCAGCTGGGTGACGAGAACCAATTAGATTCTCGTATGAAGCCGGCTATACAGCCGATGTTCAAATCAGCTACTTCCGTGAGGTTGTCCAGGAAGGGCGAGCCTAAGGTTTTCCTGCGTTACCTGGACAGTGTTAAGCATTCGCACAGAAAATTTTGGATTGTCTCTTCCTCTTCTTCCGATCTGCAATTCCGGCAGAAATCGTTGAAGGGAACGCCCAACCTTTCTGCGTGTCTGCCAATTAGACAATGCCCCGTCAGTATGGACTCAATAGAACTCAAGGTTTCATGACTCGTGTTGAGGAGCTGCTTGGTACGGTGGAGCTCAGTGCGTGCCAGGTTTGCCTGGTTGTTCTGCAGGTTTCTTCCAGTAACCAGACTCTATTTGCAGCCTCCATGTAATGCTGCTTAAATCTCGCTTAAATAGTATGTTTAACAACATACAAAAATGTTGTCTTTGATTGTCTCTCTTTTACTCGATATACTTCAGGAACATTCAATCACATTTTTTTGGGAACCAAGCGCCAACTAAAACTCCAGTATGTAAGAAAAATATGATATTTCTGTTTATTACTACAGAATCATATAACACTAAATCAGTTACACCGACCACAGTTGTTTTAACGTAGAAAGCTTTAAGAAATCTGTCAAACTCCTCGGACGACACAATGGCATTTTCTTGTCACACAGAATCTATTCATAACATGCTGGTAATTTTTTCATCCCTTGTTATAAAAATTCGCAATTCTTTTTCTAGTTAACTAAGTCTAACCCGAGAAAATTCAGGAATCGCGTAGCTCAGAGGTAGCGTATGTCGGAGTACTACGGTATACCAAAATCAAATAAACAATTGTGAGTCTTGAATACCTTGGGTAAAATGTTGGAGCGCAATATCCCTTTCAAAGGGTGGGTTCTGCGAAAGACAATTCGATTTTCGAAGTGCCATTCTATTGAGGAAGCCACAACATAAGCTGTCGTACACTTTGTGTAGCCAACAAAAAGTGTACTGGACAATGATTACGCTAGAATAATGTTCCTTTTTTGATAAAACGCCATCAACCCGAACTGATAGCAAATATGTAAATCGTTTATCTAGAACGGATTTCAACCACTACCTGTTGAGCAGATCCATCCACTACAGAATAGTTTATGGAAAAAGGAATACCCCAGTCACCGTTGGATTTCCGCCAAGATCATTGATCGGTTCTTTCTTATGGCACGTAATGTACTACGGTGTCTTACGTCTTCTTGTTCTACAGGAAGCAAATATTGATTTTGCGGAAGTAGTTTGCACCAAGAATCTGAACGATTATATACGTGCAAAGCAATCGCTTCGACCAGAACATGATGCGATTCAGCAGGATAGCAGCTACTTGAGCAAAAGACTGAAGCGATTCTCATCAGCAAAAAGAGGAAAATAAGTGCCGCTACCCTCAGAGTTGGAATCTACGCAATTTGCTCAAATTTAACGATTAAATATGTGGAAAAAATCTTCAATGCAAGATTAAATATCACATCTCATATCTACTAGCAATAAAGCGGTCAAAGTCAGTGCTACGTTGGCAAAAAGGCGTCAAATATAGGCGGCTCCGTAGCAACAGTAAACTTATCATCTCGAAAGTGTTGAGCTCCGTTCTTTTCTATATAACTCTAGCGCGAGATGAACCATCACCCTTAAGTGTCGACTAAGTGCTTTAAAGTCTGCTGTGGATACAGGACAATGTTATACAAAGCAGCAAGGATCAGTGAAGTGAAGTGATTCTAATTGACTTACTTGCCATCGAAATTTACCGCGTTTACGAGGCGCACAGGTTGAAAAGGACAATACCGACATCCGGATTGTAAAGAGTAGAGCGTGCAAAATTTTTGGTCAGATAGCAGAAACTGTGGCCTCAATGATCAAAATGCCTCTGAATGTACACTTCCTAGTGTCCTGCAGGCTGATTGAATAGTAAATATGAGGAAGTCAACTTCTTGGGTTCCACAAGTATATTTCATTTATTTTTTACATGTCTGAAGGTTAGCCAGGCCCTAAGACAAGTGTTAGTGTCCAAGGCAAGTGCGAAAAACGTTGCTTGTGAAATGCTTGGCTACTTTGGATTCCTATGCCAAGGTAGTGATAACAAAGTAAAATTCTGCTAGAAAAGATAAAGAAAAGCTATAGCCAGCTAAGACGGTGTCTGTCTTTTGAATTAATGCCTTTCGGTGGTCGCGATTAGTGTTTACAAAAAGAAAGTGGGTTGTTTTGGTTTGAAATCCACATTACTACCTCACGTGTTTCTTTGGCTAGTATCTTTAAGATCCACCTCCTGAAAAAAGATCATAGCACATTGGACGCGCACGGTTTGTAGTGACGCACGATGGTTTCGAAGGACACATGGTAGGAAAATAAGGTAGGTCTGAGCAGATAAAGGATGTTAAGTTGTCGTCATTAATGTAGATGATAAAATCACTAGTGTAAAATTATGCTGAGAAATGCGTTTCCTCTAAAATCACAGTAGCAATGAAAGATATCGCTTTGAGATTTGTTATTTAGTTGACCAGAATCTTCAAGAGCGCATCCACAAAATGTTCTTTTGTTTGATTAGAAGAACATTGCCCAAAGTTTTGTTCTGGGATACTCTCTAACCAAACATAACGAGAACTACAGAAGAGTTATGTCGGCAGCTGAAAAATGATCCAGATGCAATGCTCGAGAAACGCTCTGCATTAACTAAACACAAAAATTTCTCTTACATCACTACTATGCGAGAACACACGCGCCTTTAGTCACTAAAAGTAGTCCATAGCAGTGATACTAGTAACTTCCTCTGGTTTCTTTAAAAATTTATTGTAGTCATGATGTTTTGAACTCGTCTAACGGTCCAAAATTCAATAGAACAGTCCAGTTATTGTTACCGCTGTCGTTTATGTCAAGTATCTTCTTAATCAAATAAAGTCTCCTAATAAACTTAACCAATTAGCAAGCGACCATTCGTAGCAACAAGGAAAGTTATCTGTAAAAGCGGTTTAGCCACCAAGATATTATAAATTAAAATAACCGCTTCTGATATTTACTAAAATTGGAGCAGAAATTTTCTGTGACTCTCCTATTTCTTATTCTATTCAATTCCAATTTATTTAATTTTTTACATAATTGTAAATGTGTGTAAATGTATCGTTCAATATTTCTTATTATGTATAGCTCTAACCAGCATGTCTACTGATGGCTTACATTCCACAGCGGCGGAAAGAAGCTAAAACAGTCTTCATACCCAAAACGTGCAAGACATCCCACTCCTCACCTAATGTCTCAAGACCTACCAGCCTCACCTCTTTTTTGCTGAAAACTCTGGAACGACTGATAGAGATACATCTGAGAGTTGCTCTGAAACCACTCTCCAATGCGCAGCATGTGTACACGAAAAGAAGATTGGTTTAAACAGCTCTTCACTCGCTCACCAGCTACACCGAAAAAGCGCTAAGCGTTAAAGAATATACGCAGGCGGTTTTTCTAGACATCGAAGGTGCATTCAACAACGTCAGCCACAAGGCTATTGAGAAGGCACTCGAGGAAAACAATGTGGATGATAACCTGATTAGGTATATCGTACAACTGCTAAGCAGCAGGAGCATCAACTCCACAATAGGAGACAGTATCCTAAGAAGGCGGACGTGCACAGGTACCCCGCAAGGTGGGGTGCTATCACCCCTTCTATGGAACTTAGTGGTGGACAAACTCCTGTCAACAATAGAAGCAACTGGCTGCAAAGTCGTAGCCTATGCAGACGATATTGCAATAGCAATATTGGGCAAATTCGTAAACACCCTATCTGAAAGACTTAACTTTGTCCTGAGTATTCTTACGAAGTGGGTCTGAAGATTAATCCGCAGAAAACGGAATTTGTGCTGTTCACAAAAAGGTACAAAATTCCACGATTTCTCCCACCCAAACTCGATGAGATAAGCCTCATACCGTCTCATCAAGTTAAGTATTTGGGTCTAATTCTGGACTCCAAGCTCGCGTGGAAAGCGAACATAGAAGAAAGAACGCGAAAAGCGGCATGCGCAATCTACTGCTGCAAAAGAGCCATTGGGAGAAAGTGGAGATTGAAACCTAAAATCGTATCATGGATCTATACGGCGATTGTGGAACCAATCCTGCTGTACGGCGCAGTTGTTTGGTGGCCAGCTATTGCGAAAACATCCAATGCAAACCTCCTAAACAGGGTCAGCACGATTGTAGCTATTGCAATAACTGGGGCCTTACGCACAACCCCGACAAAGGCACTGTTTATGCTATTGATTTGGCTCTTTACGAGACAGCAGGCCAAGTGCTCTGCGATTCGATTAAAAGCACTACATCTCTGGCAAGAAGGAAATATTGGCCACTCCACCATACTTCGGAGGGATGGACCACCGCCAGGGGAAGTACACCTTGCGTCCCCGATTCCCTGCTTTCATCATAGTTTCAAGTCAGTCATCCTAAGCAGGGATGACTGGGCAATAGAAAGAGGTGGGATGCAGGAATCGGTCGACATCTAAAATGGATGGAAAAATTGGCTGTGGCGTTTTCTCAGAACAGCTAGGCCTGAATCTATCCTTTCGGCTTCCAGACCACTGCAGTGTTTTCAGGCAGAGGTCATTACAATATACAAGGCAGTAGACTGGCTGAGAAATCAGAAAATTTCCATAAGAAACCTGAATATTTTCTCTGACAGTCAAGCTCCAGGAGTATACACTCACACCCCAAGTCTGCCAACCTCCAGCTTCCATAAAGCTGGAATTTATGCAGCATTACATGAAGGCTGCAAATAGGGTCTGGTTACTGGAACAAACCTGCAGGACAACCAGGCAAACTTGGCGCGCACTGAGTCCCAGACGCACCAAGCAGCTCCTGAACACGAGTCGTGAAACCTTGAATTCTATCGTGTCCATACTGACGGGGCATTGTCTCATTGGCAGACATGCAGAACGACTAGCTGCCTCTTTCCACGATTTCTGCCCCAGCTGCAGATCGGAAGAAGAGGAAGAAACAATCCAACATTTTCTGTGCGAATGCCAAGCACTGTCCAGGAAACGCATGAAAACCTTAGGCTCACCCTCCTGGAACAGCCTCACGGAAGTAGCCAGTCTGAATATTAGCTGTGTAGCCTGCTTCATACGAGAATCAAAATGGTTCTTGTCATCTCACAGGTTCTAGTGCCGCCCTTATCTTTTTGTGGTATCACAATGGGCCTATCTTGGCCTAAGTGAGCCATCGTTTGATAAAGAGGGCTGCCACTACAACCAACCAACCAAAGCTCTAACCAATCACATCTCATTAATTCACTAATTATTTACTTTAATTGATGTGTTATAATTCTCACACAGCTCAAATATCAAATTCATCGGGACGAAAGATGATCATTTACTTGAATATCATGAAAAGTGTCGTGAACCTATCACAACCCCACGCTCTACCACGGTACTTGTGCTGCATGTGGTTTCAAATGCCAATCAATGACTCGAGTCGCAGTGAAGCTTAGTCGCTCGCAAATTGTTCGCTAGCCTAGAATATTTATAAACATGCATGTTTCGTATCTTTGCTGTCTCATTAATCTGAGTAACACATTTACTGTAGGTAAAATATTCTGAACATAGGTACAGTATTATACTCGACTTTATTCGCAAAGTAAGTTTTTCCTAAATATGAAAAAAATTCGGTGATATTAATGCTCATAGTATGATCGTACCATGTGATGGTGAGGAAATAATATATGGATAAACTATTATTCTTTTCTTTTTTGATTATTTTTGATCTATTTGTTTTCTAATTTCAGTTCCGGACCACCAAAAGCGAATTCTAGTCGCATTTTTTGGGGCTTAAGTGATAAGCATGATGCGATAGCTCTCGTCGGTATAAAAGATGCAACAAAGTACTGTAAATTGGATGGACTCAATGCAGAAAAGGAAGTAATACGTACTGCCGCAGCGGTTGGTGCAAAAAGTCTAGTTTCCGAAAGTGTTCTCAACATAGATGTGGAACCATTTGATGATTCTGAATGTGCAGCCGTTGGTTCATTGCTTGGAACATTCAAGTATCAAGCGTTGAAATCAAAACAATCTCCGCGGCCTACGATAAATATCGCAGAAACGGACAAAAAATACGCGCACGGCTGGAAGTGTGGGGAAATTTTAGCCCAAGCACAAAATTTTACCAGAACGTAATGTGATAATTTACTAATTTTTTAGTTGTAGAACCTTCGTCGAAAATAACCCATTTAAATATTTTAAGACGAAGAAATTTACTAATCGATAGATTTGTTTTCAAGCAATGGTAGTATTGTAGTCAATCTAATTTTCCTGATTATGTTTTCTTTTTTGTTCAAGCACCTAATGCCATTCATTACGATTAGTTATAATTCTCTTTTTAATTCATTTAATCCTTTTTACACCATCTAACAAATTTTTCGATTACTTTTCAACTCAAGTTTAATGGAAACTCCAGCCAATTTGATGACTCCTACAATATTTGCGGATACTGTCAACAAGAAACTGTCCAAAGCGAATGTTCAGTGTGTTGCACATGACGCTGCATGGGCAAAAGATCTGGGCATGCATTCCTTCTTGTCGGTGTCGAAAGGAAGCGATCAACCGCCCGTTTTTATGGAACTCACTTATTCGAATGGCAAACCCGATGACCCTTGCATTTGCTTTGTAGGAAAAGGAGTTACGTTTGATGCTGGTGGGATTAGCATTAAATCGGCTGCAAATATGGCTGAAATGCGAGCGGACATGGGCGGAGCTGCGAATGTTGCGGGTGCGTTGTTGGCTATATCACAACTAGGCCTACCAGTGAATGTAAAAGGTGAATTGTTTGAATGCAATCTAGAGTGTTAGCTCATGACAAATTCATTTCTAGCTCTCATTCCGTTGACTGAGAATTTAATTAATGGAAGTGCTACGAAACCGGGAGATGTTGTGAAAGCAATGAATGGGAAAACAATTTGCGTGGACAACACAGACGCTGAAGGCAGATTGATCCTGGCTGATGCTCTGTGTTATGCTGAGAGGTAAAGTTGCGCGTTTCCGAAACACTTGCATGAACGGAACGGAAAGCAAGTAATCAAATCCGACTGTTTTTCAGATTCAAGCCAAAATTCATATTGGACATTGCCACTTTAACTGGTGCCATAGTTGTAGCTTTAGGTAATTGTGTTGCCGGTGCATTTTGTAATGACGAAGAACTGTGGAGTAAGCTGCAGGCTGCCGGAGCTGACACCGGCGACCGGGTTTGGCGTATGCCTCTCTACAGTCACTATACTAAGCAAATAACCGACTACGAGGGCTATGATATTCACAACATCGGAAAGAAAGGTGCTGGACCATGTACGGCTGCCGCATTTTTGAGGGAATTCGTTCCAAAGGACGTGCCTTGGGTTCACGTAGATATGGCTGGTGTCATGACTTGTTGCGACGATCAACTGTACACAAATGGCAAAACAATGCCTGGCCGACCTATGCGTACTTTAGTGGATCTGGTGCGAAGATATGCATCGAAAAACTAAGCCAAAGATTCATCCTAATATCAAAATTGTACAAGCGATATGTTTTAGAAGTGATTTTTAATAAAGCTTAACTAAATCAGTTGATATTTAATTTAAACACAGCTGTATGAGTGTGCTTTCCAGCTGTAAGTCATTATCTGTCGTTTCTGACTTGGGATTTCATGTTTCGGTGAAATTTCAAAAATCTACATAATTTTGCTTTTAGTGTGACTTCTTGTTATTATACTTAACAGTAAAATAATACAAAATTGTAATTTTTATGATCTAAAACCTTCCATTGATGCAAGCCATTCAGCTTATTGAATGTAAGTGAATTATTTTTTGCCGTTTTACTCATTTAACAATCCCACCTTAACCGAATGAATTTATTTTCGTCACATT